>JAOSBK010000008.1:13886808-13899102 GCA_027568895.1 Erythroxylum shatona
CGATGATGGTCACTCACTGAGTTCGCAAAACTCACCCAAAATTTGCAATTATTTTTTAGGACCCAGAAGAATACCCCGTTAGCCAACGGGCGTATAGCAACCGCATGTGAGTGAGAAAAGAGGTCGGGATCAGTTCGCGTCTGCATTAGTGTCGGATAAATTCTGTATAAAAATTATATTTTCTGAATTTTTGTACAAATGATTCGATCAATTTGTAAAGTCACCGGACTGAATTAATTTGTATTTACAAAGGGGCCCCGTGGTCATTGTAGTTACTGGTGATTGTGTATGTTATTTGATTTCCGCATAGTGTATATGTGTGTTTCAAAAAAAAAATTATACTGAGTTTTGACTGAGTGATGTAGCACGTCACCTTCGCAGGGCACGGACTCGGATATCACCATCGATGTCGGGTTCTGGTCATGAGGGAGTGGGGTGTTACACTTAATGAACCGATAATGTCTGAATGTTAGTGATCACTTGTGTATCTATCTTCTTGTAATACACACGTACAGTTCACAATTCATTAAGTTATCAATCATATGATTACTCAATCATTCATATATACATAGATCATGTTTCAATGCGTGCTCAATTGACTATCCTGGGTATGGATCCTTATTCACAAATCTTGATTATTCATTTATCTACACAACTTGTTTGCAATTAGGTTTATACTTTAAGTAAACTTGATTACTCTTAATTCTTCATTCATACATTCATCAATCCTTTTTCTAGCATTTATATATTTACACAGTTTCCCAATTCTCATTCAATCATACCTAATTCATTACTTATATCCTTTGGATCACATTTGCATTCACAAGAACATCTTTATACCATTGACAACTCTTACTTCTGAAATTCATATACATTGATATCAAACAATCCATTCCTTAAATTATAACTTTAATTAACAACCTAAACTTATCAAACCTTTAACCAATTGATTCGACATCAAACTAGGTTTATTTTAAGTCTTAATTAAGTCCAAATGCATCAAAGTATAATGTCTTATCGTTATATGGTTCAAATATCATACAAAAATGAATGTTTTTTTAGTTCAAGGCATTTCCTCATCAATTCCATATCCAATTCCAACTCAATTCATTCATTTGGTAGATCACAATTTATGTCTTTCACGCATTAAAATCAAAACATGAACTATCATTCATTTGATGATACATATAGTCCTAGTTCTTTCTCATTTCAAATCACTGTATTAACACTTTTCTTTAACATAAATTCATCTTCATTGTACCTCAAATCCCAATCCAATTCATCTATGGAACAACCTATAATCTACGGTTTTCCTCAAATCCCAATCCAATTCATCCATGAAGTAACCTATAACCTACAGTTTTTTATACATCAAAAACAAGATATAAAAATATCCAAGTTCAAGTATCATTTCCAACATAATTCATCATCAACATCATATACAATCCATCCCAATTCAATCATCATAATCCTTCTATTATAACATGGCATAAAAAATACTTTAATTACTTATGTAGCTCTAATTCTAGATTAATTCATCAAGTCTAACTTAGCTCTCCATACATGCAAGATCATGTAAGCATAAAGTGAAAATAAATTGGTTCCAGCAAAGGCAAGGAGATGATAACAGATTATAGCTATCTTTGGGCATAATCTTATATAAATTTTGTAGTGACTATGAACAGATGTAAAGTAGAATTTCAAAGCTATAGGTTATAAGTGTATTTCGAAAATGTGAGGAAGGAGGAAAAATGAATTCCAGCAGAAACATTTAAGGAAAGCCTTTACCATATGCATGTGTCATTAGCTGAGTTAAGATAAGTGTCTCCTTATTTAAGGACACTTTTCCTACAAGGAAGCAAGCTGCATGTCTTTCCTTTAAATGGTACACTTTCCCTCTTCTTAAGTTGCCATATGTCCTCTTTTTAAGTTTCCATATATCACTTAATCACTATGCCAAATATCACTCAATTATGTATGCCAAATGTCACTCATTTTATAAGCTTTGTCATCCTAATTTTTCATGTATCCACTTGTCTTGCACATGGCATTTTACCTAGACTAAATGTACATTTTAATTCATCAATTTCTCAATTGTAACAATATATTCCATGTTACTAGTTATAATCCATCAATTCATGTCATTGGTAATCCAAAGTATAAGACATTGGAAATGCATATTCAAGTCACATTCATTTTAGTTTCATACCCCGATTATGGCAATAAAGTGCAATTTGTCAAAATCACAATTTATGTATGTATGCTAATATTATGCGTATGAATACAATCATAAAATCATATCGCAAATGTACCAAATTCATTATATATGATGTCACTCATGTGGCTCAATAGTCTAACACTTTAGATCTTTCAACAATTTAAGAGACGGAATCGAAGGCAACAAACTATACGGACATTATAATCTTAAAATGAAGACACCATTAGTGTCAAACTATAGTAGTTGCATTGTATCCCTACAGACATGCCTATCTATTCACCACCAAGAAAATAGAGTAGGTACTATAACATTTCCTTTAACCATTTTCCGATTTCATAATTCATATATTGATAAGTCGTATGATATACATTTCAAGTCTTAAAATTTGTATGTATGTTCTTAAATGCAAGCTACCACCATTAGAAGGGTGTCAAAATCACACTTTTATAATCATACTATACACATATGAGTGATAAATATGCACACAAATCATTTATATACATGTAAGTTTTCTTTGGAATGCATTATGCTCAATCTTAAATTCCAATGTTCAATTCCCCAATTCATATATGGTAAGTCCTATTCATTTATTTCTAAGTGTTTGAAAAGTTTCATACACATAGGTTCAAATAAGATTCAGTAAAAATCAGAAATGAAAACAAACTCAAAATAGTGCAATTTAGGCTAAGCCTACGGTGGTCTTAAAATAGATAAACAATCAGTCCAGAAGAAAATCACATGACAGACCCCAGTTGTTCCTTAATATGCATATAGAAAAAGTTCGAATTAGTTTTTAAAGCCTTCTATATATCTGTTCTACTATGTCTCTAGTTTCCAAGGAACTAAAAATCAGACCATTTGAACTTTCCAATCATGAGATATAGACCAAATATCACAAGCTACTCCAAAATAGGGGTAGCATCAGGTCACCATTTTCGATCCCAATTTCTAATATCATAAAGACAGAATTAAGTCAAAGTCTCTTCCATAAAATTTTAGTTATATGTCTTAGGTTTCATACACAACTAAAATCACCCAATATAAAGGTCTGTAGGCTGAGTTATGACTCAAACAATGTGACTGGTTTAAATGAACCTAAGACAAAATTCCACTATATGATACTCTTGTCATATACAAACATTTCCATACAAAGTAACACCAAAATATCACTGAAAATCATCCCAGCAACCATTTAATATCAATCTTTATATCCATTAAAACATCCACACTAATAGGAATTCAACTAAGTGTAGTCCTAAAACTTAAAATTGGCAAAGTAGTTCTTCTAATGCCTTTCCTTCCCTTCCACTTTGGCTTTGCTTGACTCACCAACTAGAAACACCACAAATACACATCTTAATCCCACTTCCAACCTTATAATTTCATTTCTTTATAAGTAAAGAAAGAAAAGGTAAAGGTGAAGAGAAAATCCCTACCTTTTAACTTAATTTCCACCTAAGATTGGCCTAATTTCTTACATGAAAAATGATGGGATTAAGAAGGTGAAATGGAGAGAGAAAAAAAACTGAAGTTAAACCCTCAAAGTGTCATCCATCTCTTCTCTGCATATGACTTTTCATGAATGATCTAGTCTTAGACGTGTTTCAATCCTATTAGACCATATGTTACAATCCTATTAGTCCATTTATTACAATCCTATTAGACCACGTGTTACAATTCTATTGGACTAAATGTTACAATTATATTGGACCATGTGTTACAATTTTATTAGACACACTCAAGCTTTAATCTTATGGGTAACACATTCTTTAATCCAATTGGTCTATGTGTTAACTTTAGAAAAAATTATATATTAGTCCTTCTTCTTTCTTTAATTCCCACACTGACCTATGATCTTATCAATTAATTTCATTCCCTTATGTCTTAATTTTCTAATGGAATAAATTTCATGCAATTTGGTTAATTATATTGGAGTTATATGCAAAAAAACTGCAAGTTGTTCGAAAATAAGAACAACAGCCAGAGCTCAACTTTAAACTAGAATTAAAAAATCTTATAGGCATAATCAAATTTTGGTTCCTTCATCAAAGTTTTAGACCTATGTCTCTAGTTTAATCTCCAATTGAAAGTATCCAATTTAAAGGTCTATAAGCCAAACTATGGCCAAATTATAGAAGTCTGTTTAGTGAAACCTATCCATCTAGCGAGGTACACATCCTAAATTAACTAACTTCGCTCTTATCATGCAAGAGCAACACAAAAACACATCCAATTTAACTAACAACATTCCATAAGCAAATGGGATACTTCTTCTACCAATTCTCCTCACATCATGTTCATAAATCCAAGCAAACATATCAAAAATTCATATACATAATTCATGTCTAAGTATGTATGTCCATGCCGAAATGAACAAATTACCCATTTACCCATGTCTTTTATATTAAGTACCATTACGTCCCTTACTATACTTAGATGCATTTAATTCATTATGTTCACTTCTTAATACACCTTAAACATGTCATAATACTTCTATGGTATATCTTACGACCTTACATCCCCTAACTAAAATATATGTAGCCCCAAAATTTTTAGCTAAGTTTAAGGTGAAATAAGAAATGCATCATGATCATATTGTCTCATATTCTATTGGCTAAAATTACTAAGTATTAATATTTCAAAAATAGATAATGGAACCCATCATCGCATCACATCAATCCTTCTCAGTTAGAGCACATGACTTAAAGACTGTAGAATTTTCTATATATCTGCTCCACATATATGTTCTGTTGCATATTTTAAATTGATGATCTATTGTTTTCACTCTTAAAACTTAAATATGTTTTTATATTTACATAACTTAATTGATGTAAAAAAGTTATACAAAGTTAAACAAAATCATTAAGCCTTACAATTAAGAGTCATAGATTTCATATTAACGCAATGAAAGGTCGTACTTCAAATGAAAATTATGGTAACGATTGTATTGATGATGGTAAGAGATAAGAAATATCAATTTTCAATTCAAAATGTAATTTGTATTAAATAATGTGATTATAGGAGAAAAATAAGAAATTGTAAAAAGAACAAAAGCACCTTAATAAGGGCCCCAAGCCATGACTCTTCTGTAGATCTATCACAAATGTGATTTTCAACTTTCTTACCTTTGCACTACTTCATAGTTCTTCATCTGTCTCTCTCTCTTATTTCTTTAGCTAGCTAGCTAGATAGTCCCTACCTTTTCAAAATTTTTTCAAAAAAAACCCAAGAATTTTCTTCCTGTAAACACCTTAATCACCATGTCAGAAAACAAGCTTAAAGATTTTGCTAAAGGGTCTTCACAATTGGTTGGTGAATAGCAGTAACCTCCCCCTCATCAATCTATTGCTCTATTGAGTCGTTATAAGTCGTGGAGCGCTAGTGCTCAATTCATCAATTCCCATATCAATGATTAGCTCCAAAATCATAAACCTAAATCTGAAATAAATCACCAACCCTAAG
This sequence comes from Erythroxylum shatona, assembly GCA_027568895.1. NCBI lineage: Eukaryota > Viridiplantae > Streptophyta > Magnoliopsida > Malpighiales > Erythroxylaceae > Erythroxylum > Erythroxylum shatona. Next base: position 13,892,489 of record JAOSBK010000008.1, read on the forward strand.
AAATCAGTGCCATCAAAATCACAAAATTTACCAAATTCGAATCTCCTAGTTTCATTAAAAGCTTTGTTTTGTTGGCGCAGAGGATGAGAGATGATTTTGTCTCTAGGGAATTTTGTTAAGTGCCCTTTCTCATTTTCGTTTCCCTCCTATAATTATCTAGTGGACTTTTGACAATGATTTTCTAAATCGTCACCAATAGTGAACTTTTTGTGATAATTTGCGACAATCATCACCAAAGGGTCCACATTTGGTGACGATTTTAAATATCATTTCAAATTGTCATAAAAGGTGGTGATGTTTTCAAAATTTGTCACCAAATGTGGACCATTTGGTGACAATTTTTCAAAAATCGTTACAAAAATTCCAATATTGGTGATGATTTTGAAAGTTGTCACTAAATAATTTTAGTGACCATCCACATTTAGTGATGACTTCAAAAATCATCACCAATTAGTCAATAAGGGTGGCGATGATTTTTGAAAATTTTCACCCATGATTTTGAAAATTGTCACTTGGTGAAAATTTTCAAAAATCATCACCAAAAGTCCACTATTGGTGAAGATGTTTAAAACATAGCCCAAAAAATGTATCCAAATGTCTACCTTATTGTAGTGCCCACACAATATTCAAAAGTGAATTATTACATAATTCAAAGGAGTGATTCATGATATCAGACATTTTTAATAGAACTTCTTTGTGTCCTAACCAAGGACTAGAGGTACCTTTACATCTTCCTCAATGTTAAGAATCATAAAGTCTACTAGGAAGATAAACATATCAACCTTAATAAGAATATCCTCTATAATACCTTTAGGATGCTTTATTGATCTATTTACTAAGTAAAACCTTATCTGTGAGTTGTTCTCTTGATCTTTGGATCTTCATCTACTAAGTTCATTAGATTACCTCCAGTCATAAACTAACCTCAAGATTCATGAAAAATGAGTAAACTAAAAAGTCAATAAAATAAATAAATATACTAGAAACAAAAGGGAGAAAAATAAACTAAAATAAGTAATAATGGTTAGATTAATAAAAGCTAGCTTTCCTAATATTGTAGTCCTAGGAAACAACACCAAAAACTTGATAACTTGATAGTTTAAGTATGCTTATGATATTATAAGTTTTATTCGCAAGTGCATAGCGTAGCGGTAGTTAGTATTGACAAATACGAGTCAAACTACAAGGAATGTAAGTACTAGTATTAAACTTTTTTCTCTTATTTGATTTAATTGAAAATCGAACTAAATAAACTAAACTAAAGTTAACACAATAATGAACTAGAATGAAGAAAGCAATACAATTAAATAATATCAAACAAGTAGTATCTACGTGATGACTCCCCCTAAGATATCTTAAATATTAACCCTTTATTATTTAGTTAAATTATCGATTATTGGACCATAGAAATTCCTATCTTATGTTAATATCCTACTCAAGACTATTAAAAACTAATTAAGTGAAAACTCTTCTAGTTAAAATCCCTAACATTGCATTACTCAATCTGTGAATTTCACTATTAAGTTTGACCATAATCTAAAGGATTTATATTGACTTATCCCTAAGTTTACATGTAACTCCTTCTAGCTATAGAAGATCTATTCAAATGAAAGGATTTCTCAATCTCAATTGTATGAAATCAAACATTATACTAATATCTCAGAGTTATTAGTTAAACAATATAAACACATAGTTGAATCGCAATAAATCAATCAATAAAGTTGAATTAAACAAAAGACTATATCATATTATCCATCCCAATTTAGGATTTATCACACCTAGGTACTAAACAAATTAGTTCTTAAAAACAAAAAACAAATTCAGCATTAAATATTTAAAAGAACAATTAGAAATAAAACCATTCAATATTTTATATCCCTTTGATCTCTAACAAACTTTTTTTTTTTTGAAATTTGGATTAAAGGTTGTTCTCTATCAAATCTTGTGATGTAGTTTTTGTGTTTTCCTCATCCTTTATTCAAAAGTGCTTTTTCTTTATTTTTTATGATGTCTAGCCTGACTTAAAATTTGCTTCTCATCTTGTTTAGCCTTCAATAAGTTCCTTTTATAATAAAAACTAGGGATTTTAGAATATACACAGTCACTTACACAATTGTGTAAATAACTGTATATCTCAAACCTTCCTCTAAATTATGACTTTATATGACCATAGAAGCTTACATGAGTTACATACATGTTATGTATGTCAACATATACAGGCATGTATCTTTGTATATGCATGAACAATATCTTTGAGGCATCACATATTTACAATAACGTACACGGTCCCTATACACAACCATGTATCTTCAATTGCTTCAAATCTTTCGTTTTATGCCTTGATTTCACCCAAATTCTTCTAATTTTGGTCTATGAAAGCAATTATCACCTAAAAACACACTTGAAGAAAAAATAAGTATCAAGATTACTATAAAACTCTCAAATAACAAGCAAAACCCATTAAATATAGGTATATAAATATAGTCAATAAATTGTTTATCAATAATCGATGCACTTGAAAATCCAAATACCAAAGGCCTCCTCTTTTTAGGTTAGATTCTCATTTACCTCCATATTCTGTGGTTGGAGTACATAAGAAGGATCATAAATGTACTTTCGAAGTATAAAAACGTGGAATACTGGGTGGACTTATGATATATCTAAGGATAATGCCCATCAATATGCCATATTTCTAACTCTCTCCATTATCTTCTAAGGTCCAATATATCTTGGAGATAGTCTACCTTTCTTTTCGAAGGTTATCTGTTGGTGCCCTAGTCTCAGTACTTATTATGAGGCAACATCACGAGACGATTAGGCAATAATGTGAGAAGAAGGTTGAGAGCTTCAATTTGTAAAGAGAAACTTTCGCGTTAGTAGTGGCAGGTTTGTCATGACAAAGTCCTAATATCTAGCGCACACACCTTCTAGGACAAATATATAGTGGTGAACTTCTGGCTTCGCCATGGTGAAGTCTCAAATTCATTCTAAGCACCTCTCGGGACAAATATGTAGCAGTAAAAGTATGACTTTGCCCCGGCCAAGTTACAAAATTAATGCAAAGCACCCTTCGAGAAAGGTTTACCGTGGTGAAATATGAGCCTCGCCATGATGAAACCTTCGAACATAACCCAGACAAACAACAAAACATGCATACATTTCTTTCAACATAACACAATATCCTATTCTATTATATTACCAACAATTTACAATCTCAACAAAGAAGATAAACATAAACATGTACAAAAGAGAGCAACTTCATATCTTAATCTCATTACTAAATCAAAAAGGTTTGAACAACTTTAGTTACATATCAAAAGCCATATCATTGGCTTAATATAAAATACAAAATACAATGAATGTTCATGTTGATATGTTTATAAAGCTATCCCAAAAGTTATAATTACTAACTTAGTTATAAAAGTCACTATCTTGGAGTATGCCAAAGCCTTTGCAAGGATCAACAATTCTCTCGTCCTGCACCTGAGGAGTAAAAATAATGGGTTGAGCTACACAACTTAGTGACTAATATATTTATAGCCATCAGAACGAGCCACACAATCAAGCATATATATATGCATCAACATTTATATGTACATCTATATCTTATTTATTCTAACAATTCAATCATCCACAATTCTAGCTCAAAACTCATAGTTCAAAATGTCATCACATAGAACATATCATGAATATTTATCCATCAAAACATAACACTCAATTATATATCATACTTGACAAATCAAAGATAAAATGCATAAACAAATGGCTTGAGAGTACCATGGGTCGAAATGGAGAAACCGAAGCTTACACCATGAGCAAAATGAGTCCTTTCTGAGGATCTCATATGCCACAAGTGGGCAGCTGGGAGAAGGCTTAGTCAACATGCACATGACAAACAAAATGGTTTTTCTTTTGCCCAAACACAAGCAAATTCTATGCTCAATTCAATTCATCACATACATTTATACCTTCATCCATCTCATGTTTTTTCCTCTTTTTCGAATATACAAAATGTCATAGCATCTTTCAAGGCATGACATGATCATACATCATAATGAAATTTCCAAAGTTCATAAAAATCCAATTTCAAGCAGTTAAGCGTACACACACAAAAGTAAACAATTTTCCCATCTCAACAATGACTATAAATATATTACTCACCTAAATTTCTTGGAAATCCAAGTTCAATTGTGCCTTTCCTCTTACTCTTGGGTGAGATTTTCTTGGTTTTCTAAAACAAACCAAATTCTCATTCAACCCACATTCAAATGGAAATTCATAAAGCTTCAATAATCAAGAATAAATAAAAATTGATCTTAAACTCATTCTACCCATAGTTCATCTAGGTTAGAAAAACTAAAACCTGGTTTAGGAATCCATGAAAAATCCAAATGGGTTCTCTTCTTTCTTCTAATACAAACTCATTCTCTCTCATATCCCTTTTTTTTTTCTATCATTCAAGAAAGAAAGATGAAACTTATCTTAAGCTTAGCCCAAATCTTCTTCCTTCTTATCTTCCCACGTTTTCTTCTTCTTCTTTCTTTCTTCCCCACGTTTTCTCTTCTTTCCCAAGTTTTCTCTCTTCTCACGATTCTCTTCTTCTTCTTTCTTATTCAAGACTACATTTTGTCTTGTTCTTCCAAAATTACCCCTCATATTCTTTGTTCTTCCAATTTTACCCTTCTTTTGTTTTTTATGCCTTCTAACTCCTTTAAACCATTTAACACCATATTACCCTAACTTACTTCTAACATTTCTATTCTAAATTCTAATTGCTACTTATGCTCACTAAATTAATGGCTAAACTCTAAGAAAATAAAATAAATCAATGAATAAATAAATAAAATATATATAAAAAATTTGGGGTCCAACATTATCGCACCCTTCAATAGAGACCTTTAGAAATACGAAGTCATCGACTGAAATTCTACATCCTTGCACTTCGGGTCTGCATAATTCTTTTGTCTACTAAACATTGTCTCTAGTCTTGGTTAGATCAATGGAATCCTCTCTAATGTGATCTTAAGCAGTTCTAGGCCCCCCAACTGCCTCTTGCCTACATCCTCCTAGCACATCGATGATCTATATTTTTGTTCATATGATCTCTCATAAGGCGCCAACCCAATGCTACTGTAATAGTTATTATTATAAGCAAACTTAATCATGGACAAATGTGAATCCCAACTACCACCAAAGTCCATCACATATATCCTTAGCGTATGTTCTAAGGTCTAAATCGTCATCTCAAATTGCCCATCAGTATGAGGATCGAATGTTGTATTAAAATCAATTTTGGTGCCTAATTCCTACTGTAATTTCCTCCAAAATTGATATGTGAAATGTGATCCTTGGTCAGAGACTATCGACATAAGGACCCCATGGAGATGCACTATTCGCTTTATATACACTCACGATATTTGTTTAATTGATTATACATTTATTTCATAATATTTAATGATTAATGCTATGAAATGCTTAAGATATTCACTTTAGTTCATATTTGGTTTTAGGTACAATTTGGAAGCAAAAGAGCTAAAATTAGTTGAAAGCACAATATTTGAGCCATCTTCCTAAAATTCACACTCATTTTTCTCCATAGAACAAGAAGAAGAAGGATCAAAAAAAAGAAGAGACAAGAAAATGCATGAAAATGAAAAGTACATGTTGCAGAAAAATGTAAAGACCATGCATCAAATTGTCATGGTTGTGAGAAGCCATGACAATTTTGTCATAGGTGAGACCATCAAAGTTTTTGCATAGGTGTGACACCCATGTCATGCCCATGCAAAGGAGGCTCACGGTAGCATTCACAACTGTAAGCAATATAGTCACGCCCGTGACTTTAGCCATCTATTAAACCTTACTTTTCAGTATAAAAACATCGTTTTCATGGCAGAATGATATGAAAAGTTTGGATAAAATGTTTTGGAGTCATGAGGTCTCAGTTTTGAAGAAGAGAAGGGGCAAAGTTTCGTTCCTTTGGAGATCCGTGAAGGATTGAACTTCCCAATGTCAGTTCGAAAGTGATATCAATGTCAAAGAACCTGGTTAAGCATTCCCTCCATTATGTTTGTTGTTCTTTCTCTCTTAGGAATTGATTATGTTATCTTGTGTTTATTGAATTAGGTATTGTGTAAGAATGATTGAATCCTCTATTTGATTGTTTTTACGTATGAACTCATTGCTAAAATTGAATATAATACGTAATCATTATATTTCTAATTCATTTACAAAAACTAATGGTTTTTAATCATTAGGGATAACATAGCCTAGGTTATAACTGAACTTGTGTGGTTGTTGTCTTGATTAATCTGTTTTCCTAACTCCTAATACGACTATCCAATTAAATCTAAAGAGCTTATTCTAGGTTGCTCGATAGCTAGGTTTAATTAACGAGCTCTTTTTAATTAAACATGACCTAATAGAAAATCAACGCTATAAAGCTTATTGTTAACCTAAGATATATAAGAATAACAACTCAGTGAAGTATGTTTAATTGTGTGTGGGCTGAGATTGAACCGATGACTGGGTCCCTAACATATTCATCATTTTTTAATGTTTTCTTTAATTTGTTTTTGTTTGTTTTGTTTTGTTTTATTTTCCTATTCGAAAAC
>JAOSBK010000008.1:13899202-13915872 GCA_027568895.1 Erythroxylum shatona
TTATTTCATTTCAAAAGCTTTATACACACTCTTTGTGGGATCAACCTAGACTCATCAGTAGCTATAGTTTTAAGTATAATTATTTTATGTAGTGTTACAATGAGTTACCCAATTTTGGCACTATTATTGGGGAATGTGTGCTTTAGTTTTTATTCTTGATTTTAATTGGTGTTTTGTATATATTTATTTCTAATTTGTTTTTATATTTATTTCTTTATCATTTTATGTTTGTTTGCGTTTGTATACGGAGAAGGGACATATGGAAGGGAGTATGTCAATGTTGGATATTATTAATGCTCTTGATGGAAATTTTTCCTATAACTCATATTCTTAATCCTATGACTAAGTTTGGAGTGATCAACTGAACTTAGATTATAGATGGTATAGCCAGTAAGATTACTACCTAGATGAGCTGCAGGATGTATAATAATTCCAACATAAACCAAAAGCCTCTGATTCCAACTCAGGTACATCTTTGGAAGATTTAGTTATGTCTCTTCTTACTAATACTCTACAATTTCAGCAGGATACAAGTTCTAGAATCCAAAACTTGGTAAGTCAGATGGGTCAGATGATGGAAGCTATCAACTGCCTAGAATCAGAAAGTGGAGAGATGCAACCATCTTAACCTGAGGTGTACCTAAGAGACGTTAGTGCAGAGACCATACAAAGTGAAGAGGAGCTTGAGAATACTACTCAAGGAATTACTTGTAAAGAAGAAGGAGCTCGATTCAGAAAAGAATATATCATTTAGCTCAAAGGTAAATATTGAGTCCATAATTATTATTAAGACTAACTCTTCACCTTTACCTAGTAGGTTGGAAAAATTGAGCAATTAGGAAAAGAATGAGGAGACATTCGAGAATTTCCAAGAGTTTGGGGACTTAGTAGAAATTGAGATTCTAAAGATAAGGAATATGTTGAAAATTAGAGGTCCTCAACTTAGGCTCTATCCTAAACAACCTCAAGTGGAAAAGGCGCATGTGACACTTAAAGATCATAATTTTGTCACGTGATAAGGAAAATAAGGAGTCAAGCCAACGATAATAAATAAAGATGTTGCTTAAAAGGTAACCCAAGGGAAGTTTATTTCTTTTCCTTTACATTTTTGCATTTGTTTCTTATATACATGTGCATTTTTAAGTTTGTTTATTTTTATGTATTTTTAAGTTTTCAACTAAAAAAAGAGAGAGAATCAAACAAACATTTTCTCTTTTTATCATTTTTGGACTATATAGTCATGATTAGAGAGTGAATTGACCCAAAAAATCCATAGCAACTTAGCATGTACCTTTACTCTTACAATTGGTCAAGTTGCATTATCTTTAAAAGAATAATGACTAGTGATAGACACAAGCCAGTGAGATTTTGATCCTTAGTAGACTGACACATCTATATCAATCTCATTGTCTTTTGTTTATGTGTAACCTTCATGGCATTTACAACCTAACTTTTCTTTGATTTTTGATTCAAGACCACAGTTTTATCACATATATTAATATGGAAATGATATAGGCATTTTTTATTTTTACAAATTACATTAGCTAAATAACCTACCCATTGAGAACTTGAATTTAAGTTGTGAAGCGTAGTTTTTGCATTCATCATAACTTATAGTACCTAGTGTTGAATGAATATTAGTTTTCTTCTAGATGTTACATTGAGTGTTACTTTTGCTTCACTAGCTTTTATGGCTTTTGCTATACACTATCCAAATCTATCTCACCTTACCCTTGCCCACATTACATTCAAAGATGATGCATGTGAATCTTAGTGGTAGAGAAATGAAATGATATACAAAGTTATGGAATACCATGATCATAAATATTGTTTGAGTGTACCTATGGATCTATCTTATTTAAACACATTTTGACCAAGCCTACATCTAAATTGCTCAGTCTCTAAAGGTGATAATTTTTGATTGATCATGACTAGAAGCTTTGACTATTGAGTTTTTGTTATGGTTTTTGCAAGTTGTTTATCATTTCTTATAATTATCTATTATTGGGAAATATAGAAAATGAGTAATTGTCCTGGATTTGTAAATTTGATTTTGATGTTTTACTCAAGGATAGTCAAAAGCTAAATGTGGGGTAAGTTGATATGTGCTTAATTGATTATACATTCATTTTCATAAAACTTAGTGATTAATGCTATGAAATACATAAGACATTTACTTTAGTTCATGTTTAGTTTTAGGTACAATTTGGAAGCAAAAGAGCTAAAGTGATTCGAAAGTATAATATTTGAGTTGTCTTCCTAAGATTCACAGTCATTTTTCTCCATGGAGAAACAAGAATAAGGATTAAAAGAAGAGGAGATAAGAAAATGCATAAAAAATGAAGAGTACATGTTGCAAAAACTGGCTAACGACCATGCATGAAAGTGCCATGGTCGTGTCGTGACCACCATTGTCACGCCCATGACTCATTTTGCATAGCTCACGGCCATGAGCCTCAGTTAAAGCATTCACATCCTTGAGCAATATAGTCATACCCTGTGGGCCTCAATTAAAGCATTCACATCCTTGAGTAATATAGTCATGCCCATGGCTTTGGTCATCTGTCCCCAAACCCTACTTTTTAGTATAAAAACATCATTTTGACGCCAGAATGTTATGAAAAGTTTAAACGAAGCATTTTGGAGCCGTGAGGTCTTGTTTTGAAGAAGAGAAGGACAAAGCTCCATTCCTTTGGATACCCATGAAGGGTTGAGCTTTCCAACGCCAATTTAGAGGTGATATCAACGCTGAAGGACCTGATTAAGTATTCTCTTCATTGTGATTGTTTTTCTTTCTTTCTTAGGAATTGATTATGTTATCTTGTGTTTATTGAATTAGGTATTGTGTAAGAATGATTGAATACTCTATTTGATTGTTTTTATGTATGAACTTACTGCTAGAATCGAATACAATACGTAATCGTTGTGTTGTTGATTCATTTGTGGAAACTAATGGTTTTTAATCATTAGGGATAACACAGCCTAGGTTAAATAACACAAGCTTGTGTGGTTGTTGCCTTGATTAATCTATTTTCCTAACTGGTAATGCGGTTGTCTAATTAAGTCTATAGAGCTTGTTCTAAGTTATTCGATAGCTAGGTTTAATTAACGAGCTTTTCTAATTAAACATGACCTAAGGAAAAACCAAGGTTAACAGAGCTTATTGTTGACTTACGATTAATAGTTGCTAAAAGAGGTATAAGAATAAGAACTTAGTAAAGTATTATAATTGTGTGTAGGTTAAGATTGAATCGATGACTAAGTCCAAAACGCATTCATCACTTTTCATCATTTTTAATGTTTTCTTTAATTTGTTTTTGTTTTGTTTTGTTTTGTTTTCTTATTTGAAAACCAATAAAACCCTCCCATAATCTAAACACTGATTGATTTCATTTTAAAAGCTTTACACACACTTTGTGGGATTGACCTAAACTCATTACTAGCTATAGTTTTTAGTCTAGTCATTTTGTGTAGTGTTATGACACGCTACCAACTCACGTGAGCTTAGACATTGACTAGGTGGTTTTTGTGGGTAAGAAATGGGCTGAATTCTTCAATCTATCTACAATCTCCTAAATCAAATCATATAGATGGAATCCATTATGATCCTTTCTCACTTCCATTTAGGAATTGGCAATGGTTGTAGCCTACCCGAAGGTATCTAATGCTTAGCTTTTCCTTATTCAATTACGTAGAGATATATTCAGTCACATCCTTTCTCATACCATCCTACCAATATATGTCTTTAATATTACAATACATCTTGGTGGAACTCAGATGTACATTATATATTACATAGTGCACTTCCATTAAAATATCCTCTTTTAAGTTCTCTACATCTAGAACACATAGTCTTCCATTCATCCTTCCCCATCAATCTCAAAATCCATGTGACATCTTTCTTGAACTTCATATATAAGCTTTTAAAGCTTGGGTTCTTGTCCTTGAGCAAACTTAATCTTGTCCAACATTACTGATTGTACCTTGATGCTGCTAGTAGTACTTTTGAATTTGAAATCTAAAACTGAGCATTATAATCCATCAAATCATGTAATTATTTAGTTAAAGCTCTCCTCTCTAGTATGATATATGTCAAACTACCCAAGGACTTCATATTTAGTGCATCTACTACAACATTTGGCTTTCCAGGATGTATTTAATTGTGCAATCATAATCTTTAAGTAGTTCCATCCACTTTCTTTGCGTTTTAGGTCTTACTATTGAAGTATATATTTTAGACTTTTATGATCGATGTAAATTTCGTATGTCTCACTATATAGATGATGTCACTAAATCTGCCATATCTAAATCTTAAGCATGGTAATTTTGTTGGTACTTTTTCAATTGCCTAAAAGCATAAGCAACAATCCTACCATTTTGTATCAACATGCAGCTAAGGCCAACTCTTGAAACGTATAATTGAAATCCTCCACCTTCAGTTGGTAAAGACAATACTGGATCTATAATTAAACACTTTTTAGTTTTTGAAAGCTCCCCTAACATGCATCAAACTAAATGAATCAATTACGTCAAACGTGTCAATGGGCCTACTATCTTAGAAAAGTCTTGAACAAATCTTCCTTGCTAATGTACTAATCCCAGAAATCTTTTCATTTATGTCATTGTCTTTGGCGTTTCCCGGTTCGTTACAACTTTCACCTTCTTTGGGTTCACTTATATCCCCATCTGAGATATCATGTATCCTAAGAATGTGACACTCTCAAGCCTAAATTCATACTTTTAGAACATGGCATACAAATGATGTTCTACAAGTGTTTACAACACCACTCTCAATTGTTAGTCATGCTTTATCTATTCACCAATATGCTTAAATGTCATTGATAAAGATGATTACGAACCTATCAAACAATAGTTTGAACACTCTATTCATTAGATCCAGAAAAGCTGCTAAAGCAGTGATAAGGCCAAATGACATTACTAAGAATTCATATTGGATGTATAAAATCCTTAAGGTAGTTTAAGGTATATATTCTTCTCTGATCCTCAGTTTATGATATCTATGGTATCAGTAAGAGGTATGGATATGGACAAGGATTCTTCCATCCTGTTCAGTACTACTTATAGTTTCAGCAAAGTTGGGTAATATAAAAGAATAGTTCACTCCCAGATCTATCAGAACTCTAGCTTCTAATCCAAAGATGGGAAGAATATCAACTAACATTGTATTTAAAACCTATGCATCTTGAGGGGTGAGGGTGAACACCCTGGCCTGACTGTGACTTGTATGTTAAAAATTAAAGGACTATCCCTAATTTCGGCCTCTAGAATTACCTGTTAAATGTCTCTCTCCAAAACCTCATCCTTATTGGGCACCAAACTGTTTTCCTCGTTATGGCTACTGAAATATAGGTTGTGCCATATTAGAAGAGGTCTATTGATATCCCATTATTGGACAAAAACCCTGATCAGATACTTGTCCTAACCACATTTGCAGTAGCCTCGTAATGGTATGCAGCATGGTCCTTAGTGTACCCTGCCACACTGCCGGAAAATGGAGCTTGTCGAGCTTGAATTGCTATGTCTAAAGCTTCATCTACTATTACTACTACTATCATTTACTCCAAGAGTGAACCTAAATCCTCCCATATATCTATGACCAAATCTCTCCTTACCATGTGCTCGGACAACTCTTTGTTAAAAGTTTTCACTCTGACTGTACCCTAGCAAAAGGTTTAATTGTTATTGCTGTCATTTCTAAAATCTAGAGGGTCCTACTAAATGCCTCCTACTCTACTTTCTAATAAACAAAGCACCCTGCTTTAAGATGAATAGTTCCAACTATTTAGCCATATCCACTAGAGTAAAGACTTCTTCTGACAAGACATAATCATGCTGACAAAAACGTGTCCCAACCCTAATACATATTGGTTGTTTTTTAATCTCATCTGAAATAACTAAAGGACATCGACTGAATCGAATGAAGTCACTTGTATACAAATCCATTGTCCTATCTCCCTAGCATATATTCAAAAACTTTGACCTAAGTGCCTCTCAGGCTACGAAGGAGAAGAAATAATCTATAAAGCTCTCCATGAATTGCGACTAGGTCACTGCAACCAATTATGGAAAGATGTGGTCTTGATATAAATCCTCGGCCACTCCCTACAATGACATCTCCATCAACCTCCTACCTCACATATCCACCTCATTGATCAAACCAATGCCTCCCTTGGTCGTCTGGTCTCATCAAACTTTAAGGACGTAACATCGAGTATGCCTTTGATAGTTGCATATCTGACCTCTTTTATTGTTATTATTTCATCATCATCATCATCATCACTTAATCTTGGAACATGACATTCTTAGCTTCTATTCCTGCTAAAAAGCTTGCATGTTAAGTTCAAACACTTTGAAAATTCTATGTGACACTTCTGGCTCTTCTGCAGATACCTCCCGAGTCTTGGTCACCTTGCACCTACTGCATCTTCCAATTGAATTGACAATGGCAAGTGCCTTATCCTACATTAAGACCTCATTGTGGGCCTCCCTGTCAAGTCGAGTGAGAAAGCATGCACATTTGTTCATGCTGACAAAGGAAGCAAAGGTATAGTCAATACCACCGATCAAAACAAATTAGTATTCTGAATAAGGAAACTATTTGAAGGAGGGATTTAATTTTTATTTGTCTATAGTAACAAGTAGAATGATACCCTAGGCTTCAAATCTTTTAAGTTGGGCTTTAATACCAACTTTGTCATGACCTAAACGAGCACATGACTGACAACTAGATTGTAGGGCTTTTGCTCCTAACGTGGAGGGGAGTCCAATAATGGCGGTGGTGGTGATTAGCAACACTCATTGGAGGCGACACATTGAAGATCTGAGTTTTCTAAGCTTTTTCTCAATTTTTGTAATAATTCTGACATTGTTATGATAAAAAAATAGGTATAGTTTTGACAAGCTCAAAGAGAAGAGTTGATTCATATATATGGATGACTGGTTAGTAACAATTATAAATTTTGAATAAGGATATTCTTTTTATAAATTACAAACTTGTACATACTAATTAACTACATATATACACATATATATTGTAAAGATTATATGTTTAAAGGCAAGCACAAGGAAATCGATAATTTCTCTGGATTAAACTGGAACTGCTTGTTTTATTAATCTCCAAGTAATTGATCAGAGGATCAATTCCTGAGGATAAGAGAGCATCTGCGAGTTGCGTTCAATCAATGGTTGCAAAAGTCACATGGAAATCAGTACAGATTACGTTGTCCCTTTCTGCGGGTGGTGGTCCTTCCTCGTCACTCACTGTACACTGGCCCAGATGTACAACAGATGAACACTAATTAGCATCATTAGCTCCTTGATTGAATGCACCGAGAGGATACTTTCAATTTAGTATGTGGCAGATGACCAGGTCTTGCTTCTGCGTATTGCCCAAGGGCCAACTCAATAAAGTAAAGATAGCGATTCACTAGTTATCCAAATTGGTGAGCATTTATATGGTTATATATTCACCTTCGTCTGAAATTGAAACCCTATTAATAGACACGCAGAGCAACGTGACAAGGATGGGAAGCAACTTACTGATTAGTTATCTCAAGTTCTGCATATCTACGTTACTGGCAGTGATGATCGCGACTTCTTCGGCAGCAACTGCTTCTCTGAATGGAACAATTGGTCAGAGCAACGAAGAAATTGTGGGCTCACAAGTGTGTCCACCTCCACCTCCACCTCCACCTCCACCTGCACCTGCACCTGCACCTGCACCTCTGCCTTCTTTAAATCTCAGCTCTCGCGCTATTTCTTACAAAAGTTTAGAAAAGCAGCCCATTTGCAACGCGAGAATTTATGGCAGTTGCTTGAGACGCTTCAGCAATGACACTAGGCCTTGCACTTACTACACTCGATGCAGGGGTTGAAGAGACGAAGAAGAGAAATAAGGTTTCGGTTCTCCGGACAATTAGGTGGGTGGTGTTTTCCTAGTGAACCTGTCTGCGGTTTGTACTCTCGTAAATTGATAGTTCACCGCTTATTCCTTTGCAGTAATTTGATCCTTGTACGTCGATAAAACCAGAAGACAGAAAACCCCATTGCAAAATGTGGAATTTTTGTGTTTCTGAAATAATTTTAATTCCTATTTTCTGAATTTTAATTTTGCAGTCCAGATTAATGTAAGTCTCATAAATGGCAACCTACACAAATCGACTTTCAAAAGTTTGGTACTCAAGAAGGGATGAAGCCACAAAATACCTCATTGCGATAGTGAAAAGTAGAATTATAAATAATTATTACAATTGTAAGTACCTTCTAAGATCACAATTATATTTATATCAACTCTAATCGATATAATAATTTAAAATTTTAAGGCAACATAATATTTTCTCACTTTCTGTTAAAATTTTGTGCGTTGCGTTTACATGAATCATGGATTGCCGTGGCTTGGGTACATCCACCACTACCTAGTCCATGAAGAACATTAGACAATTAACATTTGTAGTTTCTCCATTCACTGATAACTGCTAAGGTGGAATACAAATATCTCCATTCGGTTTAATGGGAAGATAATCACACCTTCCAAACTATGGGTCAAACTTCTTATGGTCCAAGTCCAACAATTTTTCTTTTTAATAATGAATCCCTAAAACTACGGGTCGTTTGATTGGCATTTGGATTTTGGACCAAGTAAAACCATCTACATCCAATCAGACTTTACTTCCCAAAGACATTGACCTTTTGTCACCCTGGGTGGCTTCACTTGGACAGTTCGCGCCAAGTATGTTGTATACCTCACGAATTATTCTACATAAAAGATCTAGAATGACATTATTCATGGTCCTGATGAACACTTGAGTTCTGATTTTCTTGTTAAGAAAAACCCATGTCAAGAAGGTCTTATTCATCTGTCTTCCTCCTTTATCTCGTTTACCTCCTACCTTCAATTGTTTCTGATGACAATTTGCCCTCTGATCTTATCCTTCTCAACTGTGGAGCATCTTCAACCAAAACTTCCGGGGATGGACGCAGCTGGGATGCTGATGTTCAATCCAAATTTCTGTCATCTAACGCTATAAATTCAACGTCGGCACTTGAAGCTCGACAAGGTAATTCAGTTCCCCAAGTTCCATTCATGACAGCTCGAGTCATATTCTCCAATGTCACCTACATATTTCCTGTCTCATCAGGACCAAAATTTGTCCGTCTGTACTTCTATCCAACAACTTATTTCAACCACCCTCCATCGGAATCATTTTTCTCTGTTAAAGCCAATGACTACACACTTCTACGTAATTTTAGTGCCTATCTTACTGTTTCCGCTGCCCAGCCTCCAGGTGAGTCCCTTATCAAAGAGTTTATAGTCACAGTCTGGGACAACCAATTTCTCAACCTAACTTTCTCGCCTTCTCCAGGATCTTTTGCTTTCATTAATGGTATTGAAATCGTTTCCATACCAAACAACCTCTATGCACGAGGCGAGGACAACCCTTTAACTTATGTGGGTATTGATTATTTTTTTTATTTGGAGAATTCTACCTCCCTTGAGACTGTTTATCGGCTTAATGTCGGTGGATCAGATATCAGTGGTTTAAATGATACTGGTATGTACAGGATCTGGCTAGACGACTCTGATTACATCTTCGGACAGCAATCTGGTGTAACCCCCCTTCCTTCGAATGTTCCTATTAGATATACTAAGAACACACTGCCTTACACTGCACCTGAATTAGTGTACATAACATTACGTTCAATGGGTCCTAATCCTTGGGTCAACATGAACTATAATCTCACCTGGAATTTCTCGGTAGATGCAGGATTCAATTATCTTGTCAGATTGCACCTCTGTGAAACTAGATTGGAGGTTACAATTAGGAACCAAGTTGTGTTTCAGGTACTCATCAACAATCAGACAGCCGAGCCTGACCTAGATGTGATTAACTTGAGTGGCGGTAAAGGAATTCCATCCTATAGAGATTACATTGTGTGGGTGCCAGATGGAATCAAAAGCTTGTGGCTGGCTTTAGCACCCAATCTTGAGAAGAAGCATAGTTATGTTGATGCCTTCTTGAATGGTTTAGAGATATTTAAGTTGAACAATTCAGATGGTAATCTTGCAGGACCAAATCCTGGACCGTTAGTTTCTCAACCACAAGAAAAGCATTCAGTCTCACGGGACAGAACAAAGAAGGTACATACATGGCGTGTAATTGTGATAATTGGAGCTGCCTGTGGTTTTACATTTTCATTCCTCTGTGCGGTTTGTTTCTTTGTTTCAAGAAAGAAGGGAAAGGTGAAAGACTTTGATAAGACACGGACCAAAACCTCAGGAATTCCATTTTCATATGCTTCTGGTTCAATCGCTTCAAAATCACTTGTTTCAGGTCTACCTTCAAATTTGTGCCGCCAATTTTCAATATTTGAGATAGAAGTTGCCACAAACTGCTTCGTTGAGGACTATGTTATTGGATCTGGTGGATTTGGCAAGGTGTATAAAGGGTACATCGACGATGGGCTCACTCCAGTTGCAATCAAAAGATTACATTCGTCATCCAAACAAGGTCTCAGAGAGTTCAAGACAGAGATCAACATGCTCTCTATGCTCCGCCATGTCAATCTCGTAGCCCTCATCGGATACTGTGACGATCAACATGAAATGATCCTTGTCTACGAGTACGTATCTCGCGGGACACTCCGAGATCACCTATATAGCACCAAGAACTCTCCTCTTCGTTGGAAGCAAAGGCTACAGATATGTATTGGAGCAGCGAAAGGATTGAATTATCTTCACACAGGTGAAGGACAGATCATTCACAGAGACGTCAAGTCAACCAACATACTTTTAGATGAGAATTGGATGGCTAAGGTATCAGATTTTGGGTTGTCAAGAACAGGGCCGACAAGTGTACTTCAAAGCCATGTGAGCACAGCAGTGAGGGGGAGTTATGGCTACGTAGATCCTGAGTATTACCGCAGACGACAACTAACGGCAAAATCTGATGTGTACTCATTTGGGGTGGTTCTGTTGGAGGTGTTGTGTGCAAGGCCTTGTATAATTCCAGGGCTATCGAGAAAGGAAGTAAACTTGGCAGATTGGGCTAGAAGATGTCACCAAAGAGGCGTAATTGATCAGATTGTGGACCCTCATTTGAGGGGAGAAGCAGCACCTGCAAGCTTGAAGAAATTCGTGGACATTGCTTATGCTTGTGTAAGTGATAAATGGGCACAGAGGCCCGCAATGAGCGATGTGGTAGGCGGCTTGGAGTTGGCGCTGGACCTGCAACTACAAGAGGCAACCCATATCTACAAATAGGCGTGACAAAGTGTCTAGCCATATTCTCCAGTTTGATTTGGTCGAACATTGGACTGAGCTTAAACATTTATTTTTTAAAAATTTCAAACTTCAAACCGTTGCCTGGCTCTTTGATAACCTAGAAACTCACCCCATCTCAACCTAGAAACTCATCTCATCTATAATGTTTATTTGTAAATTATAATAGTCTATTACTGTGTATGACATTACCATCTATTTTAAAATAAGTGTTACTTTAATTATTCTTATTAATTGATTGCATAATAATTTGACCTTATTTTCAGGTATTCAATCTTATTTTAAAAGCTAATATAATATGGACTCAATCCGAAGCTTGAATTCGACCGAGTATCTACTTGAAGGTATAAACCCTGGATAAAAAGGAGAGCTCCTACCATAGGATGAGGTAAAATAAATTAGCCTCCAATATTAGATATATCAAGAGCTTTAGTTATTAGTTCAGGATCAATCATTAACTTATATAATCAGAGATAATTCGAAAAAATTTCTTACTTTGCTATTCATTTATTGATGAATAAGTTGATGAAAAAACTTAAACAACCTATTGAATAGTTTGAAGAAGTTCCTAGATGAACGAATAAGCTACTGCAATTCTAATCAAACTTAACAAAAAATTGTTAGGAAAAACCTTTTAGTTAACGGATCAGTTAATATATGCTAAACAATTTCTTTATTGTCAAATATTTGACCTCCAAATATTTAAACCTTGTGATATTCTTATCGTTGTTATTAAATAACACAATAAAAATATTATCATAACACAACGAAATGGGTCTAGTAAATGAACCAACTACAAACAATTTAGAAATCAAAATTTTGATCTAAATTGCTTATGAAGTAGCCTCCTAACAAGTAGCAGATTTTGCATTCATATAGAAGGAAGTCACCACTGTTTGTTTGATACTCTTCCATGAGATAACACCATTTGCTAACAAAAAAGTATATCCTGATATGAACTTTTGATCATCGTATCTATAAAATAGGCATGACAAAGTTTGTCTAGCCTAATTTGAAATTAACAGGTTTAGTTCGAGTTGATTAAGCTTCAGTTTGAGTTCAAACTTTTATTTTTTAAAAAAATCAAACCTCACATCTGTCTCGAGCTCTTTAATAACTTAGAAACTCACCCCATCTCAATCTAGAAACTTATCTCTTATGTAATCTTTATTTGTAAATTACAATGGTCTATTACTCTTTCATTAAAAAATAAATGACATTAACATCTATTTTAAAAAAAGTGTTACTTTAGTTGTTCTTATTAATTGATTGAATAATAATTTTACTACAATTATGCCAATTATTTTCAATTATTCAATCTTACTATAATAGCTAATATAATATGGACTCAAGTTGAAGCTTGAATTTGACCAAGTGTCTATTTGAAGGTATAAACCTTAGATCACGGTCTTTAGTCATTAGTTGAAGATCAATCACAAATTTATATAAACATAGAAAATTCAAAAAAAAAACTTATTTTGTTATTTATTTATTAATTAAAAAACTTGAACATCCTATTGAATAGTTTGAAGAAGTTACAAGATGACCGAATTAGCTACTACAATTTCGAGCAACCTTAACAAAAAGTTGTGTAACTTCATACCGTTGACATCTTTCTACAGATTGCTTAATGGGTGGATCTCTTAACAGATTATAGAAATTGAATATCTGTGAACTTATTTAAGCTAGTAATAAGAGACTTTAGCAACTATTAATAGAGACCTTTTTGGGTTTCTCCATCATAGGTGTAATAAGAACCCAAATCACACTAATAAGGAATCATTTTTTTCATTAAACTTAGCATATTTAACCAAATTCTTTATTGGACTACTTTATTATCTTTAATCTAAATAAACTTGATTTTTTAAATTTAAATTTTTACATAACTCATAATTAATAAAATTATGAAAGGAATTAAAATTCTCACATTCTTCCCTTATCAAAAGAGATAAGGTCAGAAATGTAACGGTAAGGGATAAATTTAAAGTAGGTAATATTATTGACAAACAAAGAGAGACTAGGCTTAGGTGGTTTGGACATATTAAGAGGAGACATTCAGATACTCCAGTAAGAAGATGCGAGAAGATCATACTTAGAAATTATAAGAGAAAAAAGGGAAGCTTGAAATGAATTGGGAGGAGGTGATTAAAAATAATATGACAATATTGGAACTTACCGAAGACATGACTGCAATAAAAAACTTTGACGTACCAGGATTTGAGTAAAGGATCCATCATAAAGAGATTGTTGTATTTTTCATAAGTCTTTTATCTTTTTCCTCTTATAGTTAGCCTAAACTTGTAAATCAATAGTACTTACCTCTTAGCGATTTGGCCTAAGCCTTTTTTTTTTGCCTATCTAGCTTACTTTAGTAGTTTTGTTATCATCATTATCACCATTATTATTATTTTTCTTCTTTTTTATTATTTGTTTTGTTTTATTTTATTTTATTTCTTTCTTTTTCTCTCTCTTCTTTGATTCTTTTGGAAAGATTCTCTCTACTAGTTAAGGATAAAGCTACATTCTACTAGAGCTTCTCAAACTCTGAGTTTAGTGAGATTTCTACTGAATGTTATTACTATTATTGTTATTGTCATTATTGTTATTGTTGTTTCCCTTGGAAAATATTAATTATAAAATATAAAAAAGTAAAAAGATTAAAGGAGAGTTTACGAAAATCAATATAATGGTCGAGCAATATATATCATTTGATCCAAAGATAATGAAAGTCCATCATTCATTTTGTAAGGCTTTTAATACCAAAAAATATTAGATATATATGTCATATGTGACATAGATCTAATACAATCACACATAGCTAATATCTTACTGATATGAATAAGTGTGGAAAACATTAATGGTACTTGTATAATTTGAAATTGATCATTGTTTTGTTTGTAAGTCTCAATTTCTTTTAACTTTATATTAAACTGTAATAAAGAAATTTGTTTTTATTCTCTCAATGGGTGTTAAAATGCATTAGAGAAAATTTGTACAAGATTAGATCCTTATATATTTCTCAAAATACCTAAATATATATGGAGATATAAGATCAAACTCAACCTACATATATGCCTATTAACCATTAAAATGCTTAAAATCAACACAACCCATGTGAACCAACCGCTCCCTAAGACTTACATTTGTATTATCACAATGTACAATAAAATATATGACTTAGAGCATTATGAAGATCATCTAAATATTTATGAAAATAGTTACATGAAAATATAACTGTATCATGAGCAAAAATTACATTAATCCCTAACTAATAATGTCTAAGGACCTCAACAATCTCATATTGTAGACATGACTCTAAAAAAGAGTTAGGAAAAGGACTTTAACTAGCATATCAATTAATATATACTCCATCAAAATATGTTTTATTATGATGTCATTTTTTTGCATCAATTCCTTTATAGTCAAATATTTGACCTTTAAATACTTAGATCATGTGGTATTATTATTGTTGTTATTAAATAACTTAGTATAAATATTATCACAATACAACTAAATTGGTCTAGTAACTAAACCAACTACAAACAATTTAAAAACCAAAATGTTGAGCTAAAATGTCTGTGAAGTAGCCTTCATAACATGTAATAGATTATGCATTCATATACAAGGAAGTCACCATTGTTTGTTTAATACTCTTCTATGAGATAATACCATTTGTTAACATAAAAATGTATCCTGATATAAACTTTTGATCATCATATCACATGATAAAGTCTAAATCTATATAACCAATCGAGTCTAAAATGTTGACTCTCCTAAATATTAAAATATAAACTTTACTTCAAGACTCATTTAACTATATTCCAGTGGTTTGTACTTAAATTAGCTAGATACCTAACTAAAAGTCCAACAACAAATGTAATGTCCAATCTATTACATATATAAGCATATATTAGGTTACTTACTACATTAGAATAAAGGACATTTCTCATAATCTCTCTTTAAATCATATTCTTTGGGCACTATGCCTAAGATAACCTCTCACCATTAGAGATAAATAATGCAATAGATTTACATTTAATCATATTAAACCTTTGTAATATAAGCTCAATGTATATACTTTGTGAGAGACTCAATAAGTTTTTAGATCTGTCACAGTAAACCTGAATACCTTGGAAGAAATGTGTCGCACAAAGACCCTTCATATTGCTTAACTTCATGCAGTATGGTCAAATCATTTGATGCAAGCAAGATGTCATCTACATACAAAAGTAGATGCACCTTACTTTTATGATGCATGTGCTACATGTGCTTGACATATGTCCCATCAACAAATGCATTTACCAGTTGCTTGGTACGTATAGGACATACAAACCAAATGTTAGCCTGTTCCAGCCAATAGCTCCCATCATGAGAGCAACTTCTTTATGCTTCAGTCAAAATAATGGATTTTCAACAACTATTTTTGGTGATTTTTTTATATTATAGTGACTTTTGCTACAATAATTGTATAAAAACTAATCCAAGCAAGACATATGCAATTATTCAAGCAAAAACATGTTAATTTCTCTATTAACATTATGAATAACATAAATAATCTCTATTCAATTCATAAAAATATGAAACTCTTTTAATACCACGTGTTAGGTTTAATATAATCCTTAGTGATCTTGTTAGGTTTAACATAATCTTTAGTGATCAGATCAAGATCAACAAATTTATACAAGTGGAGATAACATAGAAGATTATTTATTTTACTATCCATATACTGATAAACATGCTACTAAAAAAACTTGAGCAAGTTGTTGGACAATTGGAACAAGCTCCTTAACAAACGAATAAGCTACTACTTCAACCCATTTAACTAGATCCTTTTGTAGACTACTTTATGATCTTTAAATTGAATCAAATTTAAGTTTCTTAACATTAATTCTTTTACATAACTCATTATTAATAAATGTCTAACATAAATTAAAATTCCAACATCCAGAGCTTTGCTTTTGGTCATCTCCATGTAATTGATGACATTGAATGGAAAGTTGTTCCATAGAACAATTTTATGACATAAGAATGTTGAATTTTTGAATTAATTTATTTAAGATTTATGACCATTTAAACTAATTTAATAAAATTAAATTGATTATTCATATTTAAAAATAAGCAATTAACTTTCTAATATTTTATTTTTGGTTGAATTAAACTGTAGATGTTTTTGGATGTTATTTTCCACTTTTTTATTTTTAATTCGTAAGGTTTAACTTTATTTTTCTAATTAATTCATTTTCCAAAATTTATATTTTATTTAAAGTATAGGATTTGGTTCAGCCTGATTTTGGCGAGGCTGCGTTTGGTTGTTGAGATCCATGAGGATTGTTTGTACCGGCTATGAGGCACCTGCAAAACAAAGAAGGCA
>JAOSBK010000008.1:13964188-13974506 GCA_027568895.1 Erythroxylum shatona
GTATGTGAAGACTCCTTGTGCGCAGAAGTGTACAGGCTACGTAGGAACCTGAGGGATCTTGGGGTTCCAGGTTTACCTTCTCTAGGACTCTTGGGGTGGAGTCTTAGGGACTTAGGATTAGTCCGGCTAAGCCGGGATACCTAATGTAAAAAAAAAAAGGGTACCACGCAGTAAGTAAAAGTATTGGCATCCGAAGTAGCTGTCAGTTTCAATACCTACCATTCACAATATGCAATAATTCTAGCGCTTTTTTTAAAATTACTGTACATAAGAATCCATAAAACCAAAGGTTAGTTGATATCAGTTAATTGTATTTGGTGGAGAATAATGCTTTTAGCATATTCCACCATTAATCGTAGAATACAATGATGAGCTTGCTTCCACTTTGGAGCATTCTAACATACCTAATAATTAGCAAAAATGGCTACTACAATCTTTTTTTCCATTTTTCATGCGACATGCTAATCCTATTTCTTAACAAATTGTGTTCCTCTTAAAAATCTATAATAATGAAGATTAACTGGTTCAATTTGATAACATCTAGGAACGGACGCCGCTTTCATATTTTTGTCTTAAAAAAGTGAAATTACATATTCCACGCCGAAGGCCACCGTTAGTGTGGTCTTCAAGGTTATTTTTCTTTCTTTCTTTTTTTTTTTGACTCGACTCTTGTTATGCTTATGAATTCCATGCCAAATCTTCTTCTTCATCTAACAACATATATAACAATTTATTTTCCTTTTACAACGACAACATATATACATAAGAGAAATATGTTTTCTCATTAGACCTTGATTGTGGAAAAACAAATTTGGTCTGAAAGCCTCCCTATGTCAACCTATGTTGCCTTTTATTAGGTTTGACTTGTGTTTCAGCAAAACCTTAATCTTAATTGCGGATACCAATATTTCTACGATCCTTGACGCGGTCCTGTGTTCGCATCATGGTCTGGTGGAGTTTTTGTACCGTTTTCTCAACCAACGAACTACAAATACCGTTTTATCTTGCAACCCTTTTCTGCAGTTCCTTCAGTATCGCAAGCGGGTAAGAATTTCAGCCTTTGCTACCAGAACTTCTAGACATGAGTACTTCTCAGAGCTTTCTTATGATCATCATCATCGTTTCAGTGCTTTTTTGGGTTGCCAGAGGTTGCTCCAACGGAGAATGCAAGGTTAGTGAATTGTCGCTGACGAAAATTTTACTTTGTGCACAATCTTACGAGTGTTAATGATTTTGATCATTTTCATGGTTTCCAATGTTCAGCTATTAGATGAATGCTCGTCGGATCAGGATTGTGAAGCTGGGCTTTACTGTTTCTCCTGTTCAGATGGATTTTCAGGCTCTAGATGTGTAAGATCAACCGCCACTAACCAATTCAAGCTTCTGGTAAGAATCTATCTTATTACTACCATTCTATACTTCTCAAGTTAGAAGGAAAAGAAGAAGGTACATAAGGTTTAGTACTTAATTAGAAGAGAATTCAAGAAATAAAATTTTGTTTGGTTGGGGAATAACCATGCAAGAAATTGGAAGGGCTAATCTTTCTGAACAGTGAAGCGTTCGGAAGAGGAGCGAAACCCATCCTGGATTCCAGTTTTTCCCTTAAAAATTAAGATACTAATTAGATGTATATAGTTGTACCACTTGTCACACCAGAGGAACCTTCCACTGTCATGCTAACAGTAGTATTGTTGTTCTGTTCTTTTTCTTTTATTTCCACTTCCAAACAACCAGGCCGTTTGTTGAGAGGGCTTGAGCGCAAAACCATCGAGATAAAGCCAGTTTTTTAACTTTGTTTAATCCAGTACGCAGATAAGACAACGTCACTGTCACCAATCAACTTACGTGCCTATTCGGCAGCTTCTAGGAAGGTCGCAAGTTGCAGCCAAATGATTTGGCTTGGCCTATTTAGGCCGGTACTTTGACGGGTGCCAAGTTTTTCTTTTTTCTATTTTTAAGACCATGAGATGGCATTAAATGAGAGCTTGCAGAAATGGAGAGTCACTCCAAAAAGTAGAGAAAAAGCTTCATGTTCAGTACCTATGGCCTGAGCTCATTTAATTGATGATGTTGCAATTTCTACCTGAGCAACAGAGTTCCTTTCCTCTAGACTTCATACATCTTCAGTTATTAAAGTTTATGTTATAGAAAGTTTAGATTAAAAAGAAAAAATAAAAAGTTTTATATTACAACCTTTTCATTAATTAAAAAAGTTCTATTGTATCTACCACTTCCTCAATTAGCCACATTAATGTTATAGGAACACTAGGACTGAAGCAATAAGAGAGATTAGAGCTACATAATCTAAGTCACTTGGCTGCTTTTTAGCTTGTTCAGGAAATATATGGTGTTTATGTTTATGCTCTTTCTTGTTTGTGGTTGATAGAACAATTCTCTTCCTCTCAACAAATATGCATTTTTGACAACCCACAATGCCTTTGCTATTGACGGATATCCATCCCACACTGGAGTCCCTCGGATCACATTTACCAATCAAGAAGATAGTATCACTAACCAACTAAATGTACGCTCTTTTGCTCAATTTTGTTACCTTTTGCTTGCTATTCAGCTAGATTTTACGTTACCTTATGTATATAAACTCTTTCTTATTAATCAAGAATGGAGCTCGAGCCTTGATGCTAGACACTTACGATTTTCAAGGAGATGTATGGCTGTGCCATTCGTCCAATGGAAAATGCCATGACTATACTGCTTTTGTAAGTAAAATTATATTCATTTTCTTCAGAACTTTAGATTGACAAAAAGTGAGACAAGTGCTCTCTGGAGCTTTCAGGGGCCGGCTATTGACACTATGAAGGAAATTGAAGCTTTCATGACAGCCAACCCGGCAGAGATTGTGACCTTGATATTAGAAGATTATGTCCAAGCACCAAATGGGTTGACAAAGGTCTTCACCGATGCTGGTTTGATGAAATACTGGTTTCCAGTAACAAGCATGCCTAAAAACGGTAGAGATTGGCCACTGGTTAGCGACATGATCGAAAATAACCACAGGCTACTTGTGTTTACTTCAAATAAAACCAAGGAAGAGAGTGAAGGAATTGCGTACCAATGGAACTACATGGTTGAAAATCAGTGTAAGAAGAACAAGAACTAATTTCCCAGCTCTAATCACGCCATTTTAGTAGCATTTTTTTTTTCATTTTTCTGCAATTACTATGTGCTTTTGAATTGTGATTTTTCAGATGGAGATGGGGGTATGCATGCAGGAAATTGTCCAAATAGAGCAGAATCAGCTCCTATGAATGACAGCATGAAATCATTGGTGCTGGTAAATTACTTTCCATCGATACCCATTAAGCGGTTCGCATGTTTAGATAACTCGGGAGACCTATTAAACATGCTCCATACATGCTATGCTGATTCTGGAAACAGATGGGCGAATTTTGTTGCTGTGAACTACTACAGGGTAAGCAATGATACCTACTTCAAAATCATTACTTCTTTGACTATAAACTCTACTGATTCATTAAAAGTAAGTGCTTAATGCAACTTTGTGCAGAGGAGTGAAGGGGGAGGATCCTTTCAAGCCGTGGATACACTCAACGGGCATCTTTTGTGTGGATGTGATGATGTCCATGCATGTGTGGTAAGCTATATATGTATAATTGGGCACTACCTTATAGTTAAACTCACATTTAACATATTATTGACATTTTCTCCTCATATGTTGCAGCTTGGCTCATCTTCAGGGGCGTGCACCAGCTAAGATTTTCAATCAGAGGAAATTCCATTGTAAAGTTTGCTGATTAATATTTCAGGGTTTTTACTAAATTTATGAAATAAGAGTAGTTTAAAGCATACTCTTAGTTAGGTGGAGCAAAGTCAATTTATTATCTGGCATGGTTTATAGAGCAATTTTAGTTTTGTGACATAGGATTACATTTTGTAATCATATCAACTCTAATATTATCCAACATAAAAGATTAAAATAACAATTGATAATTTATTGACAGGCATGGATTTCAATTATATAGACTTAAGTTTAATAATTGATTTAATATATCTCTAACATTAGAAGAAATAAAGGAAGTATCATGATTTTATTTATCCATAAGTCATTGTAAAGCAATCATCATTTTCAAGAACAATGACATTCTTTTTAAAAAATATTTTCTCACACTTCTTCTCTGTACCTTTTACTAATTTGATTATTGGAGGTCAAATATGGGCAAATAGACTTAACACTTGATTTTGTACGCCCATTAAGAAGTTCATAAGACAAATTCATCCTGTGTTTCCAATCCATTACGCTAGACTTAACTTTAGACGTTTGAGCTTATACTTAAGCCCAAAAAATAACGTTGGGTTTGGTTACTGTCTCCGTCGGTAGAGACAAATAACAAAACACAAAAATCTTGTGCCTCGTAGTGATTGGTTGCTAACCCAACTTATTTTTGTTTTGACTTCAGATTACAAAAACATAAATTTTTTGTTCCTTCAAAAACCGTAGGCCAAGATTTTTTGTCCCTATGACAGAAACAAAACATATAAGCAACTTCCAGAAATACCCCTCCCTCACGACGCCGTATGATCATTGCGTCTTACAAACCCAACAAAATCACTTTTCTCTCTCGAATACTGCCCTTCTTCCCTCTGGTTCGTCTCAGTATTCAAAGGTAAGTTTTTTTTAATGTTCATTTTCTCCCCTTCTTTGCCTCTCGTTTCGCTGCTTCCTTGTTTTACTTTTCTCTCGTTGCTTTAATTTAACCCTAAAATTTCAACTTTTGCCACTACCGTTATACCTTAGATCAGTCATCTGGAAGAAGCTGTTGGAAATCGTCATCATTTGAAATAGGCTAGTGAAGTCGCCGTTGTCTGGAAAACAAACTAGTCATTCTGTTAGAAGTAGCCATAGTTTGGAAGGAGTCAGTGGAAGCTGTCATCGTCTGAAAAAGAAGTCACTAGCTTCATTCGCTAGGTATTGGTGGTTTTCCGTTTCTCGTTTCTCGTTGTAATTCGATTCTAGTGGGTAGTCGTGGGGTACTTTTCTACTTTTGAAGACGATTTATTTGTGTTTAAATTCTTAGTTGTCAACGAGCATTTCGTGGTCTTGTTAAAATTGTAGACTTAGTGTTTGATCGCTTTCTAGAAATCATTTGACTTCTTGCTTTACTCAGTGATGATTTTACTTGATTTTCCATAAACAACAGATCCTTCTAATATGTCGGCTTTTCTCGACTATGCCTTTTCCATGTATTCATTCTGCTGTGATTTGGGGACACGAATCTCCTCTTACAAATAAAGATCTCAAAAAATAGGTTAATAGACAGTCTAGAAAATGGTCATATTGAACGTTGTATCTTTATATTAACACGGGTTACAACTGTTCAATCATGTGTTAGGCGCTAAATTTCAACCACTCAAGGAATGATTTGAAATAAGTATGGAATCTATCTATTCATATTATAAGTATTGATATTTGTCTTTGATATCTGCTAATTCTAATTATGTTTCGTTGACCATTCAAAGACCACCAAAACACACACACACAAACACATGGATGTTTGATTTCTAAACTTTGGCGAGCTATTTCATCTTGTTGCTAGTTTCATATACTGATTCAAATCCTCTTTTGTCTCGTTGATCTATTCCCTTTTTTTTTGTCTTGACTTATCTTTCGACATGACATTTTGATCTTTTGTCTATAACTTGTGTTCATCCTTATGTTCTTTTTTTGTAGTTCGGTTCCTTTTAGCTGTTGATTTCCTGTGAAATTCTTTGGTTGATTTAGAGGTAATTTAA
Source organism: Erythroxylum shatona (assembly GCA_027568895.1). Lineage (NCBI taxonomy): Eukaryota > Viridiplantae > Streptophyta > Magnoliopsida > Malpighiales > Erythroxylaceae > Erythroxylum > Erythroxylum shatona. The sequence goes on from JAOSBK010000008.1 coordinate 13,969,955, forward strand.
TTTTCAAGTCATGTTGTTATTAGACTCTTCGTGTCTTGATTTGGATTTTGATATTTTTCAAACATAACATTTCATTTAGGATAATTTCCTATTCCTACAAGGTAGAAGACTTCATAGATATATAAAGGGGATCTGTGGTGATAGGTCTCGGGTATTTTGTTGTTGTTATCTATTAGCAACTTTTTGGTGACTTTAGTTACCTTCAATTTCCACTTTATTGCTTGGATTTATCTAGTATTGTTGGTTGTGGCTTGCTTATGATCATTATATTTTTTTTAATCTTTGCAAGCAGTTTTTATTTACAAAAATGGATAATGAGGATCATGATGCTATGTTTAAGCGTCTGATTTTGTTTGAGCTTTGGAATGGGGAATTGGATTTTATGAGAATGGTCATGTTGCTATGCTTGTACGTATACACAAAAAAACTGAGTAGGAGTGAAAATGCTAAAAGTAGTAGGGCATTGACTTTACCAACTAGGCAAGCTAATATAGATAAGATTTTGAGTGAGGGTGATAGGAATAGCCAGTGGGATTTAAGGATGGACTTAAATGCATTTACATTGTTATGTGAAATGCTTCAAGTCCATGGTGGGTTGAGGAATAATAGTCATATGCCTATTAAAGAAAATTTTTTAATCTTCCTAAGAATATTAGCACAAAATGAATCTAATAGAGTATTACAAGTTAGGTTTATAAAGTCGGGAGAAACAATAAGTAAGGTCTTCCATAGTGTGTTGAAGGCTGTACTAAAGCTTTAACATCTGTTGTATGTCAAGCCCATACCAATTCCTAAGGATTGCGCAGACAATATCGAAATGGTTTAAGGTTAGTAAATTTAATTAGCTACAATAAATTGTCTAATTTCACTTTTTAAAAATACTAAACTAGAACTTTTTATTGTTGAAATCTTGTTCAAAGGGTTGCCTTGGTGCTCTAGATGGGACCTATTTAGAAATAATAGTTCCCCATGCAAACAAACCCAGATACAGAGGTAGAAGAGGGAAAATATGAACTAATGTGTTAGGGGTATGTGATAAGAATTTAAACTTCGTTTATGTTCTTGTTGGGTGGGAGGGCAACGGGTTCTGCATGATACTGTTACTAGGCCTAATAGATTTTAAGTTCCAAGGGGTATGTAAGATAAGAATTTTCAAAATTTTTCTATTTTTTAAAAAAGGTTTGATTAAAAATACAATAGTAATAGTGTCATTTGTTTATAGGAAATTAGTACTTAGTAAATACTGACTATACCAATGGTCCTGACTTTCTTACACCTTTTAGAGGCACAAGATACCATATTCAAGAGTGGGCAAGCGATGGAAGGGCACCTAGGAACTCAGAAGAGTTCTATAATAAGAGACACTCATCGGCCAGAAATGTAATTGAATGTGCTTTGGTTTACTAAAAAAAGATGGAAAATCCTAAGAAATCTATCTTTTTATCTAGCAGCCACTCAAGTTCACATAATTCTTGCATGCTGCCTTCTGCACAACTTTATTAGGTTATGTATAACTTATGATCCAGTAGACCTTACTCCTCTTGAAGCTGAGGATATGCCAATTGGGAAAGATGCACGTTTCCCTGAATTTGATGATCGTGTTGAGATAAGCAATGAATGGAGTCAATGGAGAGAGGATTTAGCTAAGAACATGTTTGATGATTAGAAAAGAAACCATTAAATTGTGAACTTTCACTTAGTTAATGTTTTTTTATTGAATTGAGGGTTTAAATTTGGTTGGCTTTCATTATAACTGAGTTGAGGGTTTGTTTTAATTTCTCTTTATATTGTTGACTTTCATTATAATGGAATTTGAGAAGACACAATTAAATTCTGTTTATTTGTACTTAATTACATGTTTCTTTTAATTCAATATTGTCTTCTTTATTTCAAAAGAAGTTCCAATGTATGTTGGTTAATCAGTTATGGAAATGGTTTGGAAAGGTTTGGGGTATGACATTGCATAGTTTAGGTGCAATGTCAAGAGTTTGGACTTTAGGTGAAACATAAGCATTTGTGACCTCCATGGAGGAGGCAGTTGTTGCTGGTTACATAGCTAATAATGGGCAATTCAAGTCTAGTACTTTCCAACTCCTTTCTAGAATGATGATAGAGAAGTTTTTTAATTGTTTCATTGACAAGAGACATATAAAAAATAAGATAAGAGGTTGAAGGAAAAATATCGACAACCTTTGACATATTGAACTATAGTGAGTTTGATTGAAATGAAAGCAAGCAATGTGTTGAGGTTGATAGTAAGCAAGTTCTGGAAGAATGGATGATGGTTTTGATTTGTTGGTTGTTTATAGAAGCATCCTAATAAAAATATGTTTGTCATGCTGAAGTTTTCTATTTTTTTTCTAGAAACACCCTAATAAGTACTACACTCCTGGAAAGCCTTTGCCGCTTTACTCTAGACTTGAGTTTGTCTTTGGAAAAAACAGAGCCACTAGTGCAGGAGCTCAAGATGTTGTAGATGTTGTTGCTTAGCTTGAGACTAATGAAACTGAAGGTGATGCACCAGCTACTCCATCAACTCCTACTGCCCCATCAGATCCAGCAGGCCCATCGGCCACTCCTTCTCCAACTACTTTAGCCCATCTCACTAGTTCTGTCGCCTCTTCCAGCAACATAGAAGGGAACCAACAAAACAAAGGGAAAAGGAAGATGAGGGATATTGAAGTGTTAGAAAGCCTTGTTGCCTCATTTGCTCGTGCCATTGACAATAGTAGAGAGAATGCTCAGATCATTACTGCCATTGTAGGACAATTTGGAGCTAAGCTAGGTGAAGAGCTTAGGAATTTGGGTTTCTCCACTGAAGAAGTTGTTAGGACTGCAAGGATCTTCTCAAAGAATGCTCATGCTGGGAATCTTTTTTGGGTTTAACTACAGACCAAAAACAGGCTTATGTGAGGAGCCTGCTAGATGATGAAATCTGACTTTATGTTTTATTTCTTAATTAGTAGGTTATGGTACACTATTATGTGGTAATGTAGGATGGTAACAATGCTTCTAACTTAACTATTTTTGCTTCTACATTACTTGTAATGGACCGTAATTTTTTGGTTGTGAACTATCACTTTCGAACTCACCGTTTTTCTAGAGTTACTGGCTTTATAGTAGCTTAACAGGAAAGCTAGGATTTGCATTGTCTTCAAACAGGCCATGTGATGTTGAATGATGATATGATGAACTGTTGACTTTGTTTGTACACTTGTGTATCAATGATGAATGGTTAGTATATTAACTTTTTAATGTTTGTCATTTATGTACGTGTATGAATGATGAGGATATGATTCATTTTCAAGTACTTAACTATGGGCAGATAAAACTTTTATGTTGTATTTGTTGGACGTCAAATAGGTATTTTATAAATTAGGATGATGTTAAATTGGCAATTGAGGGGTTTCCTAATGCTAGATTCAAGGGGTATCAGACTTTGGTTGAAGCGCAGAGTGCTTATGCCATGAATCCAATTAGGAGGACTCGTCAAAATGAAGAAATTGTTCCTACCGCCAATGAACCTTCATCAATACTGAATCAATTTTCACTTTTAACAAATGAACAACTAAATGAAGTTGCAACTTTGAAGAAAAAAATGGCATGGAGTCAAAGATTTTTACTCATTACCATTGGAGTCATTTTGGGTATTATTGTTAAGGACATTCTTAATAAAATATAAGGCTTGCATGTATCTTTAACTTATTATGTAATTAATTCTATGAATGCTTAAATGTTTTATTAAATTATTATGTACTAGAATTTCTAATTTGTAAGATTTTTTATTCAATAACTCATTTCATTTAATTTTTAGATTTCTCATTTCATTAAATATTTAGGTTTTTCATTTCATTTTATTGTAAATAAAAAATTCCAAATATAATTAAAATAAACATTGATACAATTATAAAAAAATATTTAATGCAATTCATTTTATTGTTATCTTGTACTAGTTTTTTTATTCAATAGCTCCTTTCATTAAATTTTTATGATACTCAATTTTTAAATTCCTTGTTTATAGATACAATTAAATTACTAATACAAATCATTCGTTTTAAAATCATCAATGAATTACATATTTTTTTGGGACCCGATCTCGGAACCGGATCCCAACCGGAAAGACGGAAAATCATAACGAAGAACGAATTGGCGGAAAGCGAAAACAAAAGCAAAAGCGAAATTGAATCAGAAAGCGAAAGAAACCGAAGCAGAAACATAAGGCGGAACTCGAAAGAACAGATCGAAATCAAAGGCGAAATACGAATCGAATCAGAAAGCAAGATCGGATCAAAGCAAAGGAAAGAAAATCAAATACGAATTTCCGATATCCGAGAACAAATATCTTAAAAGACTATCGCGTTGGAAACCTAAAGACTAAATTCAATCCGAAACGGTATAAATTTTTTTCTTTTCTTTTCTTTCTCATCATAATCTTCAACTTTGTTCCACCTTAACAAATCAATACAATTACCCTTTTTGGAAATTCATCCATAAACAAACACTCAATTTATTCAATTCTTCTTAATCAAACATATCTCAAAAATCATCTTTT
>JAOSBK010000008.1:14002395-14026250 GCA_027568895.1 Erythroxylum shatona
TTCGGGAAGGTCCCGGTAACAAAATTTTTGTTTTTCCGCTGCTGGAACATGTGATGTTCCCCCGGGATTTTCCTACAAATGTAACTTTGTTTTTTATGAAGAGGGTAGGTTGTCAATTTTGTCCCAAAAAGTAAGGTCACTTAGTGTGGGTAAATAAGTGGAGTTAACTAAAGACAAATTCCAAATCATCTATTGGTATATTTTAAACAATTGCGATAAAGTCAATATATATATATAGAGTATGTGTATTACTTTTGGTTTAAACAATCATATTAGAATTTTGTTACTGAATCTCATTTCCTTACTATCATTAATTTTTTTAAATGGAGAGCACAAAGAGTCCATTCGCAGCAAAAGGATTATTAATGTTGAAGAAAGACATAAGCTGAAGTTTGTATCATGGTTTAGAAATGGAGTAAGTTACATATTATGAACTTGTGACAATTTATGTTAGAATAACTACTAATTTCATTTTGTCATACAAATGATATGGTTGCATAATCGTAATGTGCAAGAAGTGATAACAACATTATATAGTTTAGCATGTGAGCCTCATATTTGTGGGAAAAAAATATACAGGTTGTATTGTTAATGGGGTGAGATTTCACTTACAATATAGAGATAGTCGACTTACTAGCCAAAATTATAGAGTTGTTGTTGCAGGATGTCATGACGACGATTTTATTGACTTCTATGACATCTTTGAAATAATAGAGTTGCACTACATCAAGGATAAGAATGTTATTCTATTTAAGTGCAAATGGTTTAATCTTACTGACATGAAAGTGAACGGGAATATTACTAGCATCAATGTTAGTAAGACAGCCTCAACGATACTATATTGGGTAGTACTTGAAAGGTTGTTTAAAAGTTTCAACTCCAAAATGTATTCGATTATTATGAAAGGGATAATGGTCAATTCAATGAGGATGCAAATGAAGTATATTAAAAGATTAGATTGAAGTTCAATAATGAAGCTATTTGAATAGAAGATGCAGATATTCATCATTCCATAAGAGAGATGTCGATCCCAACATAGTATAACTAGATGAAGTCCAAGCCAATCTTATTGTACAAATAAATGAAGACTATTCTCAGGATGAATTAAATGACAATGATGATACTTTAGCTGAATGTATTGGTGATGAAGAATCCAAAGATAATGTAATTAACGATGATGATTTTCAAAATCTTGATCATGATGATTGAATGTAAATAAATTGATTATATTGTTTGAAATGTTGTGTTCATATTTGAGTTATGTTGTTGATGTTTAACTTATGTTTATTCAGGATGAATCAATACGTATTATTGATATTTTACTTATATTTATGCGGAATACTGGTGTTTGATTTATGTTTATGTCGAATATTTAGTTTTGACTTATATTCATATGGAATGTTGATGTTTGAGTAAAGAATATGCATTATAATGGGACCTGGTAGAAACAAGGGAAAGAGGGTGGCAACTACCAAAGATGTTCCTCCCCCACAACAAGTAAATCAGTCTGACCCTATCAATCAACAACTACCGATTTCAACCACCAATGAAGGCAGTCAACAACAACCTATATCTACCTCAACTAGTGTTGAGGGATCTTCAGGTCTGTTATTATTAACCACTTATATTTACAGTTATGCTCAAATATATATTTACATGTTTAACGTGTTTTTCTTATCATTATTCTTTTTTGTCAAATTCCAATACCGGCATAAGCAAAAGAGATAGAGGTATCATTAAAGGATTTGAGTTGAAGCACATGAATGCTGCAATGAACATCAATTTGTCTGTGCATATTTACCTTACGCAATGTCGTACTGTTAACAAGATCTAATCAACAAAATTATCGTATGACTTGGGAGTCATTATCAGGAATGAATTGCCTTGCCTTCAGCATGCCAACAGTTGAAGGAAGACAACTTCCTATAGAATGCTTTGGACTAAGTTTCGATAATTTTTCAATTCATTTTATTATAAGCAATACAATTTTACCTATTTCACAGACAAAACTCAATATCGTCGATATCGAGAATCTTGAAGTTTCAAGTTGTGTTAGTTCATTGTTGAAACAAAGGGCGAAGAATCATCGTTATCGACTTCATAAATATTGCGAGTCTTTTCCTTAGGATAAGAAGGCAAGGAGACATGTTCTGGAACGGGTGGCTCCACAAAATTGGAGTGAAATGTATGATTATTGGGCTTCTGCAAAGGTTAAGGTTTGTCTTCTTTCTCTTCACATTTCCTTCCATTAATTTTGTTTTTACATTTAATTACTATTTCTTCTCTTAATTTAGGAAAAGTGTGAGAAAGAAAAGATTAACAGGGTAAAAATGAAAAACTCTTCACACGCTGGCTGCAAATCATTTGTTGTCAGGCGGCAAGAATTTGTAAGTGTAATGTTTAAAAGTTATTATTCTATTAGATAATATAATATAGTCTATTTTGTTTCAATTTTTTTAATTCATATAACAAAGTCAGACCTATCTATATGAACAAGAGTGTATTTACACTCTACAAACTGTCACACTACAAAGAAAGTAAAAGTTGGACATCTAAAGAGACGCAAAATAATTATATAAGTATAAAAATTTTAATTTTAGAGTTTATTTATTTATGTAATACTAAGTAATAATATTTGAATTATATCTCGATTTTGTGTTTTAAATTGTAGAACAAGATGCACCACTTGTTGTACAAATCATTGTCTGACGGGAATAAGCCTAGTGTGGATGACATTTGCAACACCATCTGCTTCAGGTGAAGTAACAGGCTTAGGCAAGGAGAAGTTATGGCCGTGGCCTTGCTATCTCCCCATATTAGGTCAAAGCCCACAAAGAACAAGTAATGCCCCAGTTATAAGACTTTACACGCTAAGGAAATATCAGAACCAACCAAGCAGAATTTGGAGTTAGAACTAAAATGAAAAAAAAAACAGATAAGGGAGCTAGGTCTAAAACCTTACCTTCTGCCCACGTCAGAAATAGGATCGATTATGTTCTAACCACTATGTGAAGCAATATTAGGATTCATAATACATGACAGTAATTTCGGGGCCATATAACAACTATCAAGTAAAAGCATCCATGTGATGCACTGAACTAACCTCGAGTTTAGTATAAGCCCATTGAATCGATGAGAGGGTTAAAAAGACAAATAAGTAGTCAACATAGTCCCAAGTGTTTGTAACTTTGTGTTGTACTTATATGTGTGTGTGTGTGTGTGTGTGTGTGTGTGTGTGTGCTGAGGCTGAGGAAACATATTAGTTTTTGCTAAATGCAGCTCATGATTCATCCATATTTATGCTGGTGAGGAGCATGTGAGTAGGTAGACTTAGGAGGTATCAAACACATGGATGCAATCTTAAGATAACAATAAATATGCTTAATTGGGATTGCTAATTAGTGTATTTTCTCCGATATCACATCTGAATGATTAACCTAATGCTACTTTTTTCTCTAGGAACATGCATCGATGTTGCTTAACTCCACCAGATTGAATGGGCTTCATGTTATCGGAATGCAGTAGATAACAAAAGATTTGTAGGGAAACTTATGAATCATAGTTTATTGCACTTGTCTCTTTTCCAGGTGACTACGTGATCACGTCACTTGATTGGTACAACTACGGACTAGAACGAGAATGTCTGCTAAACAGATTAGATAGTGGTGAACTGGTGATCAACTTATATTACCATTGAAAGTCTGTGTCTTTACCATCTTTGGTGCAAGGATTTGTGGTTAGTATGTTCATTTCTTCCCAGTAATTCTGCAGCAATAAGGCAAATGAAGTCCTTTTTTTTTCATTTTGTGATAACTCAGAATAACAAAAACAAACTATAGGTAGCATGTATATAATAAAGACCATCAACATTTAACAAAATAGTTACTTCTTAAGTGACATTTGATGAAAAGAAAGAAGGTAAAGAAGGGTCGTTTACTCCACTTGACATTTCCCTCATTCTTTATTCGTAATAATTCAAGTTCAGATCTCGTGATTAAAGCCCGGGATAAATTGTTGAGGAAGCTGTAAAGTATAATGGTTATGGAGCTCAAGCAACGTTAAGCTTCTTCTTAAAATACAGGAAACGTTATGGAGTTCAAACAACGTGAAGCTTCTTCTTAAAATACAGGAAACGTCACATCCCCATAAGAAATCATTCTCGGGAAAGTAAAAGAACAAAGAAAACTTCGTTTCATCTTTAAGCATTGGTTTCTTCTTGGGTAAGGGTGAAATTAAAAAAGTTTTGTGGCTGCTGGGATTCGAGCCCAGGTCTCTACGGCCACAACGTAGAATTCTTACCACTAAACTACAGCCACCTCGGGAGGGACGTGTGTCGAAATGTGTATCTGGTAACAAAAACCGAAACGTTACCACCTATAGTTTCTTTTTTATTAAAATTATTGATCATATATAATTTTACGAAATAATATTTGTTAAACAGGAAAAGGAATTTTAGTTTCAAAATTTATATACATTTTAAATATAAATAATAGAAAATGTCATGTATAACGAGCCAACTAACTTTTAAATTTTAAAACGGAATATTGATTTTACTGGTAAGAAAAAGAAATAGGGTGAGGTTAAGTTAAGGCCTGGGTCTGGGGCTCACCAACTGTTTGGTACTTGTCAAGTGTCGTCAATCGTACCAAGGACGATCACGATATGCCCACGAGGGGGTAACATGCACATTGGTGCAGGGGTCCTCGTGGGCATCATTTCCTTTCTTGTTTCTTTCACCAAAGTCCTACCACCACAATACAATACAACGCCCCTTAGATTTTTATCCTCACTTCACATGGCCTTTTGTTTTTGCTACCCTTCCTCTTCACACTCTATTACAATAATCATCTGCTTCTCTACCTAACTGGATCGAAAGCTTAATTTTAAAACAAACTTGCTAACCTGATACAACAACAGCAAAGACAAGCACTTCCAGCACCACTACAAATTCTTATGCATGGGGACCTTAACACATGGGGGACTATATATATGTGGGGTTGGTTTCTATTTCCTTTTTCTCTTCTTCTTCTTTTGATAACTTATTGAAAAAGTGGAGCCAACTAAAAGCTGAGAATCTTTTTGCAAAATGTTGGTTGGAAGCACACACTTGGGCCTAATAAGTCACTCTTGTTTATTTCTATAATGTATGAATGCTTGTGTTGATAACCAGCTCTTGGCCTTAAAATAATCTTCAATTTTCCTCTTTATTATATATTTTTCTCTCTTTTATGGGAGGATGCTTATCTTGGATTTGGTTGATACATGATGCAGTTTTAAGAAAATTGAAGCTTCTATGTTTAGGTTTATCTTTCAATGCCACTAAAGCTCTCAAAGACAATATTAGCAAGACAGCTAGCTTGTTCCTCTTTTCTCTGTTTTATATTGCATTGTAGATTATATACCTCAACAAAATTTCCAACTTATCATCCTTTACTCATACTGTCATGTTAACAAAAACTAGAACCTTATGAGATTAGCGGCTACTTTTCTAGATCTTATGCAAGTAAAACTCTCATTAACTTTGGCAATTGGCGTGCAACTGGCCAAACTTGATTATATCTTCCACACCATATGCCAGTTGCATCAAGTTTGACTCTTCTCTTAAATGACAAAACTAAAGGAGGTGACATATCGATCATAGCACATGAAATGGTATAGTTCTTTTATTAGTTCTTAAATGACAAACTTTTGGGGGGCCGTCATATATCTAAGCACATGAAATGGTATAGTTCTTTTATTAGTTCTCTTTGTTCCTTGCCAAAATTTTGTTTCATTTGTCCAACAAGAAAAAAATTGACGTAACATAAACAAATTGGACGCCGACCCTAGTTTATGCATAGGGCTAAAAAGGAACTACACGATTGCATGTGCTTCAAACTTTGTTGCTAGCTACTTGTTTTATGGGGTCAAAAACCTTTAAAAACGAAACAATGACTTCCGTCGAAGCTTACTGCTAGAGCTCGTCAGAATGGAATCAGTTACGTAACATGACATTATCCATCCTTATTAATCGTTTACAGAGCATACTAAGTTATACCCTGCCTTTTTCCATTCCAAGTACGTACTTGTAAAACAGCAATACGAAGAAGAATAAATGGTGAAAAAGCTTGTCAAAAACATTCGCTTTTATCAATATTCGCATCCCGGTAAGCTATACTTTTATAAGGAAAAAAAAATTGCACGTGTTAAAATATAAAATAAAACAATCTGATTCCATCTTAAAAGACAAATAAATGTGTATATATGTAAATGAAGAAGATAAGAGATTTAAGTGATTCAATCTTAAAGACAAATAAATTTATATATGTTCTCTCTATAAGAACGAATTTCTTATTTATAAATAAAATCTTATATTATATATATTAAATTGACTAAAATGATATGCACAAATTAAATAACTCTGCAACAAAACAGACTATTAACTACATTTTTTCAGGTACAAATTCGATCGAAATCATCGTCAAATGGATTTTTCAAAACGATTTAAAAATCCGTCACCCAAAGTCATGGTTTGGTTATGTTAAAGAAAATCATTGTTAAAGTAGTTTATTTGGTGACGATTTTCTGAATTCGTCACTAAAAGTGCCTAATTTTTTGACGGTTTACTTATGTTGTCGCCAAAGGTCAAGCGTTTGGCAACAAGAATTTCAAACATCACAAAATATTTGAACTTTCTACAATGAAATATATAATTCGTCACCAAATGTAAACTTTTGGAAACTAAACTTTGAAATTGTCGCAAAATGTTAAGATTAAAGAATTTACAAATAACAATGTCAATTTGATAATTTTTTAATGGTAAATGTACTTAATAATCTTAAGGTTAATTATAATTGACATTTATATATGATTTTTCATATTTTGACTTATGTTTTCTTTATAAATTTATTTAAATATATAGTTAATGCATTAAAACTCTATAAATTATCTTTTTGGATATAAAAAGATAAACATACATAAAATTTTACATATTAATAAGATAAAAATAATAATAAATTTAAGTTGACTACTATTCTTAATCATTAATATTTATTAACAATTAAATAGTAATACATAAAAATATTAAAAATTGTAAGTAATATAATATAATGATGTATGTAAGTAATTAGTACAAGATTTTAATTAGAAGTTTAACAATTCTTACAAATATACAACAACAACAACAATATCAACACTCAGTATGAATCTCATTGATACGCGGAGTCTAGGGAGGTCTAATAGTACGTAACCTTATCCCTAACTAGTAAAAAAGTTGTTTCCAAAATTTGTTCAAATATAACAATAAATAATGTTTCACAGTTATTCCATCAAAAATAAAATAAAATAATTATTTTTTTAGATTCCAAATGACATGAGGGTTTGTAGAGGTAAATGAGTTCACTATATTTAGATTCCAAGAAGGGTCCTTGTGCTTTTAAAGGCATCAATTGAAAACATCAAAGATCTTCCCTCAGGTGTTAGATTATTGGCACCTTTTTTCAACAACTTCTTAGCTATAACTAAACTTGTAAAGGATCAGTGAACGAATCCTCATCTGCAATATGAATCACTAGATTAGATTAATTGTCAGTATGATATGTTTAACTTAAGACACAATTAGTATAGAACTTAAATAGATATTTAGGTCAAACTGTATAATGAAGCCAAATTCAAACACATGCATACCTGATTAAATAGGCATAGTAATTGGAATCGACGATTGTTCAAAAACAACCGATTGCCCTAACCCTATACCAACCATCGGGACGTTTCCATTTTTATTTATGTTCTCTTAAAGATTTAAGTAAGTTTAATAGAAGACATAGTATATGCAATAAAATGTTCATCTGATAGCTTACTATGGTGCAAATAAGATACAAATAACTAAGGAAGATAGATAATTCAGATGATACTAAAAACCTTAATGAAGAAGAAGATCGGCCATAAAAGGCAAGAGGTGATTAGTGTATGATGAGAAAATTTGTTCTGCATCGATTTGTTCTTCACTAGGTAGTTTAATTTTGAAAAGTCAATTTACCATAAAATTACTATGTTTAATAAAATTCGTTTGGTAATCAAATCCCACAAAATCTAGGCATGGAATGAACTTATGCAAAAAAACACTTTCTACATTCCATATCTATGTGATATATTATGGTAGTTTGTTGATGATAAGTTAAAGTACTACATTTCAGTAGTAGTAAAGATTTGGTGTAAAAGGAATCATATGGTAAATGTTTTACATAAACATCTATTGCAAATCATTCCTTGAATCTCTAATAGACCTTCCATCAAACAATTAGCAGGGTTTCATCAAAAAATAACCAAAGGTTTGGAAACAAAATGTCTATCCATCATCATCTAATACAGAAATACAATTCATCAACTTCCAAACACAAATAGAAAGGGAAACCTATACACCATTAGCATAATAGAAAGCCTTCCAAACACAAACAAAAAGGGAAACCTATACACCATTAGCATAACAGATAGCCCACATTAACATTAGGACATAACAGAAAAATAGAGCACAATAAGTTGGTAACAGAAAAGAAGAATAATACTTACCAACACAACACATGATGTTTCATCAACGACGAGGACCTCAAGACAGGAGATGACCATAAAAGAGGAGATGACACTTATTTGACAGATTAAGAATAGGAAATACGATGGCTAACACAAAACAAAGACAACTTCGTTATCGTGTTCATAACCTAGTAGAAAACGACATCATTTGTTGTTAAGGTAAATGATTTCGTTTTTAATTAAGTCAGGAGAAATTAACCATTTGGTGAGCGTTAGAATATATTTTATATATTCTTTATTTGATTTTGGTATTTTAAATTGGACATAGGAATTTTTATATGCCTTGAAGATTGCACTGCCACATGCAGGATTTGTTATATGCCTTGAAGATTGCATTGCCACATGTCCCTATCACTGTAGAAGTTTTTCTTTAATATATATTGTATATTATATCCCGTGGTATCTTAATACTTGAAGATTATCCACATATGGGCATATCTCCTTATTATGGAAGGAGTATAGTTGTACACGTATGTTGAAAAAAAAATATGTAGTGTGGTTTTCTTTTGGGGTTTGACGCATGCGTGAATATCATTGAGAAGAGATCGTGTGGGTCAAAATATTCCACAAGGGTTTTATTGTTTTTTTCCGAGGTTGCAATTTTTTTTGGTCTGAAAAATGTTCTCCTTTGTGAATAAGGAGTCTGATGGTTTTATGTATTTTTGGGTCTTCTAGTTTTTGTGGGACATCTCTTTATCTGTGTGTTTTTATGTGTGTTATTGGTGAACATAAATTGTGTGGGGCTACTGCGTATGACTGAAGGTGGAGAGAAATAGAATTGATGAAGAATAGCAAATTGAACATGGAGTGTATATACATATTAGACAAAATTAAAAAAGCAATAATCGACAACCTCTGGTTTGGCATAAAGAGAAGAAGTAGGCAGGTTTATCACAACCACAGCTTTGGCCATAGCCACAACCTTCACATACCAAATTTATACAGTTTACAAATCACATTAGAAATGTTTCTAATGTGATTCAAAATGTGGGCCTAAAGACCCGTTCATCTTTGATTATGATTTGTTCATGTTTTGTCAAATGCTCTAAAATGATTTTAGAAAAAAATTGACAAGTTCTTTATGTTGATATTCTAATTAGTTTTATTTTATATTGGAAAATCATTGAGAAATTATTTAATAATATCATTATAGATATTTAATATAATAGCACCTGGTAGAAACAAAGGAAAGAATGTGGTAACTAGCGAAGATGTTCCTCCCCCACAACAACCAGATCAATCCGACTATATCTAACAACAACAATCGATTTCATCCACTAATGAAGCGAGTTAGTAACAACCTCTATCTACCCCTACTAGTGTTGAGAGATCTTCAGGTCTGTTAATCTTTACTACTTATAATTAAACTTATACTCAAATATATGTTTACATGTTTAATGCATTTTTATTATCATTATTTTTTGTGTTAAGTTCCAAAACCGGCATCAAAAAAAAGATAAAGATATCACTAAAGGTTATAAGTTGCAATGAATAGCAAATTGTCTGCGCATATTGACACCTCCCAAGGTCGTCTTGTTGACAAGATCCAATCAGCAAAATTATCTAGTGAGTTAGGTGTCATTGTCAGGACTGAATTACGTTGTCTTTAGCATGTCAAGTAGTTGAAAGAAGATAACTTGCTATAGAATGCTCTAGACAAAGTTTCTATAATTTTTCAATTTATTTAATTATATGCATTTTTTTACTTATTTAAAGACTAATTTCACTTTTACTTGTTGTTCACAAATGAAGCTCAATATCGTCAATATTGAGAACCCTAAAGTTTGAAGTTGTGTGAGTTCACTATTAAAATAGAAGGCTAAGGATCATCATTATCGACTACATAAATACTAAAAATCTTTTCCTTTAGATGAGAAGGCAAGGAAACATGTTCTTGAATGGGTGACTTCAAAAAATTGGAGCCAAATGTGCGATTATTGGGCTTCTGCTAACATTAAGATTTGTCTTCTTTCTCTTCACATTTGCTTCAATTATTCTTGTTAACATAATTTAATGACTATTTCTTTTCTTTATTTAGGAAAAGTGTGACAAAGTCAAGGTTAATAGAGGAAAATGAAAACTCCTCACAATCAAGGTTCTAAATCATTTGTTATCGCACAAAATGAATTTGTAATTTTTTGTTTAGAAGTTATAATTATATCAGTAAATACAATATTATTTATTGTGTTTCAATTCTTTTTTTTCATAAAATAGAGTTAGAAGGAACTACATGAAGAAGAGTGTGGTAGAATCACACTCTACAAACTAGCATACTACAAGGAAGGTGAAAATTGGACGTTTGAAAAAGCGCATAATAATTATATAAGTATATAAATTTGTTTAATTTTTAAGTTTATTTATTTATTTGTTACTAACTAATAATATTTGAACTAAATATTGATTTTGTTTTTAAAATTTAAAATAAGATGCAGGAGTTGTTGTAAAGATCATTGTTTGATGAAAATGAACCAAATATAGATGACATTTGTAGCAACGCCCTTGGTACAAGATCAAGCTAGATTAAAGGTCTTAGGTATGACCTTAAGCCAATTGATTCATCATCATCACGACCAGCATATATAACGACACTTCAAAAGGAGAATCAGTCGCTTAAAGCTCAGTTACTATGTAATGAAGAAAAGTTAGAATGTATTTTTTTGTGTAAAGGAAAGAGAAAAGAGAACTAGTCCCTTACAAACGTGACACCAAGAATCGCAGCATCAACAAACGCAAGAGGAGTAATCCAAAATTGAAAAAGTTCCTGTCCATAGCTTCCCCGTTTAGCAAGAATATCGGCTACACTATTTCTTTCCCCAAGAATATGCTCACATCTGACAGACCAGTCCCAACCGAGAATAGCTTTGATATCACCAATTAAATTACCATGGGGATGAAAAGTCCAGTCTGTACTTTCCAAGAACCGGAGAGCTTCTGAGGAATCCAAAAATAAACAAATGTCTCTATAGTTTTGATTCCAAGCAACAAGTAGACCAGTACGAAAAGCTAATAACTCTGCACCCATATTCGAATCTCAACCAACAAATTCAGAAAAGCCACCCAACCAATGACTATGGTAGTCTCCAAAAACGCCATCAATACCTGCATCTCCTGGATTGCCCAGAACACTACCATCTACATTCAAAGCAACAGCAGCATTTCTCGGAGGCTTCCAGGCAACCAAACGAGCGCTTTTTGGTAAACTAACCTTGTCCAACCCCAGATAGGAATTCCACTCATGAATCATATTATAAACAAAGTACTCTCGTTCAAACTGACTAATCGCAAGATTTTCAATAACTTCTCTATTACGAAGACACCAAATAAACCAGATAATCGCAAGAAAACTAATATCAAGTCGCCACCCGTTCATCAACACTGAAACATCTTGACAATGAGTCTTAAACCAAGAAGAAAAGGGAGCATTGCTTACCAATATATCAGAAAATAAGCCAGCATATCGTTACCAAAGGTCATTGACCTTCGCACAATCCCAAAAAAGGTGAGAGATTGTCTCGGCACCAGACCCATATCGTTTGCATAAGTTCGAAACTTCAATTCCTCTCCTTACTCGAAGCTCTTCAGTGTGAACTCTGCCATGCCAAATGAGCCAGCTAAGAATTCTCACTTTCTCCGGCCCTCGAATCTTCCAAATCCAACTCCAATTATCGTCGCCCGCAGAGTCCACCCCGTCAACCAATGAAACCCACTCTTGACAGAATGGCGACCAGTAGTAGAGTTTCCCCAAATGATCTCGTCTGAAGCCCAAGATTCCACCGGAGGATAGATGGACGGAAACTCATCTCTGATTTCACCCGGAATAGTTGTACGAAGTTCATGAAGTTTCCAAATGTCCGTGTCATCCAGTATATCACTAACCATCAGATCCTAGTCATTGTCATCCACCGATGGAACACGATCAATCAGCCGTCCATTCCTTAACCAAGAATCGTGTCAAAGATAAACTGAGCAGTCGTCTCCTATTTTGCACCGAAAACCCTCAATAATCTCAACCCTCGCCTTCAGTAGGTCACGCCAAATTAGAGAACAATTAGGCCTGCTAGTCCAGTCCAACACAGTCAAATTGTTGGCGTACTTTTCACAAATCAGTCTGACCCATTGTTTCCTTTGGTTTTCATGAGCACTACACACAAGCTTACCCAAAAAAGCAATGTTCATAGGTCAACATCGACTAATTCCCAGACCACCGACAGCCTTTGGTTTAGTAACTGTGTCCCAAGAGAGTAAATGCACACCTCTCTTATCGTCAGAGGAGCGCCAAATAAATTCACGCAGAATCCAATCAACTGCATTACATGCTCTGTTAAGGAACCAAGTGACTTGCATTAAATAGCTGGGTGCTGCATTTAACGTAGCTTTATCAAGAGTAACTCTACCAACCATATTAAGAAGGCTAGCTTTCCAAGCTTTTGACTCATTCGACTAACTAAAAGACTAAAATTTTCAACAGACTTCCTGCCTTCTCCCAGGTCAAAACCCAAATATCTACCAAGTTTTCAGTCGAATCAATTCCAAGAATCTCCCCAAATGTTTCGCGTTGAGAGATGGAAACCCCACTCGAAACAGTGAACTTTGATTTGTTCACATTAATTTTCAGGTCCGAAGCCGCACTAAATTCCTCAAGGATCGAGTTGAGAACCTGAGCTTGATTAATAGTAGTTTGAGCACACAAAATGACGTCATCGGAAGAAAAAAAAACAAATTAGATAATTGTGGACCATCGCAAGAGCAAGACATAGGGGCCCATTCCCAACTAGCCACCGAAGAATTAATCATAGCACCAAGTTTCTCCATACACAAAATAAATAGATAAGGCGAGAGAGGATCACCTTGACGGATACCTCTCTGAGGATGAAATGTAGGAAGACGTTCACCATTCCACAAGACAGCGAATGAAGATTTCGGAACACAATTCATGATAAGAGAGATAATGACCGTTGGAAAACCAAAATCAGACAGCACACCTTCAAGAAAATCCCAGTTAATGTGATCATAAGCTTTTTTTAGATCTATTTTAACCATAAGTAAGCCCTTTCGGCTCTTTGACCGCTTCATCGTATAAATCAGTTCCCTGACCATTAGAATATTATCAACTGTACTTCAACCCGGAATGAAGCTACTTTGAAAAGGATGCACAGTATCTTTAAGATAAGGACACAATCTATTCACAATCATTTTCGTTATCAATTTATAGCTAACATTACATAAACTAATTGATTGAAATTGTGTAATAGAGACAGGAGAAGGTTCCTTCAGTATTAAAGCAATTAATGTCTCAGCTAGCCGAGCATCGATGTGGCCAGTCTTGAAAGCTTGACGAATCATATTCGTCATCAAATCACCTACCACAAGCCAAAAAGTTTTGAAGAAAAATGGTTGAAAACTATCAGGACCTGGAGCTTTATTATTACCCATGGAAGACAGAGCACTCCAAATTTCATATCTAGTTACCGGCCCACTCAAGCTATTAACAGTAGCCTGTTCAAGTTTTAAATGATTCAAGCTAACACCGCTATCCCCACTACCTGCTGAACTCGCAAACAAGTCTTAAAAATAAGTCAAAACCTTATGTTTAACCTAAACAGGATCGTCGCACCACTCCACAGTTGCACGTAATATTAATTTCTCAATTTTATTACGCTTCCGACGCACCATCGTGGAGGCGTAAAAAAATCTGATATTGCGATCCCCAAAAATAAGTTTTTGTTCCCTACTTTTTTGAAACCATAGGATTTCCCCATGAGCAAGAGTATGATTATACTCTAAAATGAGCTCCTTTTCCAAAACTCTAAGATTGTGCGAATCATAATTTTGCAAACTTCACTGAATCCCATCAATCAGACCTTTAAGTCTTCTCTTTCAACGAAAGATACTCCCATAGACATACCGATTAAACGCCCTACAAGCCTCCTCCATAATCCGTAAAGATTTAGCTGGATGTTTCGTAATATCCCAATTATTTTTGACCACCTCAGAAAACCTATCATCCGTTATCCATACAGCCTCAAACCTGAAAGGTCGAACACCCCCATAACTCGACATACCACCTAACTTTACCAATAGAGGAGAATGGTCAGAGTACACACAGGGAAGATGCCAAACCACCGCTTCTAGAAACAAAATCCTCCACTCCACAGAGGCAATTGCTCGATCAAGGCACTCTACAATTCTAGGAAAGGAATTGCGAACCTAAGTATATTTTTGTCCAATGTAACCCAAATCAATAAGATTACATTGTTGGAGATTATTATTAATTTTTTTTGCTCTACTTTGAGAAAAATGACCACCTTCTTTTTCCACACGGGAAAGGACATCGTTCATATCACCAATGAAAGCCAAGGCTGACAATGGTTTGCAAAAGTACCATAGAGTTCATTCTATAAATGCTCTCGAAGCAAAGCAGTGGTGCTAGCATATATAGCTGTAAGAATCCAAGACTGGCCATTAGCCATTTCAACAGATCCAGTAATCATTTGAGAGCTGGAACGCAGTTCAAAGAATTTACAAGTGCTTGTTTTCCACAAAATCCAAATGCCTCCCGCACGACCAACCGGGTCACTAAATGAAAAGCCATCAAAACCCATTCGTTGCCAACGGAACTTGTGTTTATCAAAAGTTACTTTAGTCTCAACTAACACCACAATATCAACATTATTAGACTGAACAAATTCCTTAAGATGACGTCGGGCCACTTTATTACCGGCGCCTCTAATATTCCACATTAAGATATTTAAATTAATCATTAATGTAGTAAATAGAACAAGAACATCATTCTGTCAAGTCCATATGGGAATGGCCCTTCACATTTATTTCAATTGGAATTCCTCTATCCACCAACTCGCTATCCGGGACCATTGGAGAGACACCTGTAATGTTATGTCGTCCGTGTCACCCTCTCCCTGCTTTAAATTAGGTGGTCTGTTAGAACGGAAGACAAAATGAGATCCACTAACGTTATGTCGTGGGCGAAGAGGAGTATCCTGTGAGGGAGGGGCCTGGACATTCGGGAGATGAGCCGCAATCCGCAGATGTAGAAGCCCGAAACCTCAAAGGAGAAAAGGATCCCAGAGAAGCAGCTCTTTCCTGGCCTTGCGCAGTTCTGCATTCTGATTCCTTGTAGCACGATGAAATCGGCCACCATTAGGTGTACACATCTCCAACATATGTTCCCTCCCGGGGTGTTTCTCAGGGACTGACTCACTGACACCATCAAGGGAGGCGTCAGCCTCAACTGTTGAGAGACTATGGAATCTATTACTTTTGAAACCAATACTTGGTGGGCAGGTCACAGCTTTTAGAGTCCTCTTCCTTGCGACTACCATCCATTCGTCGTGAATCGGGCTCGACTCCTGATGTGGAACAGCATCAACATCCGTGTAGCTCCAGCGCTCTCCAGAGTCCCCTCTTTCGGTACCTCGCAAGTCTCACTGGTATGTCCATAAATGCCACACCGGAAACAAATCGTATGCAGGGCCTCATAGACCACTTTATACCGAACCCCCTTTACTTCAATCAAAGGCACAAGAGGTTTGGTCAAATTAATTTCCACACAAATCTGCGCAAACTTTCCCCTATTAGCATAGAATGTATTACCATCAAGTTTCTTAGGTTTGCTGATAGACCGAGCAAGAGTTGCAAGAACATTGGCATTATAAAATTCCATTGGCAATTCAGGAATACGAATCCAGACGAGGGTCTTTTCCATGCTAGCCGTAGCAGGGTGAAACCCCGGCGACTATTTTCTCACTGTAAAGTAATGATCTTGGATGACCCAAGGGCCTTTAGTAAGGGCAACCCTTCTGTCGTCCTCGTTAGAAAATTTTATCAGAAAGAAATCATTCTGGAGGTCAGCAATCTCAATCTTTCCGGCAGGCTTCCATAACTGATTGATTTTTGAAGATGAAAAATAGAACCCTACAGTTTTACCCAAAACCTTAACAAGTAATGAATCTTTCAGTGGTTTTTCCAATTTCTCTCGAAAACCTGGGTTAAAGGAGAAACAAGGCAACTGCGTATTTTCATCTCGATACTAAAGACTCATCTTCTGTACTTCGCAGAGATCCGGTAGGTGTTCAATATCCATGTCTTCCACTATGGGGGTCGATTTATTTCTTCCCCAGATTTCGTTCGAAGATTCAGCCAGTCTAGCCCCTGAAGTTAGCGGCGGAGTGACTCCCCTATTCGGAGGGTCCAGTGGGCGTTGCCGTTTCCCCAACAGAGGATAAGCAAGGCCAGGACTAAACCCTAAATTAGCTTGCGATGGTGACATCCTTCGCCAATGGCAGCCCTGACGATAAAAACAAATCTCAGTTTGTACATAAGTTTTTTTATTAACATTTAATAATATTTTATTTTTACATAAAATGCTTCTAATTTTTAATTATTTTTATTTTATTTTCATTTAATTAATTATAAATGTAAAATTTAAATATTACAAACAATAAGATGGATTAGAAATCTTACCAATAATTATAATTAAATGAAAATTTTTCAATAGGAATGTTTAGTAGAAAATCAAAATTCGTCACTAAAACTTTTTAACTACATTCCTGAAAATATCGCTAATAATTTTTAAAAATTATTAAAAATTAAATAAAAACATAGCTAAAAAGATTTGTCTATGATTCTAAAATCGTAATCAAAACTTTTTAATTGCGTTCTTTAAACAGTCATTAATAACTTTTATCTACGTTTTGAAAACTGTCACTAAATGTATTTTGTTATGAAAATCGTTGCGAAACATTATTACCTACATCTATGGTAATGTAGCTAATAACTTTTAGCTACGAAAAGAAAGCGTCCCAAAATATCGTTGACGATGATTTGTTGTATCCTTATCTATCTATTTTGGCGACGAATCTAAGATCGGAGTAAAATATAAATTGAGGCATTTTTTCGCCAATAATACTTTGTTACGGTGATTTTGTGACAATTTTTGTGACAAAATTGTTAAAAAATTTTGGCGACGAATTTGGAATTTTTGGCGATGAAAACATTCGCCACCAAAAACCCTTTTCTTTGTGGTGGAATCAGATAAATTACAATTAACTTAGGAATTCGATTAAATATTAAGATAAATATGATTGTCGTTTTTAAAAGAAGCTGCTATTGCCTTGCGTGGGCGGTGGATGGGAATTGCCAAAACGGCTTGTACAAAGGTCGACTACAAAACTCGGGAGGCAAAGTTGAGTAATCTGCAATCCTAATCCCTTTGTCAGATGACAGGGCAAAATATTACGAGCGACACAGAACCGATCTGACACCATTTCAATGTTTGACAGAATAGATTTTAAAGATATCTGACCAAGAAACTGAAGTGCAACAAGAGCGGTTTGTTATATTAAACACCAAATTTATGAATATTTAGCAATTTCGCTTCTCCTCTCTCTTGGTAAATGAGATGTAATCCCATATAAATGACGTAAGAATTGTAACTAATGTCAGGTTAGCTTTATTGTTTTCTACTATAGCTATTGTCTTTTAGATGAGTATTAAGAATTTGTAGCCTTCAGTTGCTGGTCGGTCTGGCGTATAAAATTACTAAGGGAACAGAAAAGCCTGCCTTAATTTTCTCCGATAAATGCCTCTCATAAATGAGCCTGAGCCGGTCATTCACTCTGCAACCTGCACTCTGCACTCTGCACTCTGCACTCTGCACGAACGGGGTGAAAAGTAAAAACTAAAAAGCCTTTTGCCTTTGCATAGAAATTTGAGCAAGGTATCCAGAAAAAGGTCAAGCACACGTGAAGCCTCCCTGGCTCCACCGTCTCTCACATCTGTAGGTATTAAATCCCCCTGCCAGCCTTTTCCACACCCGGTGAATTTTTGTCCTAGGCTGTTCGGCTGACGTCCCCATAATCAATTTATCTTCGAATTGAGTACGGAAATTCGATGCAAATTCTAATTAAGTGTATGAAATAAAATTCCCTTTTCAAAATTGGAATCTTGCAGCCTCTTCTCCTTACGACCATCGTGCAACATACGAATTCTGGGAGTTATGGTGTTGTATATTATTTGAAATAATGATTTCAAAGAACATTAGAGTTACGTCCACTGCTCCCTCAAATATAGGAAGGGGTGAAGAAATATCATGAAAGCGAGAAGAGACAGGCAGGAAACAAATCAATCAAGTCGACGACGACGAGTGAAAAAAAACAAGCACACGTGGACAAGAGTGACCACACGTGCACCCAATCATCACGAGGCTTAACCCCACCACACCACACCTTCCTTCTATTCTATCACGAGAGGATAAGATGTGAAAACCAAACACGACACTAACACTACAATCCAACTATGAACTGACACACTCTTTTTTATCACATCTACTCCCTTCTTATCTTACACGTCAAATCCTCTATTTTAAGTACTCTTTTTTAATTTTATTTCATTAAACCTTGTTCATACATTCATTCTTTCGTCTTCGACTCTCTATATCTTATCTCTTAGTTTATTCAATATTGCCCTCCTTCTTGCGATAAGATTTTATAAATGTTACTGTTATCTATCCTATATTTTGGTGTGGAGATTAATAACTAGATCCAAAGCTTAAACCTTGTTTCGGTTTAATGATATAATGTAATATGAAAGAAGTCTAATGTGATAACTTTGATTAAAGTATGCTAAAAGAAATCTTAATCTTTTATAAATTGTCTTGTCATAATCTAGGTTGGCTTTTTAAGCACATATCACAAATCAATAGTTTACGGGAAGTTCCAAGTTTCACTGCAAGAACAGATAGCACCCAAGTGTAGAAAGGGATAGTTCATCAACCAAGGCTATCTCCTCCTACAGGACTAGAGATGTACGTCTGCGTAATAGAAATTTGGAAGAAGCAACCGAAACGATAGGCAACAAAGGACAAGTTATCTACTATAGGTGATAAAGAGTTACCAGATGCTGTGGCTCGACAAGTAACCAAATTTCTGACCATATGCTTTGGTGATTGAACTTTGGATAGCCACCGAAACTGGAATTATGGGCTGACCCTGATGGATTGAGATAGTTCATAAAACTATGCCATCACCCCAACAATGACTTGGAGATTGATCACAGGCAACGACAAATGAACGTGAATTCAAGCGTGTAAAGGGACAAATCAGATACTAGAATCAAAGCAAGGATTTCTACCCTATCAGGAATTGAGTTCCCATCTATTTCCATTCATTATAACAAAATTGATTTCTACCTTTCTTAATTTCTTATATTAGTAACGTTTTATTGTGGGGTTGGGGTACTATAGGTGATGAGAGTGATTTACAAGACTTTATTTAATGGCTAGTAATTAAAACTAAAGTATACCCTTAATTTTCACCATATTTGACTTCGTCAAATCAATGCAAATTCTAGTCATTACATATTATTATATAGTATAAATTATATTTAAAATTTAAAATTTTATTTGATTTATGTTATTATTCACGATTATAAACTATATCAATTTAATGCTAAAATTTTAATTTATTATGTAGAATTTGTCGTTTTCTCTAACATAATCAATCATCATTTTATATCAGCACACACATAGATTATAATTAATTAAATAATTTAAATTTAAAATAATTATTTTTAGTTTCTCTATTCAAAACATAAAGCAAATATAATTTATAATTATATTATAAGATTGAGTAAAATTATTAATTTAAAATATAATTTACTTTATTACATATCTAAATTTTGAAACTATTAATTGAATTTAGGCTCTTGGTCCAGTGACCCGTACTAGAGATTTGAGTTTAGAAGATGAAGACTTTAGCTTATGGTTGATAAACAATTTTAATTTCTTAAATTTTTACTTCGAGCAGTGCAGTATACTGAAACTGGGAAGGAAGCCCTCCTTTGATTGATAATGTATAATATGCAGGAAGAAACAAAAAGAAAAAAGAAAAAGAAAAGCAATCCACACGTGCACGCCAATATTAAGAAAATGTTAACGCTTTTTGAGTTAAATGATTTAGTTAGAGAAAGGGGTGTGATGGACAGCGAGCAGAATGTCTACCCCATACAGACGCACGAATGCCAACTAGGAATATAACCTCACGTCTTACTTCATTAAAGTTGTGAACTTTGTTGCACGAGGCCCCCTCTTTTGTTTTTTTGCTGCTTTTGTGTGGTGCATCTTTTCAGTTTTGTTTTCCTTTCCCCGCCAAAATTATTGATCTCTCTCTTCATTCTCCTATTCATTATTGAATTTTTCTTCTCCTAATAATAATAGCTTTGGATAAAATCATTGCCTTTTGGAATGTTTTAAAATAATACGATCTTCATAATTATTAGGCATCAATATCTTCTTCTTCTTCTTATTTTTCTTCTTTTCTTGAGAAGTTCAACTTCTGCTATGCATGGTGTACTTCTTTGTTTTAGACTTTTAGTAGAATAAAAATTAAAAAAAACAACATTTTAGATCTTGGTTTTCTGTTTATGACTCTTCTAAATCTAACAGAATTGTATTAAATTAGAGATTATTTGTGTGAATATATATAGTTCGCTAAATTATTGGCCAGAATAACAAAGCATTATGCTATAAAGATGACGTCGGTCTTTGGGGGCTAGGGCATTTCAATCACTAGCCTGTGTACAGTGTCGGCAGTTCATGTTCTCATTTGATGGCCATGAGATTGATAATTCTCTTGTGCATTATTTGGTGGATCTTACTCGTAACTAATCAATCATACAACAGCTTATCATTCTATTTCCCCTTTTCTATCGTCCACATAATTTATAAACGCCAAATACAGACCTGTACCACGTACTCGGTTGTACAGTACTGACAATCGATCTTCCTCAAGATTTGTTTCCTTAAAAAAGGTTTACGTGAACTGTACACTCATCTCGTATAAGCGTATGTTGATTTTGGGGATTTAAAAATCAGATTCCAAACATTTTATTAAATATTGTGGATCGATCGAGATATGAGGAAATAAACTTTCCTCTCTTTTCTTTTTTTTACATAGGTATCCGAATCATCCACATCAGTGATCTATGAAAGAAGATTCTAAGTCGTGCAACAATGAACAACCTTCAATTCTTTTAGTGAAGTTTTGCAAATTATGTTGCTTTTACCTCATCCTTGGAAATTTCATCAGAAAAAAATTAAGATCTCTTTATTTTATAATTAAATTAATTTATAAATATAATAAACCATGAATCATAAATTATATCTTATTATAAATTTTAATTTTCCTCCAAACAAGTCTCTTGCGAAAACCATTTTCTAAATAAATTATTGCAAATTACTTTAATTATACAAATGTCCAACTTCTAATAATACTTATATAAATGAGTTAGGAATGGCATCAAAATGCGTATGTTTTGAATGTTAAGTTTTGTATAACATATTCACAATTTATCATAATGTTGAACATTTTAGTAATTTAGTTCTAATTATAATCAAAATTTCAACAAAACTTTAACTAGTATTACAATTAATTATAGTTAAACGCTAATTAGGTCTCAATAAAATTCAATATTAGTCATTTTTATCAAGTATTTTATATTTAACTATAATGTTTTGTAAACTTTATAATTAAGCCAAACTTAGATAACTTATCATTTCTCTTTCCTGTGGCTTTTTGTGCGTAATCTATTAAATTCATAAATACAACGGATATAAAATTATAATCTTAAATATAAATTAAACTTCTTTAATTTATTTTAGTTTCTAATTAATCAACAATATTAACATCTAGCAATATATTATTACCGTTCAAATATTATGAATGTCATTTCATTAACATTTTGTGCATAAATTTTTATCTAATTTAATTATTTTATCATACAATATTTTAATCAGCTATAGAGTGTGAAATCAATGTGTATTATCTTTGAATTTAATTATATTAGTCCTTGAGCATTAGTAATTTAATCTTTTAATGACATTTGAAAACTATTTTCAAATCGTTATTTTACCTTAGCAAAAAAAAAAAACTCAAATTAATACTGACCAAGAATACTAAAACATTCTCCTTAATTACTTTAGGGTTATAAATTTATATTATCACTCAACAATATCTATATAGTTTATGTTGTTTTCAATAACTACGAATCGGGCTATGATTGACTAATATATATTATAGGTAGTACTAAAATATAACAATTTCTACATGAGATAACTTAGAGATCTGAAGTTCAATGATTACTTATACAATGATCATAACCTATATCTTCATAAACACAAGTAATATTTCATATGAAATTCTCATATCAGTCATGTTAGTTAAATTTTTATTACAAGTAACAACATATTTGTTTAAGTATTTTTATACTTTAATCTATGTGTTATGTCTACTTCATAAAGAATAAATATAACATATGATAGTTTTACAATTTATTAATGTTTAGTTCTAATAGAGAAATGACTAGAAACAATTTAAAAATAATACTTAAATGTAACATGAATATTATAATTAAGGTATCATCATAATTTTATTTATAAAATGTATTTTTCTCATAAACTTTCTTTTACAAGTTAGTTAATTAAATAAACATATATAAGATAAAAATTTTAATTAATTAATTATGTTACAAACATATATCCAATCAATTGGTTATAGGATATAAACTAATAGTATCACCATCTGAAAGAGGGTTTATGTGTTACACCATAGAAAGTAGGAATTTCAAATTTCTTACGCAGCTCCATGACCTCTTTTTATCAATCTTTCAATTTTTTTTTAATTCACCAGAAATGTCGTCTTCATATTTGAAATGGGCAACACATCTGACCATGTTTTCTTGTTTAAATCAATGTACAGCTCGAAGGTAGAAAGGTAGAAAAGTTCTCTTTCCTTCATCCTTCGAGTTGTTAACTGATTTAAACAAGAAAACATGATCAGATGTGTTGCCCATTTCAAATATGAAGACGATATTTAGTTGGTTATAATTAACAAGTTGATTTTGGGTGCTAATGCTCATTTAATAAATATCTCACATATGAGTCATGTTACTAACATTCTGTATTTATATTGAGTAATCTCTTCGTAATCATTTTGTTTTAAGATCAAGAGCATCATAAATCATGCATGACACACTAGTTATGTTTCTTATACGTGCTTTGTACAATCAAAGCACACTGGTAAGCGATTATATTAAAAGATATTAATGAAACATAATAGTTCATCGTGTGAAAGACAAAAAGAACAGCGAAATATTAGTTATAGTTTGCATATGAAGTGATTAAATATACGTATAAATATATAATAACAATAATAATAATAATAATAATAATAATAATAATAATAATAATAATAATAATAATAATAATAATAATA
>JAOSBK010000008.1:14026350-14043368 GCA_027568895.1 Erythroxylum shatona
AGAATAATTAAGCTGTGAGAAGAAACTTTAATATTTGTTTGTGTTCGTATAACAATTAAGAAATTTATTTAAGATATATATTGTGAAGATTCTTTTTAACGTTAAACATTTATTTATTTATTTATTTATTTAAACGGAAGAATTTATAATGGCTATTCTTTGAATACGTATTGAGTAAATTTTCGAATTGACACAATAGTCTACAAATCACGCTAACTAGGTACTCCGCATTAGGTAAGTTCTATACGATAGGCTCGATTGAGAGAATATAAATAGAGAGATTCGAACACTAAACTTTGACCTCATGTTCTCCAATCCAACAACTCAACCACTCCTAGTGGGCTCGTTAAACATAATCTTAAATGAATTACTCTTTCCTCGTGATAAAATAAGATAATTATACAATTATTCCTTTGTGACCTTATGATCATAGGTTCAATTCACATAAACAACCTCTTTGTAAAACTACAAAAGGAAGGCTATATATATTATAACCCTCCTCAATTTCCTACAAAGTGGAAAACTTTATGTACTAAATATGTGACTTATGACTTTACTCATTATGTAAATTAATAAATTAATTATTCTTTATTTAATAATTTTTATTAAAATTTTAATTATTCTATTAATAAAAACGTTCTCTTTCAATCATATTTTAATTTTTAAAATTTATTTAATTTTTAGATGATTTTACAAAAATTTAAAACTGATTAAATATTTTAAATCTTGAACCTTTTGGACTAATTTTTAAAATATTATTTGACACAAGGCATCATCATTTTTAAGATAAGAAAATGGGGTAGTGTTTTGTGTAGCATTATTAGAACAATAATGCCTTATGACTCTGATAATGGATGTCATGCGCCTCTTTATTTATTAATTTTTATTTAATTTGTGCTTAAATAAGTGTCGCTATAGATATTAATAGTTGCGTGTGTCTCTGATATTCCAAGTCTTTAGACTTTAATTCTTTGTAAATAGCAGAGTAGTTTCTTTGTAAATAGCAGCAGTTCATACGAACGGAATTGTCCAATAGGAGGAGTTTACAGTATATCAAATTAGGAAACTTTAATAGTCGTCGGCATCCCAAAATTCTTGAGAGCAGATTCTCTAACGCAAATAACCCTGTCCTACTCTGTCTTATTAAAAAACGACGTCGTTTTCTAACCAAAATGTTCATCCATCTGACGAGGAGACAAGCCTGTGGGTCCTACCCACAGGCCACTTTTCCAAGCCATTCTCGCGTGGGCGAGCTATGGCCATCTAATGGCTATTCTCGCGTGGGCGAGCCAGCCCTCGCCCACGCGAGAATGGCTAGCAAATGGCCATTGCCATTTGCATTATTTGAGCAAATGGTCATTTAATGGCCATTTGCTGATTTTTTTTTAATATTTAAATTATTAAAAAATTTCTTATTTATTAATAATAAATTTTATAATAATAATAGAAATTAAATTAATTATTATAATTTTATTATAATAAATTATTAATTATTTATTAATATTTAATTTAATAATAGAAACTAAATTAAATTTCATAATAATAAATTTCTTATTTATTAATGATAAGAAGAAAATAATTAATTATAATAAATTTCATAATAATAATATAAATTATAGTAAGCATAACGCATATTATAATACTAATAATAATACTAATACTAATAATAATTGTAATTTTAAATAATACAACCACTCGTTATTAAAATTATTAGCAAGGAATTTATTATAAAAATTATAATAAATGTAATATTTACTCTCCAACTAATTTAATAACAATAAGTAATTTCATAATAATATTTAACAGTTATTATAATATCGGAGTGTTTGTTAATTAATCAGTATTATTATAATATTAATTATTATTGACAGTATAATAATAAATAAAAAAATTATACACTTAATAATTATATCGAAAATAATAATGTTTATGAGTTATAATAAACATGGTTTAATGTTTAAACAAGCACAGCAAAAATCGAAAAGTACATAAATAATAATAAATTCAATAAATAAATTCAATAAATAATCATAATAATAATAAATATAATAAATAATAGAAATTCATTTAATAAATAAGTTTAATAATCATATCCAATATAATAATAATAATAATAAATTAATGATAATAATAATAATACATATAATAAATTAAATAATTATAACAAATCTCATAATAATAATAATAATAATATAAATTAATAAATTTAATCATCATATGACTATAATCATAATAATAGTAACAATAATAATTTAATGATAATACTAATAATAATTATAGTAATAATAAAACTTCATAAATACATATAATAATAATAATAATAATAATAATAATAATAATAATAATAATAATAATAATAATAATAATAATAATAATAATAATACACTTAATAAAATTTTAAATTTGAGTCAATAGCTGCATCCCCGTTACAAGATGGCATTTCCAAATGTTCCTTATAAATTTTGTCAAATAAACCATGTAGTATGAAACAGACAAATAGGTTTTCTTTACATAAGATTCTATTATATCATTTCATAAAATTATATATACACCATTAACACATTTTAATTTAAAAAAAAAGTGAAATTGGTGATGTTACAAAGAATTAGATAACTAAAATAGTACATATGGTACTACAAAAAGTTAATAAATAAAAATATATAAAGTTCAATAAAAATAGTTACTTAAGTGCATAATGCTCCTGGATCAGAGGAAAGTTATCAATTATATGCAATCTTTTATTTGTATTTTACAAAGAAGTTGGCTTTGTGATTCGAGCTTGTAACTTTCCGGTTACAAAAATATTTGTTGTATAAGCAATATATATTTGGGGTAGCAAGAAAAGCTTTTATCTATATTATGTGAGAAATCTAAAAGAGTTTTCTTTTGACAACGTTTAAAAGTCAAATTAAGAATTAAAATGATCTTTTTTTCTTAATTTGATATGAATTAAGAAATATTCAAAATTATAGATTTTTCATTTATAAGCATTAATTACTAATGTTTAATTAAGTTTCTTTGGAAAATATTTCTAACTTGAAATTTAATTGAAGTACCTTTCTAATTGCATACCAATTGTAGGATTAGGTTAATGTAATTTAGAAGGTATAAAATTATATATATTCTCAATCGCAAGTAGATCTTAAAAGTTCGATTAATATATAAATGATATCATATTTAATTTTTTTCTAACAAAATGTAAATGATTTCTTCCTTTTATAATATGCAAAAGGATCTTTTTTCCCAATGGTATACAAAATTTTAAAAAATGTACTACAATCAATTGTGCGTTATTAAAATACATAATTCTTGACTTTTATATGCTAAAACGTGCATTAGGTATTAAAAAGGCATTTCCCATATTTCATATGAAACATTAAAAAATTATGGATTAAATATTTATTTTAGAATTTAAATAATGTAAATTAACATCAATTATTATAAATGTACATTAAAGGGGTTCTTTATTATATTATTTCAAATTGATACATATATAATTAAAATTACGAATTTTAGATTATCATAATAAAATTAAAGATTAATTGTCTAAAATTCTTTTATAAAGTTTGTTATTTCTCACAATAGAGTTTTAAAACAATATTCTTTAGTTATATATACAATCTAATGATTACTACTACTTTTTAGATATAGAACTTATAATCCTCAAATATAAAAATAATAAAATTTCAATAATATGATTAAATGAAAACTAAAATTTATAGTTAATTTAATAAGTAAATAATCTAAAAGGAAAATTTTAAGAAAATTAAAAATTCAAATCTCTTTTACGTTTTATAAATTTAAATATATAGCCTTAGATCCTAAAAGCCTTTGGGAACCATATATTTTGATTTGGTCTTTAAAGCCTATCCTCCCTCTAATGAAACGACGTTTGAACCAATTTGTCAGTTTCGAAAGCAAGGAAACAAATTGGGATTTGGATGTTGTTATGTCAAATCTTTTTCTAAGAATCCCCCAATGGATCTACGCTTTTCTTTAGGTCACCATCCAATGCAACTTTAGTTCTGTATTGGGACAACAAAAAGTCGAAAAACCAAAGAAAATTTGAACTCTTGAATGGAAAATCCTATTCCCACAATCTCATTGTAATCTTATGACATGTTTGATTGGACTCTTTGAGCATGTCCGCCTACTGTACGGAGCCGACCCTTTAAGTTAAGTCAAAATCTTTTTGTAAGTCTGCTTGAAAATTGGACCACTTTTAATAATATTTTTGAATAAGATATGCTGATCACATAAGTTTTTAAGTGAAATGTTGAACTTTCGGTGGAGGCTTTGGAGGAGTATTTGTTATTAAGAATATTAACAAAATTCTTGACATAAAATGAGTAACAAAATTTAAAATTATCTTTGCGAGTATTGAGAGGGCGACTGCTCCAAAGTTCGACCTATAAGCATGTACATAATACGTGTTAAAAATTTAGGAAGCAAAGATCACTATAATTGTATAAGTCAAATTACAATATCAAATTGACATGTGGAGCATCCTTTTCAAATATTCTATGAATTTTGTGAACACAAACGTCACTTTGATGGGATGGTGTATGATAGATGATCAGTTGAGAGTTACAGATTCCTTGCCCCCTGTCAGTTCATACGTGATATACTTTTTAATTTAAAGTTGTGTGATTGATAATTATGTATGACTTTCTTTGATTGAAATGATAAGATGTTTCTTAACATGATACGTGTAATTGTTAAATTACTTTCTATTAAGATATTTATTGTTTCACAAAAGTATAATTTTTAGTAGAATGTATATTATTTAATAAACTTTATGTTTACTAGAACATAAAGTTTGTAATGTTTTCTAGTATTTTACAACTCCATTGTTTGTAACGTTTAAGTGAAAAACCATTTATTTTATTGGTGATTTTTCTATTACTATGCGTGAGATATCTCAGTGATATTATCGAAGGTTTACAGCAAAATTTTTGGTGAATAACTTTATGATCTTTCATTGAAGAAGCTGATTTTTAAGGGAGTTATTCATCTTATCTCAAATGTCTTTGTTTATGTTTGTTATTGTTTCTATCACTTGTGTTATTTTGTTTTCATTCTTTAGTATTAAATACTATTGAGAAAATCATCTGTTAAGATTTTAGGGGAGTTGTTCACCTTATCTTAAATGTCTTTGTTTATGTTTGTTATTGTTTCTATCACTTGTGTTATTTTATTTTCATTCTTTATTATTAAATATTATTGAGAAAATCCTCTGTTAAAATTAACACGAGGTGATCGTATTATAGGAAGTGAAATACTTTCAAGGGTTGTCAAGACGAGGGATAGTGTTAAGAATAGGGTGAGTCGACTCTATAATATCTCGAGTAAAACTATTGTTACTCTTTGGTGAAAGTGATTAAGTTAAGTAAGGGCTCCACAAACGTAGACAAGATGTGTCGAATTGCATTACTAAATCTTGAGTGTTGATTTGTTTATTTGTCATTTAATTTTTCTGTTTTCATTTGTGCTAGAAAATTTATAAATTGTTGATACAATTGCTATATATCAAGCAACCACAGATACAGTTCAAAGCAATTGTGGCAAAACCAATTTTTTGCAAGACTACATCTTGTTGAATTTTCAATTAGCATCAGAGCGGGTCACCGAATCAAGACTTGGCATGTTAAGTTGCTGCAAATCTGTGTTTTGCAATTGTGGATACAAGGGGATGGGCATCAATCACCAACCCAACGTTACTAGATGGTTCGAATTACCTCGCGTAGAAATCATGAATGATAATATTTATTCAAGAACAAGGAACAAAAGCATAGAACTCGATTTTAAATGGCTGGATACATCCAATGACGACTGATGGAAAGGAAGAAATAATGCTTAAAAATCCATCTGAATGGACAAGGGATGAAGAAGAAGAAACACTTGATAACTCTTTAGAAATACATGCAATTTTTAGTGTTGTAGATGATGGATGTTTCAGTATGATATTAGCTTGTGAATCAGCAAATGAAGTATAGGGTACATTACAAACAATACATGAGAGATCAAAATTGGTGATAACTTAAAAACTTCAAATGTTGGCTACTAGATTTGAAGAGCTTAAGATGGAGGAAAGTAAAACTATCAGAAACTTTTATGAGCAGCTGTGTGATATTGTCAATGAAGCACATCAACTTGAAAAGAAGTATTCAAATATGAAACTTGTCAACAAAATATTTAGATCATTACCTCCTATATTCATATCAAAAATTGCAATCATTGAAGAGCTTGTGATATTAATGAATTATCTTTGAATAAGGTAATTAGGATTCTTATAAACTTTGAGATGAACTTGTTGAGATATAAGCGTGAGAACATCAAAGAGTTGGCTTTGCAAGCTGAAGTTGCTAAATCTATGAATGATTCAGGAGATGACCCCGATGAAAATAATGATATGTTGTCACTAATTGGAAACTTCAGCAAGTGGCTAAAGAAGGTGAAGAAAGATCAACCTGAGTTCAGACATAATGGTGGGAGTTTTTCCAACAATAACTTCAAACAACAAGCAAAAGCAAAAAAGATACAATGTCATGAGTGTCAAGATTTCAGAGATATACAAGCGAAATGTACTAACACTCTTAAAAGGAGAAAAAGGAAGTCTTACACCAGCACTTGGAGTGAAAACGAATTTAAAAGTGAGTACAACACGAAAAAGAAATTGAGTGATAGTGCTATGTTGGTTATTTTATACATAAGAAATCTAGTTGCATGCTTAACAGCAACCAGAGAAGAAATTGATGGTAAAAACGAAGATGAATTAGTCTAAAACTCTGAAAAAATTGCAAATGAATCAGTCCAAAGTTTTTGTCTATATTATGACACAAATGATAGGGATTCGAATTACAAAAGGAAGGATATTTGCAAAGCTTATGGGTTAATGTAAGCTAAATGGGTCTAAACATTTAAGAAAATCATAAATTAAAGGAGAAAAACTCTACCATAAAGAATACCAATCAAGATCTAGAGAAGAAGTTGTTATCTACAATAGATGAGCTAAATGAAACAAAGTTGAAGTTAGTCAGTACGAAAAAAGGGACAAAAATGTTAAATAGAGGTACCGAAAAGTTGTTAAAATTTGGTAAGATTAAATGAGACCTTTAAGGCATTGAATATAAAGGTGATTGCTCTAAGTTGAATGATGAAAAAAATGGTGCAGCTAAATCTGTCTAAAGAGAAACATCAAAGAGAAAACAAAAATTTATACCTACTTATCACTTTCGTGGCGTAAACGGGCACACAAGGCCAAATTGTTACAAGTTATTACAAAAGATATTTCATCTAGACAATCTTATATGAATTTCCAGCAATAACCCACGTTACCTAAACATACTTGAGTTAGAAAGAGTTAATTATAAGCACTTGTGGCTTTTAAATCTATGCGAGCTCACATGACAGGTGAAAGAAGTTGCTTGACAGATTATCAAAGTTGTGTAGACAACCATGTTACAGTTGGTGATGGAAAGAAGGCTTTAGTTATTGGAAGAGGGATCCTTTGCATTGATGGTTTGCCACACTTCAAAAATGTGCTTTCACATTGATGGTTTTAAAACCTACTTGGTGAGTATTAGTTAACTTTCTGATAATGGAATTTACTAATGATGGATGCAAGGTGTTGAATGAACAAAGAGAGTGTTTAGTAAGTGGTATAAGATTGGCGGATAATTGCTTTATGTTGCACTCTCACACATCAAAACAAACACGTAAAGGAGTTAATAGTAGAAACTATTCAGATCCACAGTTAGATACTACTGGAAACAAAACTATTAAGACAGAGAACAAGTTGGTTGCTTCGAAGGAAGAAACCAACCAGACAGTTGATGATAGGGATAATGTGACGAGGAATAAGACTAAGTTTGAATTTCTTTGAGGGTAATAGGGATGGCGTGCTTTACACTTTTGAATTATATTGATGTTATTTATTAAGAAAACAAAAAAAAGAAAAGGAGGGTTTGAAGGAGTTAACGTCTAGATTTTTTTAGTTTTTGATTTATAAATTTTCTATGGTTTAGGTGTTTGGTTTGTGTCTGGCTTTTCCTTACTTATTGAATAGTATATTTGATGTAATAACGAGGCTCTGCTTGATGATTTGAGAATTCTACTTTTGGATTTTGATTTATGGAGTTATATCAAAAAAATGTTGATGCTTGGTTGGAGACTTGTAGGAAGATTCAGGTTTTCTATGATTCAGATTTTTCAAGTTTTTTCTTAGTTTCTCTTTACATCATGGGCTGTATGAGATTAGGCAATATGATTTTACATGGATAATGTAAGAAGGAGATTGATTAAGTTTGATTATGATTCAGTGGATGCATTTTTGGGGTTTATGAATTTAATTAGTCTTATGCGGATGACTTTGATGTGAGTATTGATATATTAGCTACTGTTTTGACTGGTGATAAATTGTCATCTTGGCATACTTTTGATTCTTCTGTTGCAGCTACTGCTAATTTTTATGTCTCTTTATTCGCTGAGATTGATTGCATTGAAGGATTTCTTCGTTTTGGCATTGTTTTATCCCAAGGAAGAAATATCATAATATTTTAGGTAACTATTCCATTTAGGGAGAGATTTTAAGGTATGCGTGACTATTCTTCTTACTTTTAAGCATTTTTTATCCCAAGGGAGAGAACTTTTTTAACTTTGGTACGATTATTTTTGAACTTGACGAACTTGATGTTATGTGCACTTAATGTCATTTGCAAGTTATTTGGAACTCGATGTTTGATTAAGGGGGAGTTCTTATATATTTTGTAATCTTGATGTTATATGTTCAATTATCTTCTTGAGGGAGAGTTTTGATATGTGACAAATAATGCTAAAAGGGGGAGATTGTTAAGATATGTGTTATGACATTTGGGCATTATTTGTAACTGGACACCTTTGGTTATTTATGGAATTTCACTAATGTCGAGTATTTTACTCTATGTAAGATTCTTTGAAGATGAGGTTTATTTGGAATAAAATCCTAGTCATGATAGGATTAAATTGAAATCAAATCACCATATCTTAACTAAGATAACATGTAGATTTTGGACTATTAGCCTATTTTGGGGATAATGGTTATCTAAGGTAGTTGGATTTTTTGAGATTTTATTAACTATTTTGCAACTATATTCTTGATGTGTTTTACATGACTTTTGGGGTTATATTGTTGTCATTTTTTGGTGGAAAAATGACAGGCATATTATGGCTTGGCAGTCGAAATTTTTGGAGAATCTTAGATTATCTTTTGCAGCTGATTTCACAAGGTATATCACCTATATCTGGCAGCTACGTTTTCCCTATGTTGTGCTATTTTCTAAATTGTCTTCATTGTTGTTTCATGGAGAAAATCTCCAATGATTTTC
Source organism: Erythroxylum shatona (assembly GCA_027568895.1). Classification (NCBI taxonomy): domain Eukaryota; kingdom Viridiplantae; phylum Streptophyta; class Magnoliopsida; order Malpighiales; family Erythroxylaceae; genus Erythroxylum; species Erythroxylum shatona. The sequence goes on from JAOSBK010000008.1 coordinate 14,035,716, forward strand.
GAGTATTTTACAACTCCATTATTTGGAATGTTTCGGTGAAGAAACGATCATTTTGTTGGTGAATTTGCTATTGCTATGGATGGGATATCTCAGTGACATTATTGAAGGTTCACAGCAAAATTTTTGGTGGACAGCTTCTCGACCTTTCGTTGAAGAATTGGACTTTTAGGCGAGTTGTTTATCTGATCTCAAGTGTCTTTGTTTATGTCTATTATTGTTAGGATATATATTATATATCTAAGTAATTATTTTGGCATTATTTAATAATTAGGCATATAGGATATTAATTGGATAATGACTCGAATTCTAAAGTCATATGGATAATCTTCTAGTTGAAAAAGAATCTTATCTTGGATTGGAGTCTATTATCATGTTGATTTTGGAATTTTTTTACTGCAGGAGTTACTACTAGATTTATGGATTTTATGGATAAAGAAAATAAAGGAATTTGTGTATATCGTGAATCTGCGATAGATATCTATCCCTAATGTGAGTGTGCAGTAAGGGAGTTTTGACATGCATGTGTGGCATACAATTTATGGGCATTAAGTGTTAAGAAAAATAAAGACCGTGGCATTGAGAAAAAGTGTGTGTGTGTGGCGTTGAAGTGAGGGTAATTAATTGTTCAAGGCAATAGTTGAATATTGTGAGTGTGTCATAGAAGCCATGATGAAGTGATAGCTATGGTGTAGTGATTTAGTGGGTATGCGTTAATTGGAGATAGAAGAATGATGTGTGTGTGTGTGTTCGGCATACGGTTGTGAAGTAAATTAATTATTTAATCAATATTGTAGGAGTAGTGCTTGTGTAAACTGTGGCTATGTTGTGTGCGTTGATGGTGCAGTAAATGTTATGCTACGGTGAAAAGAGTATTAGTACAATGGGTTAGTGTTAGCTATGGTGAAGTGGACTTGGTCTTTTGGGATTGTGGGTGATTTCTTGGCTGCATTATTCTTTATTGACTCAACGATTATTAATTGATTTCTTTATGGACTGCGTATAATTTGGTTGATGAATGTGTTATCAGTGCAACTGTGACTTCGTGTTGGTGTTTATGTGAATCAAACTATTGTTGTTGCGACGACTTCCAGATCTATTTCAATATAATGAAACTCATCGGGAAGTTGTTCTTTTCTATCTCAATTGTATTTAGTTTTCATTCTTTATTATTTTAATCACTTGAGTTATTTGTTCATTGTTCTTTCATTAAAAAATTGATTGAGAAAATCCTCTATTGAGGTTAGTACGAGGTAGTCATACTATTGGGTGTGAAATTATTTTACAGAAAGTGAGGTTGAAAGATAGTGTTAAAGGTTGAGTGGTGTCGACTTAGTAAAGCCTTGGGTAAATCTATTATACTTAGGTGAAAGTTATTAAGCTGAGTGAGAGCCCCGCAGACTTAAGTAGTGTATGTCAAACTGCGTTACTAAATTTTTGGTGTTTTTATTTTGCTTTTTCTTATTTTATTAGTGCTAAAAAAGTTTGCGGAAAGTTTGCGAAACAATTAACACTTTTGGTTTTCAATTATTGTTTCTATCACTTGAGTAATTTTATTTTCATCTTTATTATCAAATACTGTTGAGAAAATTCTCTGTCAAGGTTATCACGAGATGGTCGTGTTATTAGGAGTGAAATACTTTCACAAGTTGTGAGGATGAGGGATAGTGCAAGGGTAGGGTGAGCCAACTCTATAATGCCTTGAGTAAAACTATTATTACTAATTGGTAAAAGTGATTAAGCTGAGTATGGGCCCCACAAAAGTAGGCAAGATTTGCTGAATTGTGTTACCAAATCTCGAGTGTTGATTTGCTTATTTCACGTTTAATTTTTCTATTTTCATTTATGTTAGAAAATTTATAAATTATTGATACAATTGCTTTATATCAAACAACCACAGATACAATTCAAAGCAACGACGACATAACCAAGTTTTTTGCAAAACTATATCCTTTCGGATTTTCATTTTCCTATGTATTCAATCAATTATTCGCTCATCTTTATAACTATATGATTTTAGACTTTACTAATTAATTAACTAGTTTAAAGATTGTAATTTAGATTCAAATTGGCCATGTTTTCATAAAATGTTCGATCATGTTGAATTAACTTAAATGTTATGAATAAGATGATTATGAAGTACATTAGTCAAGTACAATTCTTATTCTTTTAGATCTAGTTTTTAATAAAACAAAATTATTATCTTTTATTTTAATGTAAAAATAAGAGAATCTTAAAACTTCAAGAACATATTTTACTTTTAAGCATTAAATTAAACATTAAATATCTAGATCTGTTTTTGCTTATGCTATATTGTGATAGTATTAATTAAAACGAATTTGCTTTTGAATATTTAATGTTTGTCGTAGCCTAATTATTTTAATTAAATATGTGTCTTAGTTTATTCTTTTCAATTGATTACAACATCTACATTGTTGTTTTCCTAATTCAAGCTACTGTTTTCATTGAATACCATACTTCTATTAGTTATTATTTTTCTAACCTTTAAGCTATAAAATTTCTAACTTTGCTTGTAGTGTTGTATCCATGAACTCTCCCATCTCATCTTTCATGTTTAACTTGACTCTTTTTGCATTTCGAATGTGTAAATAACATATGCAACTAACTAGCTACTTTGTGATGTTAAACTAAAGTCTACTATTAAATCAAGTTTCATATATTTGTAAATCATGTTTAATAAATAAAGTGAAATATGCACTAAGTTTAAAATACTTGGGAATGTTTTTCTCAAACATCAAGCAACATGCCATTCCCATCACTGTCTAGTTCATTCTCTTACTGACCTTATTCTACTGATGATTAAAATGAACAATAAGTTATTTTTTGCTTCTTTAATGATCCAAAAACTACTTGAATTCCTTATTTCAGTAAAATTATATGACATAAAGATATAATTAAATAGTCAATCTACTTTTATAATAAGCTTTTAAACTTCTTGAACTCTAACAAGGTTTTGACTTCTGAATTGAAAAAGAAACCTAACTTTATCATTATTTGTTACGTGATATGAACACACTATCACGTAGTCAACTGTGAGCATAAATAAACTTCTTGAACTCTAGCAAGGTTTTGACTTCCGAATTGAAAAAGAAACCTAACTTTATCATTGTTTGTTATGTGATATGAACACACTATCACGTAGTCAACTGCAAGCATAAATTATTGTTACTAAATTTGCAATTGCAATAAAGAGCTTCTTATCAAATTATGCTTCTACCTTAACTAGTTTTGCTTTATGCTTTTTTGCTGCTCTTTATCTCTACTTTTGCAAACCTTCTTAAAATGTCCTAGTTGATTATAAATCCTATTAGGCCTCAACTAGTAGTAGTTTTTAGTGCGACTCCGCTTTTTGCAATATAGACAAGGTTAGAACTTGCATGTTGTTTTTTACTACTTACAAAAACATCACTATCTTATTTCACTTATCCTTTTCTTTCACTAAATTACTTGCCTCTACTGAACTTTGTCTTTGCATCCTTGTGCTTCATTAAGAGAGCTATACTTGATGTAACATCATGCCTTAAATTTCTTTTTTATTCAAATTGTAAGGCCTTCACATATTATTTGAGTCCTAAAGATGATGTTTTAGACTTAAATTTCTTAGACACACTTATTAGAACTTTGTTGACCACTATGAAGTCATAATTTTTTCTTAATAACCTAACCGTATTTGCTACTTTTATGAGCATGTTTATGAAGGTAGTAAATTCTCTCTAAAGGTTAAGACTTGAATTTGCTTAGTTTTTTTTAACCTTTAAACATGTTCTATTCTTCTTTTTTAGTATTACTTGCCGTGATTCTTAAAGAAAATTATGTCATACACAAGCATATATAACTGAGAGTTCCTTTAATTGCTTTGACTTCTTTTTATTATGAATCTTGAAATGGTTAACAGTTGGATTATTAGGAATTTATAATACCAACATCTCTACTTCTGTCACTCCCTAGATTAAAGGTTAAAAGATAAGCTTTCATTTTTATTGCCCAAACAAGCAAGTTTTTGACATTAAAAATTAGAGGTACTTGAGTAGAAAAACTATTGGAAACCATATTTTGTTTTTAGTATTCAATTTGTTTCTAATGAAGGTGTTGACATCCCACATAAAAGGTGAGTATGACAACTCATATCAAAAGGGAGAAGAAAGGTGGAAGCTTTTATAAGTCTATTAATTATTTTAGCTAACAATTTTTTAGCATATTGTTCTTTTAGGTTAAAAGACATAGAACTTCCTTCCTGACGGTTTGTTTAAATTTTTTTAAAAAAATCTTGCAATTTTCAATTTTCTAGAAAAATTCCTTCTTTTAAACTTCAGTTAAAAAAAACATATAGTATGAACATTACATGTGTACTAATTAAATGTTCCTTTTATGATGATTTAGTTTAGCTCTTTAACTCTAATCAAACTCATTAAACCCAAACCAAACTAATAATTTATTACAATTATCATGAATCATTAATGTAGATCGAGTTTAATTAGTTTAAATTAAGTTTAAGAGTTGAATTGAATTATTATGTTAATAATATTTAATTAGTCTATATATGGTATTCATATCATATGTGTTTTATTGTTATTTTTTAACTGAAGTCTAATAAAAAGGATTTTATAGAAAATTAAAAACTAGGTATTTTTAAAAAAATTTAAAGATTATTTTGTAATTTCTTAAACAACAAAATAAGTCTATGTGTTTTATTTTAGGATCTAATATTATATCATAAAACATGAACAATTATGTTTTAAAAACTAAATTTGCATCTAAACTCTTACGAATTATTCATATGTCAATGGGTCGGGCAGGGCCCAAGCTGCCCCTGGCCCAATCCAGTCTGAATGTCGGGCTGGGTGGTTCGTGGCCCACCTATGGCCTGGTCAACTTGGGTCAAAATTGAACTAGGTTGGGCCAAAATTGACTTTTCTACATACCATCAATCCAAGCTTACTATTAAATCAACTATATTTAATTAAGATATACTTTGATTCCAGTATCCGAGTAGATTATGATGATTAAATAATCTAATGAAGAAAATTGTATATAAAATTTCTAGGCGTGAATATAATGTATATGACATTCAAATGACTAATTTAAGTTGGATTCTTAAAACTATTAAGATTATCTTAAGAGACAATGACCTAATAAATTAATAATTATTAATGTTTCAAAGATGAAATCGTAAATAAAAATATTGAAAATTTAAAAGTTGAATGAACGGTTATTATTGGATTCATATATAATAAATAAGAAAAGTTTTAAGACAATTTTGTTTTAAATTAGTATCTTAAATTATTGTTTAACACTTAGGAAGAAATTTAACAAAATTATTAAGAAGTTTGTTGAATATTTAAAAAAAATATGTGAATAAAAAGTTATAAAATGCAAAATAATAGCAATTATAACTTTACCAAGAAGAAAATATTTGTCTAATTGCCTAGAAAATAAAAATTCAAAAAGGAGATTAGAGAACAAGTAAATTTGAAATAAGAAAATGTAAATCACGTAAATATTAAACTCTAGGAAGAGAATGATTTTAGAAAAAGGAAAGCCCTATTTGGCAATCAACAGATTGCATTAATTGTTAGTTGATTCTATCAGTAGTTAGATGATAGCAGATTAATATAACTAATTTAAGTAGCGGATAATATCAACTGTTTATTTAAAAATGTTTGATAAAATTAACTATTTAGTATTAATTGTTTATATATAAAATGACTTATAAAGGCATGACTTAAAAAAATTATAAGGATATGAGTATTATATCTTAATTTATTTGAATATTCTCATAAGAATTTAGATATAACAAAAGAAGTCAATACCATCATTTAAAGCAAAGGTTTATAATAATCTAAGAACGACGTCTAATTGTCATTAAACTAGAGATAATATTATCACGAATAGTTTTCATCTATCGAGTTCTTAGTTCTTTAATGCCTTCTTGTGTGGAGTTTATTTTAAAATCTTCAAATACATTTGAAAGTATAAATTCAGGATCTTAATCGATGATATAAAAAGTCAGGCAGTCAATTGTGCTTCTTCTAATATAATTATGCAACACAAAAGCTGCATAAATTATTTTAGTTTAATTCATCAATGAATACTTAAGCATTTTTAGATTTACACTACAAAACCCTGATTAAGATACCTTGTCTTTGAGTAAGGTGTCAAATATCCTTCTCTTTCAGATAGTCTTTGTCAACTAAATAATATTTACCTGAGTGTCAACAGAGACAACATAATTAGTATGAATGATATCATTAAACTCTAAATCATGAATAACAAATCCTACAAATATTAAAATTACTTGTTGGTGGTTTTGAAAATTTGATTCTCGGATTGCTGATCGTATCAAGAAAAATACGAATAAACCCACTTAGGACATTCACGAATAAACCCACTTTCTACAAAATTGACATCTATCCGAAAGCTTCAAACCATAATTGTTTTCCAAAACCATGTATAATTGACAAAATGTAATTTAATTCATCTTAAATGTATTAAAACTTCATTTTTCATAACCATTCAATAATTCATTCATCTATATTTCTCCTGTTAGATAGGAAGTTATGCATGATTTCTTGTATATATGGTTCAAAAAAAACATACGCATATAGTCCACTACACAAGCCACCAAATCTTAAAACTCATTCTCATTGTCCAAAAATTGCTTAATTTCCTAAAGTTGCATAATTTGTGTAGAATCATCATCCATACCTACAAATAAACAAGTAATTTATATCTTTATCAAGTATAATTTTAATTTGTTGGTATAATATATTACATGAATTCATGTAATATAATATATTACATGAATTAATAATAATAAATTCAAATATACAATATTACATCTCTCTGTCTCTATCTCTCTTGCTCTCTCCTCTCACTTTTGGGCACAATTGTCTTGTCTCTCTTAATTTTTGAGTAAAATATTCCTTATGGGAGCATTTTCAAAAACAACAAACTAAGTTCAATCCATCAACCCAATAAGCTAATTATCAAATATGATTATCAGCGGTTTGATATAATCAAACAGCTAAATACCTTTCAATATGTCAAAACAATAATTTATCAGTTATTTGCCAAACAAGGCTTAAGTGTTTTTTTTTAAGAAAGAAAGAAACAATAAGTGTTGAATGAAGAGACAATTACACATAGTAATGAATGTGGTACCGTATCGGACCAAAACTGGTATGATACCGAAGGTTGATAGTATCAGGTTTGAAGTCAGTACCGACCGATACCAACCTCTACCAATCGATATCGTTGATATTTTGAATACCGGTCAAATACAAGCCGATACTGAAAATTTTAAAAAATTAGGGGACTTTTTTGCAAAATTTTTAAAATTTGCCTTCTCCTCCCTCCTACCACTCCTTCCCCCTTTTTTTAAGTTTTTAAAATAACAATAAATATTTTATTACTAATAATAAATATAAATTAAATAAAACTTAAAAATAAATTATTTTTATTACTAATAAATCATTTTTATTTAATTTTTTAATTTTTTATATAATATTTATTAATAAAAATATTTTATTTTTAAAAATAAATAATTAAAAATTATTATTTATAAACTAATATTTATTTTATATATTTATAATTATTAAATCAAAATTTATTTGAAATTTATATATTTTAAAAATA
>JAOSBK010000008.1:14043468-14056689 GCA_027568895.1 Erythroxylum shatona
TTATGATTATGTCTAATTAAATGTAAAATGAAATGAAAAAACAACAATTCTAAAAAATAATTCAAAATTTTGATAAAATAGAAAATAAATAATAATTCAAAATTTTGAATTATTTTATTATTTTACAATAAATTATTATATATATAGATAATTATTATATATATAATTAGAATATAAGAAAGATATATATAAACTAAAACTGTACAACTGTACAATATAACAATAGATTATTTTGTAATTTTTAAAAAAATTTAGGGACTATTTTATAAATTTAAAAATTATCTGAAACGATACTCAATATTAACTGATACCGATGCAGTACCGTATCAGAATCAATCTGATACTAAATTCGGTATGGTATTCGTAAGATTGCAACTACAAAGAAAAATAGGGAAACATTGGTCTACTGGACATGTTTTTAAATATAATATATTTTCAATTTTGTCTTCGATCGGTTATACTGACGATAACAAAATTTTCTCTTAAAAGTTTATTCACGTGATAACGCTAAAGCAGATAATCTTTAAAACGTAAGATGCATTATTAAGTATCTAAATGAAAATTTCACTGGCTCGTATTCAACTTAACTCCTTCCAAGGAGCTGGTTCGGTGCCCGCATTCCAATTCTTCACGGTACTGCTTCTTGTGACCATATTGAACTACATCAAGTCCCCTCGACTTTGCAGTGAAAGGACCATCTCACACTTGCAAACAGTTTCAACGCTGAAGGACCATTTTGATTTTTGCCCGCGGATCAATGTACTTGATCTTGCACATTTAGAACCTGGATAGACGATGGAGTTATGGCCTCCATTAAAGCTCTTCAACACATCTGTTCTATATCACGTGTAGAGACGATCAGAGGGCATCTTTCTCCTCCTCTCTTGCTAACTTTGTAGCAACTAAGTAGTTATTTCTCGATCAGAAGGTCACTCATTGAAATGCGTTTCTAGATTAGTTCATCTTTTTTTTTTACAGGTGTGCTTACGAGAAATTCAGATATAGATTTTATGTAAATTTATTGTTCAATTGTTTTGAGGAAATTTAATCGCATTGTAAAATGAAAATACATTAAGGGCACATAAGATATTTTTATTGCCAACTGTTATAAACTTCTGTTACAACAAACGCAACAATTGGCTGCGAGTATCTATAACAAATAACAATATTCTTGTTTCTGTTGTAATTCTTATATATATAAATAAGTCTATGAGACAATAATAAATACACATATTCTATTCTTCTCATAAGTCTTTACATGGTATCAAAACTTTCCTGACCAGTGTAATGGATCTCAACTCTGACTAATCAGCTACTAGCCATAATTCCGCACAATCTTTCACTCCTCTTGATTTTCCCATTCTAGCAAAAACTCTGAACATCAACCTTCCTATTAAGCTTGACAAGCAGAATTTCATCAACTGGCGAGCATAAGTACTTGCAGCCATAAGAGCTTTTGAACTTGAACACTTCATCACCACTGCACCTCCTTTTCAAACTTTCAGTGCAGATGCAAATCAAACCACTGACCAAATAGATTACAAAACCTGGCGTAAAACAGATCAGCTGCTACTATGTTGGTTGCTCTCAACCATTGGAGAAGAAGTAATTGGTCAGGCAAACCATTCCAACTCCTCTCACCAAGTATGACAAGTCCTTGAAAATCTTTATGCTCAAACCTCCTTGGTTAGAGTCCTGCAGCTCAAACATCAACTTTCAACAATTAAAAACGGATCACACACTATATTTGAATACATACAAAAAGTTAAAACTATAGGAGACTTACTTCAAGTTGTAGGACATGTCATCATATAATATGAACTAATATTAAGCGCTCTCAATGATCTTGGTCATGAATATGATCTTGTTATGGTTTATCTAACACACTCTATGAAAACTTCAACTCTACAAGAAGTACAATACTCTCTTATGATGCATGAAACAAGAATAGAACAGTTGAATGCAATCACCCTAACAGGCATCTCATCACCTACTGTCAACTGTGCAACTTTCAACAACAATAACCAAAACTATAACAATCAAGGTGGAAAGAGCAGTTTTAAAGGTAGAGGAGGTCGTGGAAGAGGAGACAGATGGAATGGAAATTGAATATTTTGTCAGCTATGCCACAAACTTGGCCAGGAGGCACTCAAATGTCACAAAAGATTCGACATATCGTGGCAAGGAAGCACTAACCAACCATGGAGATCTAACAACAATGGAAAATCTACACAAAACAATTCACAAGGCTACCCTCAATCCTATTTGGCCTTGAATCAACAAGGTAATCCTTCTTCTGAAACACTTAGTGACAGTACATGGTTTGTAGATAGTGGAGCTACAAATAATGTAATAGCAGACCTTAACAATCTTTCAATCAGTTTAGAATATGGTGACAAAGATCAACTTACTGTTGGAAATGGTACTTCTCTTCCTATTGCTAATATGGGTTCATCTCATATTCACTTCCAAGACAGTATACACACACCTCTTGCATTGAAACAAATTTTACATGTTCTAAACATAACCAAAAACCTATTGAGTATATCTAAACACACTAAAGATAACAAGATTATTGTTGAGTTTACTGATGTTAATTGTTTGTTTAAGGACAAGGCAACAGGGAAGGTTCTACTTAAGGGAGTGCTTCGGGATGGCCTATATAGTCTTGAAGCCACCAAACCACAAAACCAAATCAAGCCATTCAAACAATCACATTCTGCTCCCAGTTTTAATGTTTTTGGTTCTCCACACTATAAATATTTTTTTCTTCAAACAAAAGTTATTGTGAGGCAAATTTAGCACAATATAATGCAAATGTTTGGCATGCCAAACTAGGACATCCTTCCAACAAAATATTGAAACAATTATGAGTTCAATAAAGTTCAACATAAACCTAAACAACTTGTCCTTTTGTGATGCTTGTAAATAGGGAAAATTGCATAAGTTACCATTTCAAATACATGACATCATACCCCAAAATCTATTAGATATCATTTATTCTAACATTTAGGGATGCTCTTTATATCTCTCAATAGAAGGACACAAATATTATCTTATTTTTGTTGATGCTTGCACTAGGTTTACATGGCTTTATCCACTAAAGCTAAAATAAAACACATTATCTGTTTTCATTAAATTCAAAACCAATATTGAACTTCAGTTAAACAGAAAAATCAAAGCCTTTCACATTGACATGGGAGGGGAATTTAAAGCCCTATTACCTTACCTTACACAACATGGGATATAACCACGTTTGAGTTGTTCTTATACCTACCAACAAAATGGTATTTCCGAAAGAAAATATAGACATATCACTGAAAAAAGCCTAGCTCTCGTATCCCATGCTCATATGCCTCTTACCTACTAGCTTGAAGCTTTTTCTACAGCTACATTTCTCATCAGTAATCTTCCATCTCCAAGAATCAACAACATCTCACCATTTGAGAAGCTGTACAACAAACCTTTGAGAAGCTGTACAATAAACCACCAAATTATATCTACCTCAAAACGTTTGGTTGCAGCTGTTTTCCTTACCTTAGATACTATTCTCATCATAAATTTGATTTCCACACCACAAAATGTGTTTTTTTAGATATAGTTCAATGCACAAAGGCTATAAATGCCTAAACAATCAAGGTAAGATTATCATATTTCTCCATGTAGAATTCAATGAAGAAAAGTTCCCATTTTCTCAACTTTTTCCTTTAAATTCAAACAAAAATGCAGCCCCACCAAGTCTACCTATTTCCATTATATCTTCAACCTCATTCTATTTGAAAGCAATTTCATATCACTCTTTAACAGTAGAACACTTCCAATCACTGGAATCCTCTGTTAATCGACAGATAAGCTGTCCAACTCCTTGCTTTCTAGCCCATACTACCACATCTAACACTGCAATCAATGATTCCGTCTTATCATTACCACAAACCACTCATCCTATGCAAACTTGCTCCAAAAGTGGTATCTTCAAACCCAAAATCTATTCTGCCACGCTTGTCTCTACCCCACATACTAAGCCTACAACTATTTCATAAGCCTTAAATGACCTTATATGGTTTCAGGCTATGCAGGGTGAACTTCATGCTTTACAACAAAACAATACTTGAACACTTGTTCTCTATGAACCCACTATGCATATCCTTAGTACTAAATGGGTGTTTCGAACTAAAATACAACGCTAATGAGACCATTTCTAAGTATAAAGCTCATTTTGTTACCAGAGGGTTTAATCAAACCCCTGGTGTTGATTTTTTGAAGACCTTTAGTCTAATTGTTAAAGCCTCGACAATTAAAGTCATTTTGTCACTTGTTGTCTCCCATCATTGGGATATACAGTAAGTTGACATTAACAATGCATTTTTAAATGGTGAACTGCAGGAAACAATCTACATTCGTCAACCACAAGGATTTGAAAGCTCAACAAAGTCACATCATGTTTGCAAGTTAACTAAAGCTCTTTATGGTTTAAAACAAGCTCTTAGGGCTTGGTTCTATAAACTTAAACATGCATTATTCTAGAGGGGCTTCATCAATTCTAGGTCAGATATTTCTTTGCTTTATTCTCACAAGCAAGATGTCACTACAATATTACTAGTCTACGTAGATGATATCCTAATCACAGGAAACTCATCTCAAGCAATCCATACAATCATAAATCAATTACAGTCTTAGTTTGCATTAAAAAAGCTTGGAAGCATAAGTCACTTTCTTGGTTTTGAGGCTTATTGAAACAACAGTGGGTTGTATTTTTCACAAAGTCATTATATCCACGATCTTCTTTGCCGAGCCAATAGGTCCTCGTGCAAGCCTTGCTTAACTCCCATCAACACGATAACAAAGTTATCTCTCCATGACGGTACATCATTTGAGCTTTGAACTCACTATCGGAGTAGTGTTGGTGGACTTCAGTATTTGTGTAACACAAGACCAGATATTAGTTTTTTTGTCAACAAGTTAAGTTAGTTTTCAACAAATTCACTAAACACACACTAGGGTACTTGTAAATGTGTTCTACGTTACCTAAAAGGCACTTCAAATGGGGCTTACTCTTTCGACCGAAGTCTACACCTCTAGTCTTTCACGCCTACATTGATTCCGACTAGGTTAGCTCTCCAGACGATCAGAAATCTGCCACTAGTGGTTGTGTCTTCATCGGGGTAACCTCGTCTTTTGGACCTCCAAAAAGCAACCCACCGTAGCTCGATCCAGTATTGAAGCTGAATATTGAGCTTTCTCACAAGTATCCACCGAAGTTCTATGGCTCACATCGTTACTCTCTGAGCTAGGGTTCTCTCCTCCTTGCACACCAACTCTATGGTGCGACAATAATGGAACTTGATCGCTCGCCCAAAATCCTATCTTTCACTCACGAACCAAACACATAGAGGTAGATGTACATTTTATTAGGTACAAGATCAAAGCTGGGTGTTTGGTGATCAGATATGTGTTCCACGTATCAGATCACTGATATACTCACAGAACCACTCACTCTCACATAGTTTAATCTCTTGCTTTTCATACTAAACCTAGTTTCAAGCCCTCGATTTAGTTTGAGAGAGGTTGTAAAATGAAGATACATCAAGGGCACACAAAACATTTCCATTGCCAGCTATTATACACTTCTGTTACGACAAACGCAGCAGCTACCTGAGAGTATCTGTAACAAATAACAATATTCTTCTTTCTGTTGTAATTCTCGTGTATATAAAGAAGTCTACAAGACAATAATAAATACACATATTCTATTCCTCTCATAAGCCTTTACAGGCATCACATAAAGACATCAAATACGTAAACACATGTGCTAGATTTTGCACTTTATGACACACGCTGTTGATGGAACTAAGCACATCGAATCAATAAGATAACGCAAGTTTCGCAACGTAGAGTTTTGGACAAAAGAATAAAAAGATTGTGCTAATAGCTTCTTATTTGTAACCCAGGGGTGTGGATGAGTGGAAGGGACTCACCTATCCTTAACCAAAGGTCAGGGATTAGTCACTGGGTTCGCCAGTAGATACCCTGGTCAAGGACCAAAAAAATAGCTTCTTATTTGTAAAGTTTTAGGTTTCCAAGTTGGTTGGTGCAGCCTGCAATTAAAGTTTACGAAACAGTATTAACCGAAAAGAATCATAGGATTAGATAGAAAGTGATGAAAAAGGGGGAAAATTTCTAGAGTAATAAAAAACCCCAAAAATATCTAATCATATTAAGTCCAATTGATTGATGTGATTAGAAGAAAACCAGGGATTTAGCTAAGCTCCACCAAATAGTCATTCAAGCGGAAGAAAGTGGGTTCATCTTGTTTTTTCTTCTTCTTCTTCTCCCTCCTTTTTTCCTTTTTGCATAAAACAGGTTCATCAAATTCTGGTGCATTAGTAAGGGTTGAGGATAAATGAAGGATCATTGATGTTGGCTCGTCTCCGAGCGTATGAAATAACAGTCTGTGCTGTGGTGATTTTCTAGGAACTACAGTCAAATAACCATCTGCACCGCTAGAGAGAGTCACAGTCTAAAACTGAAAGTTTCAAACTTGCAGTTCCCTCTCTCTCTCTCTCTTCACTTATTTACGCGGTTACCAAGAGCCTGTCTTGTCGTGGTTTTTGTAAATTCCATTTGCGCAGGTCTGTCTTGTTGACGAACATGTGAAGGTAATGCCCTTTTTTCTTTTAGGTCCATGGGGTGGCCTGCATGTGCCCTCTTTCTTCAATTTCCCTTTTTTAACTACATTACTTAGGTCCTTTCTCTCTAGTTTCTATGGCAATAATACCCAAATCATTTCATCCTTCCATTTACTAAATTTCTTTTATCACATCAGCTTCTACCAATTCAATCTTGACTTCAGACCTCTGATGAGTCAAACTGAAAGGTTTAGTTAAAACTATTTTTTTACGCTTAAAAAACTTTTACATTTAATTTTCTGTTACCTAGGCCTAGGGTCCTTTCCCTTCCCTTTGCTTTGTAGGTTGCATGGTTTGGCTTATGTGGCTGGCCATCATCTTCAAAGGTCGTCTATAAATATGCATACTTCTGCCTAGCCTCAGCTCAAGCTAAGCCCATACCATCAAACCAACTATTTTGGCTTGGAGCTTTCTCCTGGAAAGCATCAATGGCTATTTTCGTGGTTATCATGATGGTACTTCTCTTAGTGCTCTGTATCTCCTCTGCTTTGTTGAAATGGAATGAGTTGAGATACAGAAAGAAAGGTTTGCCTTCAGGCACCATGGGGTGGCCAGTTTTTGGAGAGACCACTGAATTCTTAAAGCAAGGACCTAACTTCATGAAAAACCAAAGAGCGAGGTGCTTGTTTACATGACCTCTGTTATTATCTGCCTAATGATTGCTAACTTGTGCTTCCCTCTACCTTTTCTGTTCTTAGTGCCTCCAATATCTAGTTTCATTCACTTGTCTGGTTACTGCCGGTATCTTACTTCGAATGGACACAAGCTATTGAGTCTCTTGTTTATTCCTTGGCCAACTAACTTTCAGTTTTAATTCGTATAAATTCTTTTTAATCCAAGCCAAGAAAGGAACAAGGACCTCTACACATGAATAAGAAAACAACATGGCCTCCTTCCCCCCACACTGTGCTGTTTTCTTTTCCCTTTTGGGCTGGGGATTGGTCCATTGTTTACCACCAATGTTGCCCATGTATCTCCTTGTCAGGGATGTTAGACAGAACAGTTAAAAAGGGTTGTATGGGAAATTTTAGTTACAAACATCTAAATATCTATTTTATGGTTTAAGTGACCATCGCTAATTTTTTTCTGGCCAGGTATGGGAATTTCTTTAAATCACACATTCTTGGTTGTCCTACCATTGTTTCCATGGATCCAGAGCTCAACAGGTACATCTTGATGAATGAAGCAAAAGGGCTTGTTCCTGGTTACCCTCAGTCCATGTTGGATATCTTAGGTAAATGCAACATTGCAGCAGTTCAAGGCTCCGCACACAAGTACATGAGAGGTGCTCTTCTCTCACTCGTTAGCCATACCATGATCAGAGAACAACTCCTTGGCACCATTGATGAGTTCATGAGAGCCCATCTCGGTAACTGGGATAACCAAATTATTGATATTCAGCTCAAAACCAAAGAGGTGAATGCTTTATCAGTTTTGGAACAAAGTCGATATAAGCCTTTTCCACTTGTGGTATTAACATGCATGAACCCCATTGTTTTTCTTGCAGATGGCGCTTCTGTCATCACTTAAACAAATTGCTGGCATTGATTCCGGTCCTCTTTCTCAATCCTTCATGCCAGAGTTCTTCAAGCTTGTTTTAGGGACCCTTTCCTTGCCAATTGACCTTCCTGGCACAAATTACCGTCGTGGGTTCCAGGTAAAAATTGGCATTCTCATTTATTCCCCGGATGATTTCAAGCTATCAATCAAGTTCTATGCATAACTGTTGTTTCTACCCTGTTACTCAGGCAAGAAAGACCATTGTGAGCATGTTAAGGCAGCTAATAGAAGAAAGAAGATCATCAAAAGAATGCCACCAAGACATGCTTAGTTGCTTAATGAAAAATGGAGAAAACAGACACAAATTAAAAGACGAGGAGATAATTGATCAAATAATCACGATTTTGTATTCGGGCTATGAAACCGTTTCCACTACTTCCATGATGGCAGTGAAGTACTTGCATGATCACCCAAGAGTTCTTGAAGAACTAAGGGTAAGATTAAACAAAAAGGAATGGACCATTTGCGAGTAATTTTGCATATTTACTTCATAATGTTATGGTTCTAACATGGAATATTTATGTTTATTGTAGAAAGAGCACTTGGCAATTAGACAGAGGAAAAGTCCCGAGGATCCAATTGACTTGAGTGACCTTAAATCTATGGGTTTCACTCGTGCGGTAAGAGAAGTTTACAGCTTTGTTGACAATGTTAAAGAAACATGTTGAAAAGTAAAAAACTTGATCAGGTTCTTGTTTCCCGTGATGTAGGTTATCTATGAGACTTCAAGATTGGCTACAGTTGTTAATGGGGTTTTGAGGAAAACCACTAAAGAAATGGAACTTAATGGTGAGTAGTATCAGAAAAAGTTGATACTATAATGTTGCTTTTTTTGGTCTTTATGGGCTCAAGAAGATGTTTTGCAACTAGCTAGTACCTATTTTAAATAATGTCTCACATGTGATGCAAATAAGATCATCTTCCATTGTGGGACCTTACACTAGAATGATCTACATAGCATACCTACCAATCCAGCTAGGTCATTCCTTTTGCGCCCCAAGTCTTGTTTAAATTATTCTTGACAAATGGGAAGTTCTTTCAATCTTCTATGTAGTGGTTGTCCTCTTGATGATACTGTGCATTAAACAAGAAACCTTTAGGTTCTTTTGTTCTTGGATGGAAGATTAACATGCTTTTTTTTTTTCTTTCTGTTATTGCTTACAGGATTTGTCATTCCAAAAGGATGGAGAATATATGTCTACACTAGAGAAATAAATTATGATCCATATTTATATCCTGAGCCATTGTCCTTCAACCCCTGGAGGTGGCTGGTTAGTAACCCTTAATGTTGTCATCTCTTTTCGTGTTTAAGCACAATAAGGTGGCTGAGAGACTGATTGTTACTCATGTGCAGGATAAGAGCTTAGAGTCCCACAGCAATATATTCATTTTTGGAGGGGGCACCAGACAGTGCCCTGGAAAAGAACTAGGAATAGCAGAAATTTCAACTTTCCTTCATTATTTTGTAACTAGATACAGGTAAAAATTAAAGATCCACCAAGTCCTGTTGCTCTGGTCTTTAATTGAGATAAGAATACGGTCCATTGCATCAAAGTTATAAGTTTATGCGAGGGGGATTGCTAATATGTTCAGTTATATCTACACTGCAGATGGGAAGAAGTTGGAGGAGACACACTTTTGAAGTTTCCCAGAGTTGAAGCACCTAATGGGCTACACATTAGAATCTCATCTTACTAGCTGATCCCTGTGCATGTACATAAAAGATTATATAGAGCATTTCGATTGGAGGGATAAGAATGTACAAATTATTTCTAACATATTAGAAAGTGAGTCCCCATTTTTGCATACATATCTCTCTTATATATTTGACAGGACAACGAAGGGAAATGAAACTAATGAAGAAGCATCATTGGCAAGTCTTGGCCCATAACAGACGTAATCCAACTACAAAGATTGTTATCATAAGCATTTTCCTCAATCTGAGTGTAGGTAAGAAGGAACATCAATCCGTTTTTTTTTTTTTTAAAAAAAAGAAAAAAGTAAGGACAATGAATGCGGCTGCGCACTTGCAACCCATGTTCAAGAAATCCTGACATGTATATATCAGTTTTTTTTTTGCATAGAAATAGAATAGGATCTCCGAGGCAAATCACCGGAGGTTGACGGCGTCAAAACATTGTAAGCCTTGAATCTTAGGCCAGACCTTATAGATTAATAGACCATGCACCAACAAAGCAATCAGGTTACCCAAAGTTTTTTCCAAAACCTTTCCTAAGAGGGTTAATTTATTCATTTATCAGTTATTAATCTATAGACCTTATAGTCTGGTACTCCCAACGTTTTTTCCTTTGACGGGGCAGATTAACAAGGCCTAAGCTTGGTGTGTTTGTCGAAACACAATAGTTTCTGTGGGCTCATGGAGAAATTTTAAGAAAGCAATGGGCTGGAGTACTTGTACAGTTTTGCACATTATTCATATGAGTTATTATTACACTTATGAAGGGTATAATATTCATTATATTCTTAAAATAACTACAAAAAGTAGTTATATAAAAAAAACGTTATATATATGCATTTGTGTGTATGGTTGTAGTTGTTCTTTATCAGTAAAGTGTACAAAAAGAATAAAGAAACATCTATGCAGAAGATTGTGAATAACGAAAAGTTCTTTAACTCGTGAAATTACAACAAGAATTCAAATACGTGATTCTTTGTTTTATATGAATATTAAAAGATCCTGTTTAACATGATCTATGTGACTATGTTTCATCAAGTTTATTTCTAACATTGACATCAGAGCAAGGTTAATTTTTTTTAATGTTATATGCATGTGTAAATCTGCAATGTGGCTATTGATGATTTGTGAATAATGCTATACATTTTTACTAATATTGTGAATGTCAGTTTTCATTTTTCTCTTTTATGAGTGTTGGAAAGATGATTGTTGAAAATCTTCAATAGTAAAAAAAATTACTGGTATTTAACAGTGACAAAATGGTTCTTATGGAATTCTAGACAATTGAGGGGTTGGGCTTCTTGGCTAATTCCTTGGGAAAGCCCCTATGTATGGATTCTCAAACGGAAACTATGCCACAGTCCAATGTTTCATTTCTGAATTGGACTGAAATCTGCTTACCAGTCTCACTGCATAATAGATACCCGTTCTAGTGCAAAGCATTGCATACATTAAACTTCCAACTGCCAAAGCATATGGTTAAGAAAAAAATAGAGTTTTTTTTTTGGTCTTTTTTGTTTTTTTATTATACATGGGATTCAACAAGAAAACGTTGTATTGAGAGTTGTTTCTTCTTCCTTTCATTTTACTTTGTTGGTTTTTTAAATCTTTTGCTTAGAGAGAGAGAAGAAAAATACCAGAAGGACGTAGTTCTTTCACAAAGACGAACATGTGGTTTTGTTTTTCCTAACACCACACACACTTATGTGTGTGTGTGTGTGTATATTCATATATCACTAAACATCGTACGAATATTTATGGCTTTCAAGTCTTTTTTTTTTTCAAGTCTCAACAAATACATTGTTATATATACAATAATAATAAGACAAAAGTCTTAATAGGTTTTTGGATATAAGTTGGGTTAAGGCTATGGGCTTTAGTATTTAACATATCAAGGTTGTGATAGTTTTAGGCTGTAATGATATGTAGAGAAGTAGTTAAAGTTTAATGAATAGGTCATATCTATGTGATGTCTTGTGAGCTATGACTTGGACTTACAAAATATATATCTTTCTTTTAGGTCTTAATAACCGCAGTAAGGTTGGAATAGACCTTAATATCTATATTGATGTTTTAAATAAAATGTAATATAAATAATTAGAAATAAGTTTTCTAATTTACAAAAACTAATTTGTTTAGTTAAAATATATTTAGAAATAAGTTTCTAAAATCGACAAAGTAAGAAATGAGTTTTCTAATTGTACTATTTTTGTTATGAATTAAAATTAGACATATGTTTTCTAATTAAAATCAAAACTAATTTGTTTAGTTGAAAATTAGAAAGGGGTTTCATTAGAAATTAGTTTCTAATTCAACCAAGATAAATTGATTAATTCAATTATAATTTAAATTAGAAACTTAGTTCAATTATAATTTAAATTAGAAATAAGTTTCTAATTCTATTTTGAATTATTCATATTTGAATATGATTAGAATAGAAATAAGTTTCTAATTGATTAGAAATTAATAGCATAATTTGAATAGTTCAATAAATTGCTAATAGAATTAAATTGTTTCCATAATATGAGCATTAGTTTGCTATGTATTAGACAAAATAATTTGTTTAATTTGTACTCTCTTCTGATTCCTGAAAATTTATTTTTCAGGAAGATGCCTATTATTAAGCGGACACCTAAGCTTATTCGATGCGAGGCACAGAAGAGACGAATTGGTAGTATGTATGTAAAATTAGTTAATATGCGTTTAATGTCTGTAGATGGAAACTTTGGAGGTTGTCGAGCTTATACAAATGTTGAAGTAAAGTTCATGACGTTGCTTGCAACATTACCTCAACCTCAAGGCGAACTGTTACGAATGGTCTGGAATATTATATTTATCGAGAAGACATATAATTTGTTAGTGATGACATTTATTAAAGAGATGCATAGAAGGGAGTTGATTAGGACTTTATATCCTTTAGGTCTTCCAATGGAAATAGTAAGAGCTATTATAAATCAAGCTTCACGAACTATGTCACGCAAACTCGGGCACTCATTTCTACGTAGGGTTCATTACCTATAGAATGTTAGTAGGTTGTAGCGCATGTAATACAATATGTTGTTTTAGAAGAACAAATTCTTAATATTTATGTAATATGTTTACATGAATTTTATATAAGAATTCATCTAGAGTAAAGTAATTAGGATTCGGTTGTTGTATGAATCATGATTGAACACATTTATGGACTTTTGATTTTATAAGAAATTGTGATCGAATTATTTACTCTATGAATGATTAATGTGACATTAACGTGCATATATATTTCTTTCTTATTATAGA
>JAOSBK010000008.1:14061250-14075092 GCA_027568895.1 Erythroxylum shatona
TTAAATCAATTAAAGCAAAATAAAAATAATTAAAGTAACCAAATAAATAAATAAATCCATAAAAATAAAAAAAAAATAAAAAATTTCGGGGCCCAACAATACTGGCTGCAGAACTCAGGGTCCTCAGCTATGGACTTGCATTCGCCAGTGCCTACCCTTGGGAAGGCCTTCTGGTCGAGTTAGATTCCATGGATGCGTTGCGATGTCTCTCACTTGTTCTGTTCTTCCATCCTCTGGCTAATCTCATTTCAGATATCAGCTCCCATCTGGCCAGGATTACCCACTACAACCTCACACACGTTTTTAGAGAAGGAAATCAATGTGCAGATATTTTAGCCCGCATGGGATCGGCAGGAGCTCCTGTAGAGAACGTCTGGCTTAACCCCCCTCCTGGCCTCAGACACCACTTACGCGTTGATGCGCAAGGGGTTATGTTTAGTTGTTAATGTATTGCTTATTTCTCTGCTGTAACAAAAAAAAAAAACATATGTGATGACATCGTCCAACATAAACACCAAGGCAACTTGAGTTTAGGGGGTAACATGACATAATTAATAAGTCTACCACTAGGATACATGTACTAGGTGTCGTTTCACTTAAGTAAAAGGTATAACATTGAAATTGTTACCCTTTTTATAGATTACCCACCATTTGATGGATGAAATTACCAGCCTAGAGCTAATGGTAATAGGGGTAGAGACCAAAATTTTCTATAGAAATAAGGACAGAGAGATCATGATAGATAATTTAGACCATCACCAAAAGGATTATCATGAAGTCAATTAAAATTTAAATTCTGAAATTTGATGGTGTTATAGATGGTTTTGTAATTTTTTTATTGGTTAGTTTCTATTTAAGAATAACTTGATTGGTACAGCAAGATTGATATTGAGCGAATTTGGTTTGCTAAAACAAAATTAACTAAGTTTGCTAAAATAGACAAAATGTATTTCAAGATATAAGGAATTCCTTTAAACCACAAAATTTAGATGCAACAATCACTATAGCCTATAAGTTTTATTGAGACAATCTAATGACCCCAAGGACAATATCCTTTTTTCAATTACTTATCAAGTTGGTTACACTTTAACTAATTCACACCACAATGTTGAATTTAAAATTATAGATATAATTTATATGGACCAAGTATTTAATGATGTTGCAAAAGTTGTAATAAATTTAAGAACTAACCTAGGAGAATTACCAAATATTAATCATCTTATAAAATTACAAAACATAACAAGTTTAGAAGATACTCTTCGCTTATCTTTATGTGAAAATAAAATATTTAAAAAAGAACATAGTCTTTTATGATGACAATCTGTAAGTTTAGAAAAACTTATTAGGTTTACTGAACCTAGAACATCAAATGAAAAAGTAGGAAAGAATACATAATAATTAGTTGATGAATTAGTTAATATTAAAAGACAACTTCAAGAATTATCAAGTCATCTTCAGAATACATTATGGGTGTTACCAAGTAATTATCTGAATTATTAGATAACAAATTAATATTGAAATTCAATTAAAGAAATTAATTACTGTAGTATAACCATTATTAAATAAAAATCAAAATTATCAATTACAAAAATTTAATGAATTTAATGAAATTCACAAAGATTAGAAGCTTTAATTACTAAAATTAATAGTAGAATAACAAATACTGACTGTAAATGCTATGAAAAATTACTTAAAAACTAAATCAAATAGATGAAAAACTAGAAAAATAAAAAATGATATCAGAGCTATCTATCTCATCTAACTTGTCTAATATAACGTTAGTTAAACCATGGCGAATATAACAACAAATATAAAAAAATCAATTAGAAGAAATTACCCAATTAGTTAATACATTAACTTTAGATAAAGAAAATAATTCTTTAAAATATGAAACTATCAATCCAATTACTGACCAAGATGAAATAATTTATGGATATGAATCAAACCAAGAAGTATATATAGAACAACCATCTTCTTCTTCATAAAAACCTTTTGAACAAACTGAAACAAGTCAAAATGGAGAAAAAGAAAAGAAAAGAGAAAACCAAACAAAATATGACTAGAATTATAGACTAGTTGATCAAGAAGAATTAAATTGTATTAGCTATTATAGAAAAGACAATAAAATATGAAAATTTCCCACTGAATATTCACCAAAACATGTAACATTAGGACTAGATGGAATCTTAAATTTAGACTGTGTCTTATCCCCAGAAAATCATTACTTGAATGGTCTAATAGATTACCACTAGTCATTCAATTAGAAAAACTTTTTGAAGAAATAACTAATATAAGTACCTTATGGAATTTTATAACTTATAACTACTGGTATAATATAATGTAAGTATCGAACCTCTATTCGGCATGTAAAAATAAAAGCTCATTCCTAAACTCCCTGTCCAAACTCTTAAATTCTCACCTAGCCTCTGAAGTTGGCATTAGAGATCGTCGAGTAGAAATAGGTATTTTAAATGCGTTTTTATTTTTATGTCATTATGTTTATTCATCTAATGCATAGTCCAAACCCTGTTACTTCATTAAGTCAACTATTGATAGTTAATTTAATTAGTTTTTTATTTAGAATCAACTTGTTATTGATTAATACTTTGGAACAATTAATTTTGCTTCATGTCTTATTAATTCCGGGGTCATCCTCTTCTCACAAAAAGTAACTTAGAAGATGCACGTGAATTAATGGTGGTTCCACGAAGCAATTGGAACATCCTTTTTATTTTGTTTTGAAGAAATAAAAGCTTGTACTAAAGAAGAAGAAACAGGTTTAGGGAGGTAAATCTGATACAAAGGAATAATCAATCAAGTTTAACATTCAAAAACTAAACATATAACATGGAAATATCTAGTGAGCTGAAAATTAAAAGTTGTAATTATAGGATTAATTGGTAACCATTCTCAATATCTTAAGTTATTCTGGTTGAGGCAGGTCCGATTGGGAAACAAGATCGAGGCTATTAGAGGCTTGCATATTAGTTATTAGTAGTAATTCCTTAATTTAGAGCAAGGTGCCTTAAGGGATATATTACGGAATCACATCAACCTCCACCAATAGATTTGAGGCTTGTTAATGTCGAATTATTAAAGGTATGACTTGTTAGTAAAAGTACCTGTGCTATAGCATATCCACTTAGGTTTATCTTCCACACTCAGCTGGAACCTGTAGGCTAGAGCATAATTCACTATAGGAGCAAGTGTCATAGTCCTAAAGTTTCAATTCCCATCCAATATCATTTTGTCACTTTAACATTGAGAGAATGATATGCTTTTAATAATCTAGCTCTAAGATATTATGTAAGGACCTAATTCATTTAAATGTCCTACCAAAACAATGTTCTTTTCACCGTATGTCCTACCAAAACAATGTTCTTTTCACCGTTTCCATCTCTGAACTTAATAACTTGATTCATTTTCTTTCTCAAATTGAGGATTTGGTTGAAAATATAATAATAAGAGGAGTTACTTTTGATGCTCCAGAAGTTGTAAGCTTTAATAATTATGAACACATTTTACCTATATAAATTGAGAATTAGTGAAGAGCTTCTACATTTTCTTAGTTCGAAACATTTTGTTAACAATCCTTATAAGGACAAGACCTAAAGCATCCTCAATTTTGGGAGAGCATATGACAGTCCATTTGAATTTTACTACTAAGTGGTTCTCAACAACCCTATTCTATAAAAAATTCTTTAGCCTCTTATCAATGCCCTTAACTAACTTTTGAAGGAGAAATAGATGTGAGAACAAATGCATACACGAATTGTTTAGCACATATAAGAGTAATTAGATCCTACCATCATAGGAAAGTAAGTAGTTATTCCAGTGTTTGATCTTCTTCCTAACCCCTTCAAATAAAGGCAAACACTAACTGTACAAGATCCTTTTATCTGAGATGGGAATGCCTAAATACTTGAAAGGTAAGGTAAGAAGTGGCAAGCCTATGATTGCTAAGAGATGAGTAGCCTAACTGGATAAGCCCACTGAGACAAATAATGGACTCTTTGACTTATTCATAGATAAACCTGATAATATGCTAAAGTAATTTAGAGACTCCACGAGTAATTGAACTAAAATTGGATCTACACTATTAAAAAGCAGTAAAGCATCCATAAATGTAACTTTAAAAAACATTAACTTCTTACAATGATAGAGGTATTTGAAGCTATAATCTTTCTCAATCCTATGCAAAATAAATTAAGCAATATCTTCATGCACAATGAGAATATATAGGGTGATATTATGTCTCCTTCAAAGACCTTTGGTTCTTTGGAATGTATGAATAAGTTCACCATTATAAAGGATATAGAAGTAAATGGTGCATATACAACCTCGTATCTAATTGATAAAATGTTTTGGAAAGCCAGAAGTAATTAGGACATCAAAGATGAATCTCCAATTTACATAATTAAAGGCCCTCTTTAAGTCAATCTTCATTTAGCAGCTCTTAAAAAATTTCTTGCTTTTTTCGCCTTTAAAAAGCTTTTAAAGAAGGAATAGGTTGTCACCAATATACTTGTCCTATAAAATTAGCTAGATCTTACCAATATAAATCTTACCAATATAGGAAGTAATCAATTATTATAGTAGTTGATCCTCTTCCTAACCGCATCAAACAAAGGCAAACACTCATTGTACGAGATCCTTTTGTTTGAGATTGGAATGTCTAAATACTTGAAAGTTAAGGTAAGAAGTGCTAGGCTTATGATTGCTAAAAGATAAGTACCTTAACTGAATGAGCTATTAAGATAAATAATGCACTCTTTGACTTGTTTACGGATAAACCTGATAGTATGTTAAACTTAATTCAGAGACTTTATAAGTAATTAAACTAAAGTAAGAGCTACACTCCTAAAAAAGAAGTAATCTTTTGCAAATGTAATGTTAAATAGCTTTAGCTTCTTATAATGATAATGGTACTTGAAGCTATAATCTCTCTCAATTATATGCAAAATTGGTCTAAGCAATACCTCCATGCACAATGAGAATTTAGGGTGAAATTAAGTCTCCTTAACAAAGATGTTTGGTTTCGTGGAATGTAAGAAAGAGTTCACCGTTGACTAGGAAAGAGAAGGATTGGTGCATATATAACCTCAAATCTAATTGACAAATTTTTCGAGAAAGACAAAAGTAATTAGGACATTTAAGATTATTTTATGGAATCGAAGGGCCCTCTTAAAGTCAATCTTCTTTAAGCAACTCCTCAATAATTTCTTGCTTTTATCTCCCTTAAAGAGCTCCTAAATAATGAGAAGGTTGTCACCAATACACCTGCCCTCAACAAATGCTTATTAACTCTTACTAATGAGGTTATCTAATATAGATTTGAGCTAGTTAACTAGCATTTTTGAAACTATTTTATATACTATATTGTAGTAGGAGATGGGGCTATAATCATTCAAAGTTTCAGAGATTTATAAAAGTCTTACTTAAAACTTTGAGCATAAATCCAGAAGCGAAGAATTCCAAAATAAACTTAGAATCGAATGTCTTGTGGATGCAAGTTCAGTGAAAAAAGAAGACATTAAACCTGTCGGGACCTAGTGTCTTGTCTAGACCAAGGTTGAATAATGTAAGTTTTACATTAATTTCACTAAAAAGTATAAATAGGAAGTCCTTTTGATCCTGGGAGAGAGAATCTTAGATGAAACTCCTAAGCTCCTGCATAGGAGAGCTAGTATACACTATAGCTTCTAATAGATCCTTGAAGTAACTGAATATCGTAGCTTTAATATCTTCATGCTTATCAATGAATGAGCCATAATCGGTCTTTAAATATCAAATTTTATTTTCATTCTTCATATAAAGGATGGAATTATGAAAATACTTAGTGTTTTTATCCCCATCCTGGCAATTCACTCTTACTCTTTGTTTGAGTAAAGAATGATGATTATCAAGAGCAATTGAAAAGACATCCAAAGCTTTTCTCTCCCTAATTTTAATAGAAGTATCATTGGGAAAAGATAGCCTTGAGCTTAAATATCCAGAAGTCCAACCCCTATTAGTGAGATAACCAAATCAATACTCTTAATTTCCAGAGAGTGAAAATTCTTACTTTTCCAATAATATTATAAAGTTTGCCCACCAATTTAAAGGAGCCATACCTTTCAACATTAATGTTTGAACCCCTCATTACTGCATTCTCAAAACCTTAACTTTGGCTAAAATTTTGTTAAATCTAAAAGGGAATCTAATATGACCATCATCATTTCTTAGAGACAACTGGATAAGTGTGTGATCAAAATAAAGAGGATGATTATGTAAGTTGAGCTTGATTTGAAAGTTGAAAGTCATAATATAATTACTAGAGCTCGATCTAACTTCATTCTTATCAACCATCCATTACATTACCTATTTCTCCAAGTAAAATAAGCGCCTTTATAGTTTAGATCTAAGAGAGATATGAAGCATAAGTAGTTATTTAAGTTATTATTTCTATTTTTGTCCAGCCTATCTCCTTTAGACTACTGGGAAAGAATTGTGTTATTAAAATCACCATCTATTAACCAAGACTTATTTATGGGTTTTCATAATGGTTTTAAATCATTCCATAGTAATATTTCGTGAAATTTATGTTAGACGTATACACAAAAGTAATCAATCTCTAGGTTAACCATAGCCAACTTGACCACCAAATGAACAAACTAGTTAGAAGCCAATTGTTAAAGAATTTCAATTTTGTTGAGATCATATTCCACTAAAATTCTATCAAAATGATGAGAGTGATGATTGGTAATAACATACCAATTCTTTACTTGGCATATTACCTACAATAAAATTATCAAAATTGTTACCTAAGATAAGCTAAAAGAGATATTCTTAGTTTCCCTAATAGGAATATCCTTTAATTCCTTGTTGACCTCAAGAGAATCTGCCTTGATTGCCACAACTTTATTCCTTGATTCAATGTAATATTCATTCACCATAAAGGGTTCATTTATATTCTCATTCACAGTAGAAGTATTAACTAAAGTGTTTTGGAGTGGAGATTAAGGAGTTCATCAGAGAAGCCAATCATGAATCTTTTACCTAAGTCCTTTTAAACCTTTTTGTTATCAGGTCACAAGGACTTCCATTAATAACTGATATCTATGTTATATTGAACTAGTTTCCCTTGTTTATCAAGTTCTATAATGGGAAGAGTCTCAATTAGCTCAAATTCCAGCTCAACTTCTAAATAAAGCCTTATGTATCCAATCCTTATGAAGGTGCCATCATCTGATATAGGCAGAAGGGTCTTCTAATAGCATTAGCTAAGTAACTTAAGCCTATTGTTATCCCTTATGTATTCAATCCTTATGAAGGTGCCATCATCTTATATAGGCAGAAGGGTCTTCTAATAACATTAGCTAAGTAACTTAAGCCTATTGTTATGCAATATTCAAGGGGTAAACCATGAAACCTTATATGTATGAGAATATGTTTGAGTTTAATGTTCTTTAAACAAACTCCCAGTCATCATTTCACCGATGCATGGGGATCCTTTAGACATCTAAAGGCCCCATTTATATGTTCCTTTGCATATTGCTTGATTCTTTAAACTTGAAGAGATTTAAATCATCTTCGATCGACAAGACATTTTTTAAGCCAAATTTAGATCAAGTACTTATAAACTAATAATAGACCACAAGAAATGTGACCTTAACTAAGAAGAACTCAATCAAAATGCACGAGAACTTCGTAGTTCCTTATTAGATATCTTTAATCGAAAGGAAACCACTAGAGGGCCATTTGAGAAAGATGGATCAGAGGAAGTAGGTAAGAACTTAAGCTTATCAAGAGATGTTGAATCTCAAATCAATTGATGCTATGTTCTTCTAGCAACAGAGGAAGGAGCCCAGATATGGAAAGATAAAGAGGTATTAATGTTTGGACATATAGCAATATGTAAATCTTTAAAAGTTGAAGTAGTTGAGGGAATAAATTCATGGAGGGAAAGGTTTAAGAGGAAAATTGAGAGAAAGGAGAAGTCAAAATAAAAAAGGAAAACATAACACAAGGACTAGGCTTGGCAATTAAATCCGGGCTTAAGCCTAGTTTAGTTTGACCAAACTTTGAGTTAGTTTTAAACTTTTTTTGAAAAATTTGAGCTTTGAATCAGACTTAAGACCAGACTCAAAATAATGTTATTTTTTAGATTTTTAAATTAAAAAGAAAAAAGTCAGATAGACTATTGTCATCCTCAAAAAAGATGAGAGAGAGCTAAAAATTGGAAAGTGTGGTAGGACAACATTTTTTTTATTATTTTAGTAATGAAATTTTTAAAAAATTAGAAGGGACCCAACTTATTGTCATTCCCAAAAGAGATAAGAGTAGGGATGATAAAAGGATTCGAGCCAGACTAGCCCAACTCGAAGTCAACTAGTCAGGCTTGGGTTGATTGAGTCTCAAGTGTAGTTTTCTTTGCCCGATCTAGCCTCAGGTAGGGGAGTTCAAATCCGGACTCTGTCGGGTAGTTGACCTATTGCCATCCCCATATGAGAGGAAGTTAAAAATTGGAGAGAGTTGCACTTCCAACTTCCAACATTGATTTTTTTTTTACTAATGAAGAAACTTTAAGATTAGATTTACCAATTCTATTAAATATAAATTACATTAACCTCATTAATTATTTGCTAAGGATGTGCTTGGTTCACTCAGGAGATTGGTACTAGGCATTATAATGAATATAGCGATGAATGGAATATAGCTTCCATTCTTCACTATATTGGGCGGTATGGAGGATTACCCTGAAAGGGGATATAAAAATATTATTCATCCAATCATAATATATTACCAACCATCTTTTTTCATTCATTTCCCACTTCTTTCTTCCTATACCAACTGACCAAGCACTCCCTAAATCTTTTAATTTTATAGCACATTAGGTTCATGTACCTTTATGTAAACTTTGACCAACCAAGATTTGATTATAAATTTCACCCCATTTGTAGAAAAACTTAGTTCAAGTAAAGTACAAGTAAAACGTCCCCCCACCCCCGAAAATCTAACCTGTTCAGGTTCCCTATTAAACAAGGATTAAATATGATATGGTTCAACAATCTCTATACTGTACATTAGGTTCTTAGTTGGAACGACAGATCCCAATGCCTATCAAAGAATGACATGTCGAAAGCCTCAAAACACAATCAAAATCATCCATTTTGAACAAGAAATTTTGTCAATGAATAGGACAATTACGTAACACCTAATAAGAACATCATTATGTTTATAGCACAATCTTCTAAAAGTGGAAAAAAGTTAAATCATAAAGAAAGTAAAACCAAAACGATAAGTCTCCTCCTAGAGTACTCTGCCTTTGCACGAGTTCCTGTTCCCTGTGGAGCACCGACACCTCACCTATTATTACACTCCCTCAGTTTCGCCCATTTCTCGGGTCTCGCACGTGCCGTGTCACACACACACCCTTCCGTATATAAATTACGCAGGCCCCTCTCCCTTTCCGGCAAACCTCCCGTTGATTGCCTTCTCACTCCCAAAGTCGCATCTTTTTGTGTGAAGATCGAAACTTTTCTCTTCCTTCTGGCAAAATGGTTGAGCCTGCTTCTGATACCAAGTCAGTCGTTAAGAACCCAAACCCGTTGCTGAAGGATGAATTGGATATAGTGATTCCAACCATAAGGAACTTGGATTTCTTGGAGATGTGGAGGCCATTTTTTGAGCCTTACCATCTCATCATTGTTCAAGATGGTGACCCTTCAAAGACCATCAAGGTTCCTCAGGGATTTGACTATGAGCTCTATAACAGGAATGACATTAACAGGATTCTGGGCCCTAAAGCTTCTTGCATCTCGTTCAAGGACTCTGCTTGTCGCTGTTTTGGTTACATGGTGTCCAAGAAGAAGTACATCTTCACTATTGATGATGATTGCTTTGTAAGTTTTTCCCTTCTGATCTCCTGGTCTTTTGTGGATTCTTTTAAAGTGTAATTTACATCTGGGTCTTCGTTTTTTTTTCCGGCATTGTTTATATCTTGAATTCTTATTTTTGGATCTCTAAAACTCTGATCCGTTGGTCAATTTGGGTAATTTGTATACTGGATATGCTTGTAGTCCTAAACTATGTGAAATACTAATTCTGTAGTTGTGTCATGACATTCAGTGTCTATGGCGGTCATTATGAAACGCGGATCTTTAAAGCTTTTGCCTTTCACATTAATTAGGTTCAAATGGAGTTTGCATTATTTGATCTAAACGCTACAGATCGTGATCTCAGGCTCTTACTATCAATGT
Source organism: Erythroxylum shatona (assembly GCA_027568895.1). Classification (NCBI taxonomy): domain Eukaryota; kingdom Viridiplantae; phylum Streptophyta; class Magnoliopsida; order Malpighiales; family Erythroxylaceae; genus Erythroxylum; species Erythroxylum shatona. The sequence goes on from JAOSBK010000008.1 coordinate 14,071,492, forward strand.
CCAACCAAGTTTAAGATGTTTACCACCCTGAGTACAGTGTGTTATATGTTTCACCGCCATCCTTAGATGGACATGATCGTATGATCTAAGGGTATCCGAAACCTGATTTCACGTTTGAATTCAAAATCTTCCGCAAGATTTTTCATGAGATGCATTTATGATATATCCATTCGATTCAAATTAACGGCTTTCAGGAAACAATGGCTACAACTTCGCACATGGCATATTATTCTAAAATATATGTTTGTTACTGTTATCTAATTTTGGTTGTAGGAGCGTGATGACAGGCTTTTGATTCTATTCACTTTTTGTGATTGATTTGTTTTCTTTTTATGCCATTGCCAACAAATAATAATACGGCTGATTGCAGGTCCCTGTATAAGAATAAAACTAAAATCTAATCAATTGTATTTCTGAATAGTTAACATTTTCTAAGTGTACAGTTGATTTGAGTCTCCATGTTCTTCATTCCATGAACGTATGAACCTATTGATTCTGCCATGTCAAATGACAAATCGTATGTCTGCTGCACTTTTTCTTTTTCGAAGATGGGAGGGACCCATGAACAAAGATGATGACTTGAAAAGATAAAAGACGGAAATTAACTTTTTCTTGCACCCTTCCACATTGTCTTCAATCATCATATTCCACCCAAAACTCTGGTTGCTACTGATTTGTTTGATCAAAATGCTTTAAAGGTATTATAGGATTACTTTTCCCTTTCCACTAACCAGATCTGTGCTTATCTTGGCACTAGTGATATGGCTTTCATGGTCATTTTGTCTTTTTTTAAAATAACCTTTTATTACTAATTTGTTTCCCAGGCTATGAAATATAAAACAGTATGTTGGTTAACTTTTTAGAATGTGTTCAGGTTGCTAAGGATCCCTCTGGCAAACCAATCAATGCACTTGAGCAGCACATCAAGAACATCCTCTCCCCGTCCACTCCATTTTTCTTCAACACTCTTTATGATCCATTCAGAGATGGTGCTGATTTTGTGCGTGGATACCCATTCAGTCTTCGGGAGGGTGTCCCGACTGCTGTTTCTCATGGCCTCTGGCTCAACATTCCTGACTATGATGCACCTACTCAGCTTGTCAAGCCATTGGAGAGGAACACTAGGTGCATTATGAAGTTTTGAGTAAAAATAATTTCTGTATTCTGTTCAATTGAAAATGAAGCTTATCCTTAAAACTTTTCAGGTACGTGGATACTGTTTTGACTATTCCAAAAGGCACCTTGTTCCCCATGTGTGGTATGAACTTGTGTTTTGACCGTGACTTGATTGGCCCTGCCATGTACTTTGGCTTAATGGGTGATGGTCAGCCAATTGGTCGCTATGATGATATGTGGGCTGGCTGGTGTACCAAGGTAGATGACATCTAATTCACGCAGGTCCATCTTATTGCATTCTAATTTTCCAGGTTTTACACTTCTTGCGGCTTACGATCCAAAATTGTTTGTAGGTCATCTGTGACCATTTAGGACTAGGAGTTAAGACTGGTCTGCCTTACATCTATCACAGCAAGGCAAGTAATCCATTTGTAAACCTAAAGAAGGAATACAAGGGCATCTTCTGGCAGGAAGAGATCATTCCATTCTTCCAATCTGCTTCTCTTCCCAAAGAGTGCACTACTGTTCAACAATGCTACATCGAGCTGTCCAAGCAGGTCAAGGAAAAGCTTGGCAAAGTTGATCCTTATTTTGACAAGCTTGCAGATGCCATGGTCACGTGGATCGAGGCATGGGATGAACTCAACCCGGCTGGAGCTTCTGCCAAGGTTGCTAATGGCAAGGCATAAGTTAAATGTTAAGGGATGACTTGAGACTGCAAACTTTTTTAAGTTATCGAAAGCTGGCACCCCCGCCCCATTATGGTGGAAGACGAAATTCATACATTTAGTCATTGTATCCTCAGTTTGATCAGTGCGGCAGATGCTTGGATTTTTAGATTGTTGGGTGTAATTTTACTTTAAATTCTATTTGTTGTCATAAGCTATATAGCTTAGTTATGAATTTCAATTTGACATACATTAAAAATCACGATTTCCTACATAAATGACTTGTGAGGTTCACCTCTCCTGTCAGGAGGAAGAACAGTAATCCCATTTATTTGATCTCTCATGCGAATCAATTCCAGGTTCTCTCTTTAGCAAGTGCCCCAGTATCCTCCATTAAACTTGCGACAATTAGGTGATATAGTTAAAAGTAACTCTAGATCCAGCTTAATCAAAAGCTTAACCACTTGGAAGTAACCATGCCTCTGATGTGCAGGTCAATCTCTTCCCAGTTTGTCCTAGTTTTTAGGTGCATATAATCAGCTATCTGTTGGGCTGTCATCGTCCAGTTGAACTTGTAGGGAAGACTTCTTTCCTACATTGATCCGCTAAACTAAGGGCCTTCATTTGCCAGTTTAATCAAAACAAAACTTCTCTTTCTATGGTTTTATTTATGCCCTGTGCCTCGACTCTTGGAAGAAAATTAATGGATACAGACGCGGCAACAGTAATACAACTTTGGTATCACAATTTTGTGTTCAAAATGAATAATTTGCTTCATGGAATGAACGATATACACAGATTCTGATAAGTAGAAGTTAATTATCCACCTAAACATAACTCAAAATTGGTTGGCAGTTGACACAAAATTTGCTTCTAGATACACCAAAAGGTTGGTTAACTGCAATCAGGTCTCTTTATGCTGCACTTGTAGCACATTTGAAGTCATAAAAGCTCTGGTGAGATACAAGTTCAATTACTACAAGCTTGAAGTAAGATCAACTGCATCCTCCGTCTTTTGATGCTTGGACTCGAATTCTTCGCCGTTGTCTTCGTTAAGATGTCCATTTACTACCTCCAGACCCAAAAGAGAAATGTGCTTGCTGGTGATCTGACGACCCCCAGTGTCTTTCAGGATTTGGAAGGAAACGTGTAACTTTCTTGGCTTGTGCTTTGCTAAGAGAAGCAACAGCCCGAGAAAAATTTGCCTGTCCACAAGAGGGAAAATGCATGCATGCAGATACTAGTAGATGATGCTCCCCACTTCACGCTGCCACTAATTGGAAAACCAAAAGCAACTAAAGGGATTCAATGTACTTGCAAAACCGGTTCTTTGGCAAGGATCATGCTTCCTGACTGATCAGGTGCCTGAGCTTTTACTAGATGATTTTTGACCTACATGAAAAATTATATAACCTGCGGGATTAGTACATTGGCAGCCGTATTAGCAAAACTATGCAAGAGAAGAAGTTGTTACAATTCTTTGCTTTACAACGAGAAAAATAACAAATAAAGGAAAAGGCGAGTGATATAGTCTTTACCCAGCATCTCATGATATCTCAAATGACATGCATTGGAGCATCTGATTTAAGACCCAATGGATTAACATGGGATCCAGAAACACGGTATCCTACATTGATCACAGCAGATCAGAGGATTACTGCTGATGGGGAAGTGCATTTTAGTGTAGCACAAAGGTTGTGCAGGTTCGCAAAGAATGGCACATCAGGCAGTTCCTGAATGTGTTGGAAATATTGATTCAAAGTTAAAATTGAAATTTTTGTTTAAAGATAAGATATTTGTTAAAAGATAAAATTTTA
>JAOSBK010000008.1:14098625-14112228 GCA_027568895.1 Erythroxylum shatona
ACCAAGATTGTTTTGTAAGTAATATACATATACATGGAGATGTATAGGAAACACGTATATTATTAGAATCTAAATTAGTTAATTCACAGTTGAATAATCAAGTTGGTCGCTTGATTATAGTTTAGATTGTAGTGTTGCGATGCATCTCCGTGTAAGTAAAAGAGTTTACTTCAAAGGAATGATGAGTATCATGATAGTAGTTGACTATTGATAATAGCACTATTAAATGAAACTAGAACCAAATATGTTTTTAAAAAATAAAGCGGGTCATTGCTTTAATCTTAAAACATACACCTTAGAATTCTTTTATTACGAACCACAATCTTAATGAGTGGTGAACTCATATATGTTTCATTATAATTCTTGGTATGATTGGAACAGATTTTTACATAGTATCAATCCAATGTCTGCATGTTAGAATTATTAATTAAAACATATATCAGGGAACATTCACTCAAATAAAGAATTTATAGTGATATCATCACTTCTAGATGTTTTACGAAGTTTGGTGATTAAACTGGCGCTAGTAGTTTGATAGACTAGCTACCCATCAAGTCTTAACACTAAGATGAGATCTTACCTATTAATCACCATATAGAGTAAAACGGGAGATCTAGAAGAAAAAACCAACATAAGGGCAAAACGGTAATTTTACCCTTTATTGTGTGGATTGCTATAATATGATTCATAATAAAGTTTGTAATTGAACATCTTATTTGAAACATATGTTCTCATAATATTTAGTAATTTAAGAGTTCAACTAATTATCTTTAGTTGATTGACATTTGGTTAATAAGCTGTAAGTAATTCTAGTGAGGTTAAATTAATTTCGAGCTTATTAAAGCTTGAGTTATCTAAGTCCAATTAGATTCTCCACTTGGTTTCTAGGAAAGTTATCAAGCAAAGTAAGAAATATAAATAGAGGTTTTTAAAGCCCATGATTGAATGTTGGGCTTACTTTAATTAGAAGCCCAAATGAACATTTAATATTAGGCTTGACTTTGGTTTGATTTGATTAATTTGATTAATTAAATTGAAACAAAGTTATTAAAGAAAGAAGGAGGGCATACTTCGATTTTTTATAGCTAAATGTACAGCTGCACATTTAGCATTGAATTGCTAAATTAAAGATGATTTTTTTCAAGCTTTTATCATCATTAAATGGAGTAATGATCTTATCATTAAATGGTTTAATGGTTGTCTTTTAATAATGACATGTAATATAACCTTTTAGTATTCATTTGATTAAAGAAAGGAAAAGGTTCATTTGATGTTCTCTCTCTTCCTTCTTTTATTCATAACCGAAAATGAGAAGGTCTCATTTAGGTTATTGTCTTTTTATATAACCATCTTAAACAAATGAGAAGAGTCTCATTTATTGGCTTTTTTATGATTGATTAAAGAATGAAATGGTGCAATGGATGCACATCACTTCTTTCTTTCATTATAACCGAAATTAACAAGGAAAGTAAGAAGTGTTCTTGCATTTTTCACTCACTCTCTCCTTTCATACATGCATAGCCGAAACTTGAATGAGAAGAATTTCATTTTTGGCTTCTTTCTTCTAAGAAAAATCTCCTCAAAATATTTCTTCTCCTTTCCCACCAAAGTATCTTGTTAACTAAGTTATCCAAGAAGAACAAGTGGTAGATCGAATTGGTCCAGGATACAATAACAAGGAGAAGATACATTGGCAAAGGAAATGATACAAAAGAGTCAAAGCTATAGCAAGGATTCAGAGAGGATACAAAAGCGAGGAGTCAAAGTTGTAACAAGGAGTCGATATATTTCTACCACCTTGTTCTTATATAAATTATTTTCCTTATCATGTATGGCTGAAACATGTTGATTTGGTTATGTTATTTCCTTTGTGTTTTGATTTAAAAAAGGTTTTGAAATCTACCATTTTAGCTAAATCTTACATGCTTTTGTTTTCTATCCAACAACACGATCATATGTGAAGACCATGTAGGTAACTGCAAATTTGTATGGGTAGATGACAAGAGTCGAAGACATACATGGCTGTGTAGAAACAAAAAAACTCGTGCCTTAAGCATATACGACCATGTAAGTATCCTGTATAACTAACTGAGACTATGCATATTCGTGATTCTTTAAAATATGGTTAAGAGACAGTCACCTACACGGTCGTGTAAGTGATTATGTCCAATTATAAAACTCTATTTTTTTGTATAAAAGGGAAAACGATAGGATTCGTTGATGTGAGTAAAAGAACATCGAAAAAGAAAAAAAAAAGAGTGAGAGTGAGAGTGAATTGAGAAGTCTCTCTCATTCTATAATTGATAGTTTTTGTAACACGATGTCTTTTTAAAGTTGAAGTTTGTAATCTAAATGGTTACTTCAACTATCCAACCATTGACAAAACTAATAGTCATACAACAACCAGGACGCAGGACATTTCAAAGCAATACAGAGCTATATTTTTGTTGGATCTTACCAATGTTTTTGTTAAGTATTTTCATGACTTGATTAATAGCGGGTGGAGCCTTCAATCTCTGTTTCAAGATCCTCCTTTTTCTTTGGATACGAACAACATATGGGCACTTAACAAACCTGGTCATATCCTTTTTTAGTGATAAAGCACCACCAATTCCAAACTGTTTTGGTCGCTTCTCGAACACAGAGTTGACAACCTTTTCCTAAAATGTACTTTGTTCAAAAAGAAAACATGTTACCTTTTTTAGTGTTTGTTTTAGGATTAGATTGTCATTTAGGGTATCAATTTGTACTTAATACTAAAACTTGGTCAAATAACTTGTAGTTTTTTTGTAATATATAGTTTGAAGCAATGGTCATTAGCTTGGGACTTTTAAACTTCTGTAAATTCCTATTTGAATTAGTTGATTTGTTTATTAATTTGACCCGTGATTTTTTCTTCGAGCACAATGCTTGAGAGTTTCTATGTATATTTACTGTTCGATCTATTTTCTTATCATATACAGTGTTTGGTGGTTTGTTTTTAAGATTAGGTCTTTGAGATTAGTTTATTGTTCTTAATTGAAGTTGTGGGTTATGGGATTTGTTATTATAACCCAACAAGTTTCATTTTCTAAAAGTTTAAGACTAGAAGTGGGTCCCGAATTCTCTTGCTGCTCACCGAAAGAACTCGTACAATTGTCTAAACTGTTAATCTTTCATGCCAACAACTTGGCAGGTTGGATCTTCCAAGTTAATAGACAGTGTACAGATTCTTATTATATGATCAAAAATTTTATTGACAAAATAGCTAGAGAACTGCACAAATAGCTAACAAATCCAAGCAGTCACAGAATATAGTGGACGCTCATGCCAACAAATCATCAAACTTGACCTCTCAGCAATGATCTTATAACCATCCTTACCAAAAGCATCAACCATTTGCTTGCCATCCTCATCAGAATTATACCATAACCGAACGGGCTTAAACCCTACTTTTGTTAGCCTAATCATCCACCTACCATACCTCTCATGTCTCTCAAACCTTTCCAATCCTTCACAAGCTACAATATTTTCGATCTCTCTTCCAAACATTTCTTCCAAAACAATCCGTTCCTCCCTATCCGTAGCCCCTAAAGCAGCATCAATTGAATCGAAAACCGCGCTATAATAATGCAATCCTTCCACAAATCTTTCTGCTAATCTATTTGAATTGTGATTTGCTTCTTGCTCAACTAAAAACACGATCTTGGGTGACACTGAGCGAGCCATTGCTAAGAAATCTGTCATTTGTTTGCAATCCTTAATGCCATTGCTCTTATTACTAACTCCAAAATGTGCTTCAACCTGATCATCTTCCGCCAGCAAAATATGAAGATTTAACACTGATATAAAAGCCAATGCTTCCCCTGATCTGACCTTAAGCATGTCTTTGGTGAGCTCTCTCAAGCTCACAGTTAAAGGATTAAACTGGAAGGGCATGTCCAAAGTTTCGGCCTCTTTTAGTAACCTACGTCCCAAGTTTTCAAGGGCAATTTTGTTGCTACTTACACAAGTAACCCTCAAATGTGGCGTTCCAAGTGACAAATGAGCAAGACTACGCAGTAAAGGAACCCACAACTTCAAGTCGCCGGAACCCAAATCGACGATGTGAATCGCGGGTTCACTGGCCATAGCATGGCACAGAGTTCGAGCTATGATGGTGTAGGCAAATCCCAAGTAAGGAAAGGTTCGTACAAAGAGGGACCGCGCTTTCTCAAACTCTAGTATGGGCTTGTGGGCATGGTTTAAAGCTTTGTATATGCCAGGCCAACACTTGACTATGCGAATAGCAAGAGCTGAGGAGAATCTGGCAGCCAGGCGTTGCATGGAGTCTCCGGTGACAGAAGAAAGCTCGGTGATCTCTCTGAGGGAGGCGTCGGCACGGTGGAGGTTGCCAGATGATGCATGGTTTGCACATTCTAGGAGTAGTTTGATTAGACGAATACCACGTTCTTCTGCTTTGAGTGATTGAGCATAAGTGGAGGAGTGTGATAGGGTAAGGGACAAGGTTACGTCTGGTTTTGATAGTGAACCCATTAAGGTTGTAAAGAGAGAGGGTTTTGTTATTGTTTTGGCTAAAGTTAGAGAAGGCCTTGTGTCAGAGTTATAGGGGAATCGGGGATGAAAGAGCAGGTAAGAATAACACCAAGGAGCTTGCTCTTGGAAGTATGCTTTCAAGTCCAAATCAGTTTGAATCCTTGCCAAAGAACTTATAGTTTATTTCTTGCTAGGATGCAATTAATAACATTTGAAAATTGTTTTTAAAATCTATTCAATGTTAAGATTGATTTAATTTAAAATAGTTTTCATGTTTCATTACTCACTTTTTATAATTATTTTTCCCATATGTATATACTTTTGATATCAAAATTCTAATATTTGTTAAAATTTAATTCTTTTTCACTTTTATTCTTAAATAAACATAAGTTAAATAAATTCTATACTAAATATTTAAAAATGATTAAGAGATTAATACAAAGCAAATCATGTTTGAAATGGTGTGAATGGAATATAATTCTTAATTTGTCGTTCAAAAGTGATCATAAGCTAATTAACCAAGTCAAATTTTCTTACATAGAATACTATATAAGACTTGTGTGACGGCATGAACATGTTGTTGGCTTTCTTTTGGCCATGTCGATAGGATGAGCACTTATCTCCCGTATCTTAATGGATTTGATTTACGAAGATATCCCAATTTGTACGTAAATTCAGATAGCTGGCCGTATTCACCATGTCCTCTCTGTGCCTCTAAACATCACTCTTCAAAGTTTTGGCTCATCCGAACTCACCCTACCATGGGGACAAGTGCTCCATATCTCTATTGTTGCTTTGGGTTAATTTTTTCAAGTGAACCAAAGAGTCAGAAAAGATGATATCTTCATCATTAACCTTAATATTCTAATGATACCAAAATGTTCTTTATATATATTTTAGGTCAAATGTTTAATCCCATCCCTGTTTTCTTAAATTACAGTGTAGAGAAAAGATGGGGAAAAAAAAAAAGAAGAAGAAGAAGAAGACAGCTATATAAGATAAAGATAACATGCTTAATGGCAAAGTCTAAATTCGTAGAATCCCTTGCAAACCAATTTAGGAAATAATGCTTCAATAGAGATCACAATCTATTCATAAAATGTGGAGGGCTCCATGCTAAATACCTAAGCTCCCATGGCTCACGTTCATCTTCAGACGAAGGCATTTGGAAAACAGGAAAACTTATTTATAAAAATACAAGTTGGAAAGATAAGCTAACTCGTGCAACCATTTGATTCGTAACATAAAAGTTAAAGGAATATTTTAAGAGAATGAATACAAAACAATGTATCAGAAGTCTATTCTATATATATGTGTTGCTGTTCCCAGTCGCACAGCAAAAAAGTAAGAGGTTCATCTTCATATACGTCCATCAGGTAATGGGAGTGGAATCCACCTCACTTGTCATTACCATAAGCTTCTTCTCCTTAGAAGGTACAATGACAAGAGGAATGTGAGAAAAGCCAAACTCAGTACTTCCAATGGCAAAATTTGAGGAAGTTTTGCTGGTCAAACAAAATATATAGAAATGGAACTTAGTGAGTAAACTTCGACGTCTATGCAACCAATGCGGCGTCGGTGAGTGAGATGTCACCAACAGTGAGGTATTAACTAGAGCTTAGTTCATTAAGTAGTACGGTCTAACGATGCCCTGGGTGCGGAATTTGGAGTAAATGTCACAGTAACTTATGTGACAGAGACCGGTAACTTATGTTACGTACGTTCAAACTTTTATGTTTTTAGTATTTACTACGGGATGATGACATGACAATTGACACGCAAAGGCATCTTAAATTAAATATAAAAAGCTTAAACATGTTAATTTAAATTTAGGGGAAGCTTCCAACAAATTGCGAACAGCTAAAATGGCATTTCCCTTGGATGTGTAAGCGTGACGTGAGTACGTAAATGAGAGAATCTTATACGCATATTGGCAACAAGGAAAGAAACAAATTGCCTAACAACAAATGGTCCCTTGTGATTTGTAGCATTCAATCCAGATGGCCTCGTAATCATTTCACACAAAATGCCGCCCGCCACCGGCTCTTCCTTTTGTCAACTGCGCTTAGCATTTAAGAGGGAGATGGATCGTTAAACTTAATTTTTTTCTTTATCTCTAAATTTATTTATAATATTCAATTATTATCAATAATAAAAAGTAATAATAACAACCAAACAATTCTTTTGTTTTAGTTAAAAATTAAAATAAAACTAAAAATTTCCAAGTTTGTGAGGGATTTCATTTGATATTTTTTGAGTTTGATGTTATTTGTTGGAGAGAGGAATGCAAAAGTATTTAAAACTCAATTACAAGAAGCTCAAGTCATCACACAGTATTTAGCATTAGATCAGATATCACTATCAGGGCTTCAGCCTCTGTAAGAGTACTGAGTCGCAGGTGGAACATTTAAGAGGAAGCTGAACTTTGCCCCCTAGTGAGCCAGATATCGTACACAACACTCGCAGCGTTTTCACTACTTAGGATAGGATTTCTTTTTCATTACAGGCACCGGGAATTGTTTAATATCGGCAGTGGTTAGTTGCTTTCTCTGCTCTCCGCTGTCTAGTCCTTAGCTTAAGCCTCTATTCCATGGTTGCAATGACTTTTACTACATTTTCCTTTTGAAAATTTTATAGATTCTTTTAGTTTTCAACCCAAAAAAAAAAGATCCGTCTTCCTTTTGATGTAGCATTATTGGACATGTAAAACATTACGAGATGGAAACTGCTTAGCATGCAACATTAATCAGCACCATTTTCTTTCACAATGAAAATCGGCCTTTTCATTTTTAAGGTAAATAACAAATAAGATCAACATCATTCATGCGACACACTAACGTGCTTAGCTTTTGTCAGTACTAATGCACATACAAAAGCAAAAGTTAAGCAATTTTTCTTGCTCAACCAGATAATTAATGCTGTAACACACCGTCTGAACATCCATAGATTATTCGAGAATTTACCATATAAAAATGGGATGTTAGAGCAATCACATTCACTTATTAAGGCATCATACATAACACAAGTATTTAAGAAAATCAAAACTTCTCATTTTATTCATAAACATACATTGTAGCATTACGGCACATAATCCACATATATACATTACCAACAATATCTAAGAGTTTGCTAGTCTTTACAAGATATTCTACATGAAGGGGGATGTTAAACCAAAATATCTTATCTAGACTCTTTAATGTCAATTGACCGACCTTTGGGTCATTCTTGCTTCAAAACACAAGTAATAGATTTCTACTGTCCCATACCCATTATGGATACTGAGCTCATTGATAACTAAGCCTACGACTCTTTGTTCACATTTTTTAGCTTGAAGCTCTTTTTTCACTTGGGTCACTCTATTACAACTTCTTTATCTGTTCATGAATTTCAATATAGTGAGATACAACAATTCACTTATGGTGCATTCAATATTTCACATTTGATATACTCAAGTCATATATCACATTCTTCAGATCTAAGTTTGGTATTCAACATTCAGTTGAGAACATTTACATACATTTACAAAACACTTCCGATACATTCCCAAATATCAATCTCCTCGGACAATTGATGGTCTGAAATTATCGCAACCACATGAGTAGCAATTCAATAACTAAATTTCGAACACATAAACTAGATTATGATGAGAGAACATCTAGGTTGACTCACAGGATGCTCCAAATAGCTATTTCCTTGACGATCCAACAATGTCTGAATGCGGTCAGTCAATTTGTGCTTCTATATTATGCAATACACACATATATATACATTACTAACTTGTTTAATCAAATGGATAATCAAGTGCATGTAGATATGTCATGTTCAATGCATACTCAATTGAATATCCCGAGTATGTAACCTTATTCACAAATCTTGCTCATTCATTCGCCATATCTTGTACATAACTTATTAGTGATTAGATCAATGCCTTAAAAAATCTCAATTACTTTAAATGCATTCAATCATACATTTATCCATCCCTTTCTAACATTTCATACTGACACAACTTCCCAATTGTCATTTAATCATACCTAATTCATGACTTATCTCTTGCATCACATTTGCATTCGTAAGAACACCTTCATTTCTTTAACAACTCATACTTCCCATATTCATATACGTTGATATAAAACAATCCATTCCTTAATTCTAACATCAATTATCACCTTAAATTTACCAAACCCTTAATCAATCAATCAAGCAACCATCTAAGTTCATTTCAAACCTTAATCAAATCCAAATATACCAAAGTAAAGTAACTTATCCTTAGTTGGTTCAACAATCACACAAAACAAAGTTTTTCACTTCCCAAGCATTTCCCACGGCTGTGGGTATCTTTCCACGATCGTGGAAAGACAAAACAAAAGCTTTTCTTCTCCATGGCATTCACACGATCGTGGGAAGGAGCTCATTCTGCTTCCACGATTGTGGAATAGGTGAACAGACGGTTCACCATTCCTTTCCTTTAATCTTTTTCCAAATTTTAACATCATCACACTAATCCATCAATTTTACCTTAAAGATACTTCAAATCCTCATCAATTCATCCCTAAATCCAATTCAAAATCATTCAATTGATAACTCATAAATCATAGTCTTTCATGCATCATAATCAAAACAGAACTATCATTCACCTTCATACATATAAGCCTATCTTATCAATTTTTGGAACACTCCTAATATACCCATGTTTTTGCATAGTTACATCATCATTTTCCCTCCAAACCTCAACCTAAACCATTCATATAATCCACTATTTTTAAGCACCAAAACAAAACAAAAACCATACATTCATTTATCAAATTCCAGCACATCTTTAACATCAACCCTACATATCACTCATCTCAATTTAACCATCATGAATGTTTTTATTTTAGCATGCCATAGAGATCAAAAATCACTTACTTGATTAACCCTAATTCCACCTTAATCTTCAAGTTAACTTAATCTTCCAACAAGCAAGGATACTCTAAGAATAAGATGGAGATAAAAAGGGGTTTCAACAATAAGATGAATTCAGTAGAATATTGAAATGTCAAAGTGTAGAATTTTAGCAAAATCTCAAGGTTGTACGGATTATGTAGAGGTATCATGCTAAAGTTATGAAAATATAGCGCCCTAGAAAGCAAGTGTATTTACATATAATCTAATCTTCTTCCAGTTACTTTTGTAATGAAAATATTTATTATTATTAAAATAAAAGAGTTTGGTTTTATTTATATGAGCATTATATAATTAGTTATAGGGTATCAAGATTCTTTTATAAGTAATATACATAAACATGGAGATGTATAGGAAACAGTCTATTATTAGAATCTAAATTAGTTGATTCATAGTTGAATAATTAAGTTGGTCACTTAATTATGGTTTAGACTGTAGTGTTGGATTTATCTCCATGTAAGTACAGAAGTTTACCTCAAGAAAATGATGAGTTTCATATCATAATAGTAGTTAACTATCGATAATGGCACTATGAAATGAATTTGAAATCATGTATGTTTTTTAAAGATTAAAGTAGGTCGTTTCTTTAATCTTAAAACATACACTTTAGCATTCTTTTATTATGAACCACAATCTTGATGAGTGGTGAACTCATATGTGTTTCATTATAATTATTGATATGATCAGAATGGATTTTTACAGAGTATCAATCTAGTGTCTGCATGTTGGAATTATTAATTGAAATATGTATTAGGGAACATTTACTCAAATAAAGAGTTTATAATGATATCATCACTTCAAGATGTTTTACGGAGATTGGTAGTTAAACTAGCGCCAGTAGTTTGATGGACTAGCTACCTATCAAGTCTTAACACCAAGATGAGATCTTGTGTTTTAATCACTATATAGAGTAAAGCGGGAGATCTAAAAGGAAAAACCAATTAAGGGCAAAATGGTAATTTTATCCTTTATTGTGCGGATGGCTATAATATGGTTCATAATAGAGTTTTTAATTAGACATCTTATTTGAAACATGTGTTCTCATAATATTTAGTAATTCAAGAGTTCAGTTAATTGTCTTTAGTGAAAAGACATTTGGTTAATAAGCTGGAATTAATTCTTATGAGATTAAATTAATTTCATGCTTATTGGAGCTTAAATTATATAAGTCCAATTAGATTTCCCACTTGGCCTCTAGGAAATTTTATTAAGAAAAGTAAGAAATATAAATAGAGGTTACCAGAAAGAAAATAAAAAGGAAAGGACTAAATTAGATTCAGAATAATAAAACTGAAATAATTTAATTAAGAGTTAATTAAATTGGGTTTTTATGGTGAAATGGATTTTGTTTTGATTTAATCAATTAGATTAATGAAATTAAAACAAGATTTGTAAAGACAAAAAAAAGGGAGGGCAAAACCTGAAACTACAATGCCGTAGTTTTTGGTTTTATTGCTAAATGGACACCAGCACATTTAACATCAAATTACTAAATATAAGATGGGTTTTTATCATGCTTCATCATCATTAAATATTTTAATGGTGTCCTCATTAAATGGTTTAATGGTTGTCATTTAATATTGGCGTGTAGAAAAACATATCAACCTTTTAGCATTCTTTTGATTAAAGAAGGAGTAAGTGCATTTATTGCTCTCTCTCTTCTTTTGTCTTGCAACTAAAAATGAGAGTATCATTTTTTTTTTCATTTCATCTAGTCATATTAAACAAATGTGAATGTTACATTTATATCTCTATTTTTCATTTTTGATTAAGAGAATGAAGTGGTACAAAAGTGGCCTCTCGTTTTTCCTTTGTCAAAATTGGTAATAAGAAGAGTCTTATTTTAGTTCTTTCGACAACTAAGGAAAACCTTTACAATATTTATTCTCTTTTCCCACCAAAGGATCTTATTAACTAAGTTTTCCAAGGAGAACAAGTGGTAGATTGGATTGGTTGAGGATACAACAAAGAGAAGAGGATACAATAGCATGGAGAGGAGTCAAAGTTATAGCAAAGGAGTCAGTAAAAATTTCGATCTTGTTCTTATGCTATTTATTTTTCTAATACTGTATCATGTATGGATTAAATATTTTGATTTAGTTATTATGTTTTCGCTGCATTTTGATTTCAGAAAAAGTTTTTGAAATCTACCATTTAGCCAAATCTAGTAGGTTTTTGTTTTTGTTTCAACATATCGATGATGAGACAAGGAAGAAGATGGCATGTAACAAAACAAGAGAAAGATGGTCTTTCTTGTGTGTGGGTAGTGGGTTAGGTGTGTGGTGAGAATTTGAACACTTTTCCAAACATTTGTCAAACAAAAACCCATGCTACATGTCTCCTTTTATAAGTTACCAATTGTCAAACCACTTGTCTCATAATCACTAGACCATTTGTCACGCAATTAAGCCACCATTTGTTACTCATTTAATCAAGCCAAGTGTCACACTATTACTAATGCCATGTGTCACTTTTTCATAGGCTTGATCACCCTAAGTTCCCATGTATCAATTAGTCTTACCAATTAATATTTTTCCTAGATTAGATGCATATATCACTTCATCAATCACCCAAATATGACAAAAATTCCAATTCACTAATTGTAGTCCATCAAACTAGCATTCAAAACCTAATCAATTCACAATCATGAAATCACAACATAAACATTTAAAATCTTTTATACCTCATAATAAATCAATTGAGCGTATAAATTATCTTTGCAATGTGTGTTAAATCATAATTCACGTATATATGTGAATAAATTGCATGTAAATGAAATACACTTCATGTATTCTCATAAGATATGACTCATATGACTTCATATAGTAGATAAATTCCTAAGTGAAGGAATGGGCTATTACAATATCCGTATGATAAATGAATTGAAAATCATTCGGGTACTGTTGGGACCTCGTCCTTGTGAGTCACGTACCGACGTCCTATGTGACATCAAGGCACACATCCCACATGGTTGGTGTGCCAACACCATGTAAAACCTCAAAAACGAACTCATCTCACTGACTTCCGAGCGGATCTTGAAATAGCTCAAAAAGGAATTTCAATAAGACTTCTTCATAACATTTGATCCTCATTTCATTAAGTTTCTAACGACTCCAAAAACACTCAAATTTGGTTCAGAAATAAAGAAGTATAGGCCAAAAACATTTTCGGGTTAAGAGTACACCAAGACTAAATACTACACCCGAATTCACTTCAGAAATTGAAAGCCATAGGGCTCAAATTGAAAATGTATTCCTTCAGAAAAGTTGAAGCTCCATGTCTCTAGTTTATTTGGAAGCAAAAATCAAATCAATTGGATATTTACAGATCAAGATATCGTCAAAAGACGAAAGTATGTTCAAACTTTTTCAACCAATCCTCTCACTTTGATTAAATCAATATTTTTCAAATTAGTATAAAAACCTACAAAATTTTTTTTGAGAGGTAGAGGAAAGTCTTAGGAATCCAATGCTTCAAAAATCAGGCCAAACGGAGGTCGGACGGAAAAATTATAAATAAAAGAATGGAAAGAGGGAGGATATTCAAATCATATACAAATAAATAAATAATAAATAATAAATAAAATTTTCCAGACGGCGCTCACACTCGCGAGGCCTCGCCCTCGCGAGGGTGCATGCGCGCCCTGCCCTTACTTCTTCCGACCTTCTAACTTCAAAAATTTATTATATCTTTTGACCCAAAACTACAAAATTTGCAAATTTGGTATCAATGAAAAGTTAAAAGGAAGCTCTACAATTTCCATGAAGGATTTAAAAATCAATTTGGCCTCTAAAGGAGTCAAAAACCACTACCAAGTGACTGCCTAAATTAAATCATCCTACACAGTAACAGAACTTCTAAAAGTCATACCTTTCAACTCCATGGCCTAAAAATGTCACATTTTATATCAATGGAAAGATAAAAAGACAATCTGCAACTTTCATTTAGACCCAATGAACCATTTCTAATTCTATGAGAGTCAAAAATTCACTCAAAGATTATGCCAGAAATTTGCCATTTGACAGCACCTGAACCGAACTTCAACAATTCACATCTTTCAACTCCCACATCCAAAAATAGCATTTTATACATCGTTGGAAAGCTATGAAATTTCTCTAAAACTCTCAAGAAGGCTACTTGACCCAAT
>JAOSBK010000008.1:14112328-14124446 GCA_027568895.1 Erythroxylum shatona
CAAAGCCTCTTTTCAACCCAACCTCACTGCCAAACTTACATATAAATGTTCAGACAACAAAGCTTCACATAATCAACCATGTTAGTTGTTCCATACATGTCATATACGCTTCTTTCTCATGTTCATGTAATATTTAAAGTCACATAAGAAAGTTTAACCAAAGATATCGATAGCTAATTAAAATTCAAATCTATATCTAAATATCAAGATTCTAGCGAATTTAAAATGATATGAAATGCATCTTTACTCTTCAAGATACCACAGCTGAAGCTTAGGTATGATCACAAACATCCTAAAAGCGTAACAAATTTATGTAGTTCAACATTGTGGAATCAATGAATCACAGATGTATTTAATGCGTAGCTCTTTGATTTTGTGACCTTAATGCTGAGAAGGAAAGATGGAGGAATCGGGGAAATCCTTGGCATGAGGGGAAGGCAAGATATCTCTTCAGGCCTTGTTGAGAACTTTCCTACCACCTCATGCGAAAAACTGCCACTGATACTGTCCCCTTTCATTATCTAACATGACAAAGAAGATAAGAGAAACACCAGTCCTGTTGAGCACGTGAGTTGGGTGCTTTCCTAGTAAATAAGAACAGGAAATGCCTTACTAAGTTATTTTGTACCTTTGAAGGAAAGTTTGTTTTCACCATAAATGCACTGGGGTTAGGTAAAGATTATAGGGAAAAGAGTTTAATTTCCTAGGTTTATATGGAAAATCCGTGACTTTATCACCATGGACACTACTGCCAATCAATGGTTGGTCATAAACATTCAGAAAGGAAAATACACCATATAAGTAAAAGTGAATTTGATAGAACTACTTTTCGAAGATTAACTGCAATTTAGATGTATAAGAACATAGAAAAACATAGAGTATGTAACTTGCAAATTTGAGTATGCTGTCCAAGTTGATGATGCCGATCGCATGCTAAACACATAGGAAATAACACTCTTGGAGTTTGTCTTATAAGATTAATTAAATTTTGAACACCAACACAATTATCAAGTCAGGTAGCTATATTAAAACAAAGTACGCATCAATCATTCAGACACCAAATATGCATATGCAGAATTTGGAATATTGCAATAAAAACAAAGGCTAAACTGAAATATAGGTAGATAACTACACACATGCAGCTTATCAGGAGCAAATTTCATATACATGCTTATAGCTCAGTTCAAAACTTGCCTTCGGTATCAGATTCATAACATCACTGACTATAGTAGCAATACTATTTGGCAACTTTCGAGCTGCAGGAGACTAGATTCATGTCATTACTTCTACACCATCACAAGAGAAATTGTTTGATCTATGACATGGATTAAGCCGTGCAGAGTGAAATTTGCCAACGCACTCAATAAATACAAAGAAGGATACTATGGAACAATGAAACTGCCAGCTGATCCTGGAATATTTATTCTCACAATAAGGAGCAGAATAGTAGTCTTGCAATGTTATCAGTGATGGTGCAAACTTAAAATGAAAGTACAATGAATAAACGCATAGGACTGAATCATGGCCAAGAATGTTACCGAACACAAGGAAACAAATTTTAAGGAGACCTAAACCAAAAACAGTGAAACCAAAAGTGCAAATTTAACAACTGAGGTACATTAATTTAAAAGATCTATCTAATTTCCACAACAAGAACTGTAAATATCGATCGAGATTAATAATCTGGAAAGCACGCTGTTCGATTAATGACTGAGGATCAGCATACATGCTTAGGCACTTCTGTCAAGTTTATTTACAACTTTCAAGTGGAGCCTTGCCATTAAGGATACACGGAGGCAACACTTACTTGAGATGTCACTTCTCTTTGTAGTTTCCCTACTAATTTTCACGAGTAAGAGAAGGATTCAAGCCACTTAGTATGGACATTTCCAAACAATTATCATTTTTAAAAATTTTCAAAGTCAAGAATAACAATCTTAGACAAATTCATAATGATTTTGTTATTATCTTCCACATGCAAGGCTCCTTATCTGGAATAAATGATACAGATGATTGTTTTGCTGTATAAATCAACTGCAGTACTTCTTAGACTTCAAGAACCCTTTTCTCCTACCATCACTTTATCTTGAAATCTAACTGAACTTTTAATAAGAACCAAAATCTTAGAAGCTTGTGAATTGGTGTAATGAATGTTTCAAGGAAAAATTCAGAAAATAAAATTGGGGAAACTTTTTGAATTCTTCAAACTATTTCCTTTCTATCCTTATCAACTGTGACATCATGGCCTTTTGCTGTCTCATATAATAGTAAGTTTGCAACCTTCTCTGTCAGCTAACTTAGCCAAACAAAAATAAATAAATAAATAAACAAGACTTCCAATTCTGTATTATTAAACGTCACCAGTGAATCCACTTATCAGCATGTCAAGTCATTGGATTGCACCATTTTAGCATCTTCAATTAAACAGGCCAAAAACCAGTTGAACACATACTATAACCCATATCACATATAAAAAACATCAAAGAAAGAAAGACCTATACACTCACAATAAGAGAAAACAAAGCCCCTAGTATTGAACCACAACTAAAATTTTAGAAAGTTTTTAACAAAACGAAATCAAAGCCAATCAAACCAAGAAAATAAATTGACCATCAAGTTAAGACCAATATGGAATCAAACCACCTACTTGACCCGTTATTAGAGCTGCAAACAGGAATACGCTTGCCTCGATACATAAGACAAGGAACCCGTCAAAAAAATTAAAAAAAAAAAGGTACGACCTTCCCTTTCAAGACGATGAAAGTGGCGAAGTACAGTGCCAGTGGAAGTGCTCATGAGGCATGCGGAAGGAAGTTTATGTTCGTCTGAGAAAACCTCGATGAGACCGCCATGGTTATGACAATCTGAGTGTTGTGGGCTTAAAAGGCTTAACTCAAGTTAACCATCGGCCCTCATTAGGCCTGGGCTCCATTGCTGAGAAACGTTCGTAGTCACCAAGAACATTCTAGCTTCAATGGCGTGACGCGTTTGCCTACCCTCATCATGTTATCTAGTAAATTGACAGTTTCATGCTCCAAAAGCAAGCCTTAGCTATTCTGTGGATCACAATCAAGTTCATTCGCATAAAGCATTGCATGCGTTATGGTATCACAGATGGCTTTTCTGAACAAGCGAATAGTTTCTCTAGTCAAGCATGAGTAGAATCCAATTCTTTTGTTCACAGAATTAATTAGAGGTCAAATGGCATCCTTTGATAGAGAATACAATTACATGCAACATGTTTTCAAAGTAGTTTTGAGTTCTATAATCTAAGGAACTGTATGAAGTTGACATGTGTAACCATCTTTCAGAGTGGTATCTCACTATCTTGTATGATATAATGGAAGAAGAGTTGGATTAATGATGGCGTCAACCTTCTGGACGCTCTCCATGAATATATCTTAAAGATCACACATGGATGGCCCCTAATGTATCAACGCAGTTAGGTATTATTATTATTATTATTGCCAACATCTGAGAGAAGGAAAGAATATGGGGAAGTCTTTGAAAGAATATATGTTATAGTTAGAACTTAACTACAACTCTAAAAAGGAGACAAAGACACATGAAAATATCACCTTCATTTTCTTAAGATATGTACGATCTAGTTGTACACATCATCTTCAACTCTTTCTTTCTATCATCTTAAAGTAAATATTTATTATATATGTTAACCATCAGGACCAGTGCCTGTCTTGAATACAAGCATTTGGAATTTGGATTCGTGTTGCGGGTATAAACAATCCAGCTATTCCGAAATTGCTACTCAAGTCACACGTGTTGCCAAGGTGACTCACTGAATCGCTATTTTATAAATAACCCATTACTCTAAATGGCAATGCCATCCTAATAATCCTTGAAGGTTCATGGCGACCATAGAATAAGAATGATTTAGCAACTTGGCACTAAACTCTCTGTTTAAAGCATGGATTTAAGGATCTTTTGTGTTCACAGGTGGCTTTTGGTCATTGGAGGACAAGCCCCTTTCAAGGGAACAACAACGACCCACTAGCTATTAAACATTAGATTTACCTTGGCAAAATCTTTCTTAAATCTTGAACATTATATTACCCATAATCTGTCTTGTTACGTAATGGATAGGATACAATAGGAGCATTATTGGTCTCAAGTCTCATTCTGTAAGGCACGTTGGCATATATGCAAACTAAACTAATTGAGCTATTGTACCGTACGTAAGGCGTAAGGCATAAACAAAAAGCGACATTGAGTTAGAACATCCGTCCAAATGAAGTGATCGTGTTCTATGCTTACCTATCTATTTGTTATATTTGTTATGACAAGGTCTGTATGCATATGAAAACACCAAAATGTTTGAGATAGAACAAACAGAGCGATCAAACGCCGTTCGGTCGCTAAGACTCGCACTGGCTCTTGATGGCTAGTTCTGCAAACACTTGGTCCCCGGTAATTGGGTAAGAAAAACTGAGCTGGTACGCACCACGGACGAACAGTTTGACTAAAAGACTACCATGCTAAGACTTGTTTACTAGGGATTACGCATTAGCTTATATATAATATGCGCCGACGAGATTACCAGCAAAGGAGAGAAATGATGTGATGGATTCACTAGAGTCGTGAGATGGTTTCCACCATGTGTGTATATGTATATATAAATAGACTGTGTCATCTAGTTTGGAGGCAAAGAAAATAAGGTAGAGAAAGTAGAGAAACTATCAATTACGAGATGATCACCTGGGCTTGGCCAGCTCCTGAGAAAGGTTGGAGAAAGGGTCCCTGGACTCCTGAAGAGGACAAGCTGCTTAGTGAATATGTGAAGTTGAATGGAGAAGGAAGATGGAGTTCTGTGGCAAGGTGTTCAGGTAATTGCTCTACTTTGACTTATACAATAATCTAGCTAGAGAGACACAGCGTTTTTAATCTCATAAACAAGAGTGATTCAGTTGTGTTGTTGTGAAAAGCATTAGAGTTTTGAGGCAACTGTTTTAAGATTTTGGGATATTATTAGAATCATATGTATTTTTAATCTTTTCATTAAAAGCTAATCAAGCTCTAACGTTGATACTAGCAGGCGTTAATAGAAGTGGGAAGAGTTGTAGGCTAAGGTGGGTGAATTACCTTAGGCCTGGACTGAAGAGAGGTCAAATTACAGCTCAAGAAGAAGGCATCATTATTGAGCTGCATGCACTCTGGGGTAACAAGTAATAGTCCTTCTTTCTTTCTCACCTAGCTTTTACCTTCAATATTTATAGAAGGCCTTCATCTCGGAATTGCTTTGTATATTCATGCATGGTATTAGGGTAGAAAATTGGAAAATGTTGGAGACATAAAGTTATAATGATGACTTTAACATGCACTGCACCAGGTGGTCGACTATTGCTAGATACTTGCCTGGGAGAACAGATAATGAAATCAAGAACTACTGGAGAACCCATTTCAAGAATAAAGACAAGTCCTCAAAGACACATGAGAAGCGAAAAAGCTCAGTTTTGAAACAAAAACGAAATAATCAGCAACAAGAAGATGACAACCAACCAGAAGATGGGAAAAGAGTAGGTAGTGCAAATAATGAGAAGCTGCAGGAAGAGCACGGGAAGCAAGAACTGCACTTCATTTGCCCCATTTTGGGGGATCAAAACCTGCCTGTCATGTCTCAAGATGCTGCCCCTTGGACAGAATTGGTGGCAGATGATGGGCTTTGGGGTGGCCTGTGGAATATAGAAAATGGCCAGGACGGTCGTGCAGATTATAATAACACCAACTGTAACAAGATGGGCATGCAAAATCAAGCATCAGCCTTGGCTTTTGGGGGTGATCCAAACACTTGTTTCTACACTGGAGGGTACATTTCTTGAGAGTTTGATAGCGTTACATCCGTACACTGGAGGGTACGTACGGATGTTATCAATTGTGACGTTATTTGGAGATGGGATCCTCTGTCCAATATTATCCTGTCTTATTCTGTCCCATGAAATCTCAGCCATTTATTTCACGGGACCCACGCGGGACTCACGCGGGACCTACATAAATAAATGGCTGAGATTCATTGGACAGAATAAGACAGGGTAATATTGGACAGGAGATCTGGACTCCGTTATTTGTACCATTAGCTGATAAAAGGCTGTAAAACTTGTAAGGACTGGTACGGTCGTACTGCAACCAAGCAAGATCTTTGTTAAGTATATTTTGATTTGTTAACCTTTCTATTATTTATTCATTCTTGACTTGTATGAAAATATTTGCATAATCAAGTAATTTTGAGAACTGAAGCACGAAAGAAATTGCATACATCATCCAAGTCGTGACAATTTTTATATTTTGTACGACCCAAACTCAAGCTGATGTGAGTTTTTTCTAATCTAAAAACACCATTTCCTTACTTCTCCCACTTTATTCAATCGTAGAGAGAAAAAAGCAATTACTTTATCACTTCTTCTTCTATCATCACTTCACTAACAATTAGAACTTCATCCGAGTCCTACTTCCTTGCCTAAAAAGACTCTATACATTACATATTTCTACAATCATCAACAGAAAGGGTTCAATTTATTGGCTTTTTTTCCTCCAATCTACATCTTTATCTCTATGTTATGAGTCGCCCCCATCGTCTGATGATGGTAACTCTGCTTATTGACTCATTGTTGCATTCCAATAGAGTCCTTCTGGTCGCAAAAGGCTTCCATTCACTACAACAAAGTAGCTTTTTGACTACATTTTTTTGCCAAAATTTAGAAATCATAGCTAACCTTCGACAAAGATTTTCAAAGGATCACCTTTTGCTAACAATTTTGAAATTTGTGCTAAACACTATAACAAAATAATTTTGGCTACTTTTCTTTTGGCAACTGTAGTGAAAGGTTACATTTTTTGTTACGCTTTTTTCCCAAAATCGTAACTAAAAGGTGAACTTTTGGCTTCATTTTTTCAAAATCATAGCCTATTATATTAAAAAAGCTAAAGTGTGAGTTTTCTATTCTCTTTTGTTCTTCTTTTTTTGGCTACAAAATATATTCATAGGCAATTTGGATTCGTAGCCAAATGTCTTCTGGTACAAAGCATATTTTATATCTAAAAGTCAGAGATGATATAATTCTAGTTTAAAACATTTGGGTACAAAAATACATTTGTAGCCAAATACTTTCATTCTTCTTCTTTTGGTTACGAGTATAATTTCGTATCTAATTGATTTTAGCTACGAAAAAAATTTCATAGCTAAAAGTCTCAGATCGTATAATTATTTCAATTAAAAATATTTAGCTATGAAAATATATTTGCAGCTAAATGTTTTCATTCTTTTTCTCTTGGCTACGAATGTATTTTTGAAGTCAAATAGATTTATCTATTAAATAAATTTCGTAGTTAAAGGTCACAGATTATATAATTTCATTTAAAAACATTTGGCTACAAAAATTATTCATAGCCAAATGTTTTCATTATTGTTCTTTCAACTACGAATATGTTTTTGAGCCAAATGGATTTAGCTACGAAAAAGATTTTGCAGCTAAAAGTCGCATAACCTATAATATCTTTAGCTATGAAATGATTAGCTAAAAGTGGCCATGAATATATCTTTTGTTTTCGTCTTTTGGCTACGAAAGACGAAAACAGAATCCATAGTTTCAACTACTAAAACGATGTCATTTTCTTCACTAAAAATAACATTTTTTGTTATATTGAAAACATAATTACGAAATAGTGTTTAATTTTATCTTTGTCTTCCTCCTTGCGTTCCAGCAGCTGCACCAATGGAAGGACATTAAAGATTTTAAGAATGTCTCATTTGTGTACATAAAGGTGGGAAGTGGATGATGAATAAGAAAAAAGATACCCAATAAAATCTTAAGATATTTCCCTCTTAAACCATGACTACAAAGACTTTTTATGTCAACAAAAGCAGTCATATGATGAGGCATTAAAAAAATGCATTGATGATAACATTATGTGTCATCCAGCTAACTCAAAGGTATGGCAAGACTTTGATGGAAAGTTTTCATAGTTTGCAAAGGGTTGCCATAATGTTCAACTTGGGCTAGCCTCTAATGGATTTAATCTATTTGGTAATATGAGTACTTCTTACATCATGCGGTTGGTAATTCTTATGTCATACAATTTACCCCTATTTAAGTGTATGAAGGAGCCTTTTTTGTTACTTTCTTTAGTTATTTTAGGACCTACCTCTCATGGTAAAGATATCAATGTATACATGCAACCATTAATTGATGATTTAAAACATCTCTAAGAGGTTGGATTAGAAACTTATAATGTTGTTGAAGGTAAAAAATTTAGAATGCATGTGGCTGTTTTATGGACTATAATGATTTTCTAGCTTATGACTATTTGTCTGGATAGATTACTGAATGGCATATCACTTGTCCTATGTGAAACCGTCAAATTTATTCAATGAGGCTACAAAGTAAAATATGTTATATGGGACATCGTCGTTACTTAGAACATGGACATAGATGATGAAGAAGCAAATTGTTTAATAGCAAAATAAAACATAATGAAACTCCTTTACACTTTTTTGGTGATAATGCAGTTGATAAAATATCACATTTGCAAGAGTTTACACCTAGCAAGCACCTAAGTAATAGAAAGCGAAAGAGAAGTTTTCTTGATCTTAATTTGAATAAAAAACTTATTTTTCAGTTTACCATATTTAAAGTCTTTGCTATTCACTACAAGAAATCGGTTATTTACCGACGGACTATTCTGTAGGTAAACGGTCAATTTCTGTTAGTAAAATAAATTACCAATGGAAATCAAAGATGGACAAAATCATCGTTAAAAAGACCGTAGTTAAAGTTATCGACAGTGATATTCCATCGGTAATTTACCAACGGTATTACCAACGGAAAATAAAGGAAAGTTCCGTCGGTAACGTTTAACAGCGGACAAAATTTCGTCAATAAATTGAAAGTAATGAACAAGAAACGTCATCTTACTTACCAATGGTGATAGTATTTCTGTCGGTAAAAAATATAAAATTTTCGACAGTATTTTTATTCCATCGGTAATAGGAGGTTAGAAATTTTGTTAATAAATTTCAGTTTTATGATGTTGTGATAAATGCATAATGTTAAGAGTTACCAATTATCTGTGCATAATAAATTAATTTGTATATATATATATAATTTGATTAATCAGAAAATTAATTGATAATATAACATTAAAATTATTTTAATTGATAATAAAAACATTACAGTGTACATAACTTATGTTTGTAATTGAAAGCAAATGACAAGGACAAGCTAATGTCGTGGTGATCATGGGTGCTCTGAATTACTAAGCCTCCCCTTCAACTATTCCATCTCCTGTCTAAGCTGAGCTATCTGCTCCATCTGCTCTCTCATCTTAGCCATCTGCTCTCTCATCTTAACCATTTGCTTTATTTCCGCTCTTATCTTAGCCATCCGCTCCATCTCCTCTCTCATCTTAGCTGTCTACTCCATTTGATCTCTCATTTTAGCCATTTGCTCCATCTACCCTCTCATCTTTGTCACCTGCTCCATCTCCTCTCTCATCTTAGCTATCTGCTCCATGTGCTCCATCCGTTCATTCACGTTAGCCTCTTTTATGTGAGCTATCTGCTCCTTCAATGTGTCCACTGTGGCCTGAAGCTCGGTTACTTTATTGCTGTGCGTTGGCCTAGCAGATGCTGCTGTAATGGACAGGGAAGAGTGCGAATAACATGTGTTCGCATATAAACCTAGCTCAAATATCCTTCTATGACGGTCCCTACCACCCACAACATCAAGATATATCTGAGTCTCATCTACAGGTTGTTCCTCCTGAGATTGTCGTTAAATGGTTTGTTGTGTTTGGTCCTATTAGGAAGCAATGTTTACATTAGTAAGGGATTATTGTTAAGAAATTATAAAAATGTATTAATTTTACATACATTCAGCTCTCTATATCGGGTGTTGATGAATATCACACCATCATGTTTCTTCGTGTGGGTGTGCAAAGATAGCTGGATAGATATAGGCTTGATGCCCAATTACTTTTCCTACATGTATAACCTAAATTGTCAAATGTGAACTACTATTTATAAAATTTTCGGCAGAGTTTCCTCTATTTTTATGATATTTGCCCCCTGTTTAACAAAGAAAATAACTTAACACATCCATATATGACACCAGACAATTATACCATAATCATTATGTACAATACAGCAAAGCAAAATATATACAAAATAAGTGTCAAGTTTAGATATTTACAAGTCTATGTGCATGCTCGTAGTGGGTAATTGATCCTCCCATATGTACAGAAAGACTCCCCCCCCCCCCCCGAGCCTTCATGTCTGTTGGCGGAGTTACGCTCTGAGATGGACATTGTCGTAAATGATGTCCAATACTCGGTCCAACGACTCCAAATTTCCTCCAAAATATAACGCAGTCATGCAGCAGCCTTGCGTATCTCATTAATTAAGTTGCGATAACGTGTACTTTCTTTTCCCATACTTTATACATGCTGACGTCGAAACAAGAATCCCAGTAAAATTCTTTCTGAAATAAGAAGGAAAAAATTATATAATGTAATAATATTTATGTAATTTGTGTATATAAATCAATATAACAAGAAAATAAATATTTTTTGTACCTCAAACTCCTGAAAGCAAAATTGCTTTGTGGCCTCAGATATATTCTTCCATACATAACCCTTAAGTTTAATCCTTTGCTTAAATGTGGAAATTATATTTCTGAAACTCGGTCCAGACTGAACTAACCTAACATAACAAATTATGATATACTATGTAAAAACTGATAAACCTAAGACTTAATAAAAAGCAAATAGTGAGTAATGTGATTTCACTTACTGTTCATTGACAATTATTATAAACTTTCTTCCATCAGGTTCCTCAGTTGTAGGCTGGCAGACGTCTCCTTTATCCAATAAACAGGTATTGGATGATATATAAGTTGGAAAAGGGGATGGTGTAGCATGAGGAGCACTAGGTGATGTCTCATCTGCAACTGTCAGCCCTGGAGGCAGAGGAAGTGAGTCAGTGTGAGCTGTAGATTGTGATGAATCACCTTTATAGTAAGTTGCTCCGAACATGGATCTAAACCTCGACTGCATAACCTCACGTTGTCTCTTTGGTCCCATTTGCCTAAAATTCAATTTTTTTGAATTTTCTACAAATATAATACTTTGAAATCAATATTTTACACAATATATAGAGAAGAAAATAAGGCAATGGAGTTGAAGGTTAACAAATTGTTAACAACAATAAATCAACTTTAACAATGATAAAAATTTTGCATTGTTTAACAAAGTCTTACAGATACAACAATAAATCAACTTGAAAGCTTAGTGTAATAATGTATTGCATCGAAAAATCACAATGATATAATTAATTTGTTTGATTTCATGTGACATAGGAGTCGGTAAAGGTAAATGAGTCCCCAATGTCTGGATTCCAGAGAAGGGTCCTGGCATGTTCAAACGCACCAATAGAAACAATGATACTTCTTCTACCAGGTGTAGGCTTTTAAACACCTTCTTGCAATAGCTTTGAAGCTACAGCTATACTTATAGAAGAAATAGTGAATGAGTTGCCGCTCTTAGTATGGAAGACTAATTCTCCAGATAAACTACTAATGGTAAAATATTTACCTAAAACATAATCAGTTAAGAAGTTTTAAAACTGTGATATTAGAAAACCGTTAAACCAACAAAATTGGATATTAATGTATACGTGATTGTCTAGATGAGTTTGAGGAATTGAACAATTTTGACAAGAACCAATCTCCCTAATCCTTTATAGGTCGTTGTCACATCGCTCTCACCTTTATCGACATACATGTCCTCTTCGAGTTTAAAGAAAGCTTAAACATGTAGGATAGACAATCAAATGAGAATATGTATGATAACTTCAACAAAGGAAATGAGATGTACATAATAAGGAAAGACATGTTATACAGATCATCCTAAACACCTTCAAGTAATAGACCGGCCATGGAAGGCAAACGATTCTTAGTGTATGATGCAGTGATATTTCCTGCAATTTTGATTCCTTAGGTTGGGACAATTTTGCCACATTCCTTCCAAAGGAAAGAATTACTACCATCCGGAACCAGTCGCCATGTCGACATTCCTTGAATAAGAATTTCAATGAAAGACTTTACATAATATA
>JAOSBK010000008.1:14127790-14142919 GCA_027568895.1 Erythroxylum shatona
ATATGGACTATTTTGCAATTTTTAAAAATTTCAGGGACTATTTTATAAATTTAAAAAATTACCCGAAATGGTACCCGATACCGACCGGTACCGGTATAGTTCCGTTTCAAAACCTAATCCGGTACCAAGCCCGGTACGGTATTCATAACATTGCTTGGAAGACATGAGTATAAGAAAAGATTTACATTTGAAAAGAAGAGATGATTGATCATATATGATTCCACATGTATGTTACAATATGTCAAAAAAGGAGAAATAAACTTTTTGTCAATTTCTTA
Source organism: Erythroxylum shatona (assembly GCA_027568895.1). NCBI lineage: Eukaryota > Viridiplantae > Streptophyta > Magnoliopsida > Malpighiales > Erythroxylaceae > Erythroxylum > Erythroxylum shatona. Next base: position 14,128,069 of record JAOSBK010000008.1, read on the forward strand.
AATCAGTTAAGTTTCCTAATGGGTATGCATCTAATATAGCTCATTGTGTCAATGCTAATGAGGGAAAAGTTTTAGGGTTGAAAAGCCATGATTGTCATATAATTTCTGCATCGAGTACTTTATGTTAGAATATATGGGTGTTTGCTGAAAAAAGTGTTCGTAAATTTGGCATAATTGGGAGAGTTTTTAAGCAATTATGTTGTAAGACAATGAAATTAGAAGAGCTTAAAAAAAGATAGTTTTGATTCTATGTAAGCTTGAACTAGTTTTTTGTCTATCATTTTTTGATGTTGTGGTGCATTTGACGATTCACTTACCAACAAAACTTTGTGAAAGGTAATTTATATTAACTTCTACATTTTTTTCTTCAGTTATTAGTTAGTAATAATTGCTAATGATTTATATTTTTTTAGGTTTTTAGGCTCTCTTAAGCATTATGTGCATAATAGAGCTCGACCAACTTAGTAAGAAGTGAATGTTACATCTAAACCTGATGTTAAGAAAAGAAGAAGGCACGTGTTGAATTATTTGCACCACGAATAACATCTAGAGCTTAGCCTTCAATTTTTAGTATTATGCAATCAAGAGAAGCGACACACAATATAGATATGACATTAGCTAGATGGTGATCAATAGTTTTCAATCTTATTATTATCAACCTATGGTGGATGCTATAGCCTCTTACAGTTCAGAATACAAAGCTCCTATTATTGATGACTACAGGTAAATTTTTGAGTAGTTCTGTTTATGAAATTAAAATTATTTGGAAGAGAGAAGAATGACTTGGGCTACATATGGGTGTTCAATCATATGTAATGGTTGGACAAATAGGAGACATGAGCTTATCATTATTTTTGGGTTTATTCTACAAAGGACTTAATATTTTTAAAATCTATTAATGCATCTAGCCTTGTTAGGAATACTATTTCTTTATTTGAAATATTTGATGAAGTTGGAAAGAAGTAAGACTAGAAAATATTGTTCAGTTCATAATTGACAATGATTTTGCTTATAAAGCGGTGAGAAGAAGATTACAAAACAAGTATAATTCTTTTTCTTGGAACACCTTGTGTTGCACATTGTGTTGACTTAATGCTGAAAAATATAGGGGATGCTAGGTATTTTCCTAATATTGATGAGGTTATGCAAAAAGCAAAAAAGATGATCAAGTTCATCTATAATCGTGCATGAGTCTTAACTTTAATAAGAAAGTATTTCACTAATGGTAGAAATTTGTGTTGCCCGACTATTACAAGATATACAAAAAATTTCTTATCACTTCATTATTTTATTAGGATGAAGAAAGATTTGAGACAGATGTTTATAAGTGATAAGTGAATTACATCTTACCATAATAGGTCTAATACTGGATTGGAGATTTCCAAAATTATACTTAAAGATACTGAATTTTGGTCTCAATGTCAATTTTTCATCCAAGTTTGTGAACCTTTGGTGGGGTGCTTTCTTTGGATGATAGTGATGAAAGGGCAACAATAAGTTATTTTTATGATGTCATGGAGAGGGCGAAGGAAGCAATCAAGGTCAATATGAAAAAATGGGTCCCCTTTGAACACACCTTATCTTGCAGTCATCAATGAGACATAGGAAAGGCAAATTTACTCTCCATTGTTCGCAGTTGGGCTATTTTTAATCCTAGCGTCTATTTCAGACCAAGTTTTACAAAGAAAGCTAATGTTAATAGGGGAATGTTATTAATTATTACAACAGTTGTTGCTCATCAGATGATATAGGATCTCCTAAGCTCACAAATAAAGATTTATGAGGAGTTTTATAAGGATTTTAGGATGTCAATTGCAATTTTACAAAGAGAAAACTTAATATAGGCATATATTTTTTCACTTTTATTACTTGTCCAAAATTAATTATCACTTTATTTTATTTATAACATTACTTTTGTTGTCTTACAACTTACAGTTTCTTGGTAGGATCAATTTAAAAGTGGTGTTTCAAAATTACAAAGGTTTACAATTTGAATTATAAGTCAATGTATTAGTGCAACAGGTTGTAAAAGGAATAGATTAGAGCATAAAAGATTGAATAACTTAGTCTCCGTTCGTTACAATTCAAAACTTTGGGAAGTGTATGTTATTATCATTATTAAGTTAGATATAATTTCTTATAATTTTTAATAATTTAATTTTATTGTTTACTAAAAATATTAATAGAACAAGTAGTTTAGTATATCCAATTTGCATTGATAATGTCAATCTTTTGGCGGACTGGGTTTATGAGGAACCAGGTTTGATAGATGAGAATGACTTGAAATATAATCTTGGTTGAGAAATCATTGACATGTCATTTGATGCAATGAATTTGAATGATGATGATGTTGAGACTTTTCTAAATTATGTGAATTTGGTACCAAATAAGAATTATAGTCAATGCAGTTATAACGGATATCCTACAGATAATTGAATGAAGTTCCAAGTTTTGTTTCTCCTCTTCTTTCAATTTTACTTATATTTGAAATATATGTTAAATTTTATATCTGCAATGTAATTGTAAATGTTTTTATTTAAAGTTTTACTTCAAATTAGTTATTTCTTCATCACGAATTCTTGTTGTAAATTGTATAGTTAGAGAGTTAAGGATATTTATTATTCTTTTTATTTAATATAATTATTATTTATTATATGATGAAATTGTAATACTTTAAATACTTTGTATTATTTTTAATTTTATATTTGTATGATAATTAAATAATATTTTGTTCATATTAGTTGTAGTTATTTTTATATGTGAAATATTGAAAAATTAACTCTACCAAAAATAAATAAATTTTTATTATTTTAAATTTTATTATTATAATTTTTGGAGACAGGGTTAATGTAAAATTTTGAAGTATACAATATAATATACTAATAAACTATTTTGTAATTTTTAAAAATTTCAAGGACTATTTCGTAAATTTAAAAAATTTTCTAAAACAATATCTTTTTTTAAAGAGACTAAAACAATACCCAATATTAATTAGTATTGATATAGTACTATACTAGAACCAAATTCAGTACCGGTGGTACCAATATGGAATTTATAACATTGGTAAAAGCATATGTAAATGTGCAAGAGATTAGGAATGTAAAATTAAAAAGTATACAACATAATATACTAATAAACTATTTTATAATTTTTAAAAATTTCAGGGACTATTTCATAAATTTAAAAAATTACCTAAAACAATACTCAATATTAATCAGTACTGAGATAGTACTATACTAAAACCAAATTCGGTACTAGTATTACTAATATGGAATTTATAATATTGATAAAAACATATGTGAATATGCAAGAGATTAGGAATGTAAAATTATAAAGTTTACAATGTAGCATACTAATAAACTGTTTTGTAATTTTAAAAAATTTCAAGGCCTATGTTATAAATTTAAAAAATTACCTAAAACAGTACCCAATATTAATCAGTACTGGTATAGTACTATACTAGAACCAAATTCAATATTGGTAATACCAATATGGAATTTATAATCTTGGTAAAAAACATATGTAAATGTGCAAGAGATTAGTAATGTAAAATTATAAAGTATATAATATAATATACTAATAAACGATTTTGTAATTTTTAAAAATTTCAGGAACTATTTCATAAATTTAAAAAACCACCTAAAACATTACCCAATATTAATCAATACTGATATAATAATATATCAGAACCAAATTCAGTACTGGTGGTACCAATACCAAATTCACTATGTTCTAACATAAGTCATCGATCAAAGTTGGTTTACTGTGCCAGCATTGCTAGAGATGGCAAAACCGGCCCAACCTTATTTTAGCCAAACGGGTCGATCTGACCACTGGAGGGCACCTAGCCCGTTATATATATTATATTTAAGAAAAACGACTATTCGACGTTGTTTTTTACATTTTCTAAAAATTATATATATGACGGGCCGATTTTGCCATCCCTAGATGTCGTTTTTGAAGAAACCAATATTGAGTTTATAACCTTAGTAAAAACATATGTAAATGTACAAGAGATTAGGAATATAAAATTATGAAGTATACAATATAATATACTAAAAAACTATTTTATAATTTTTAAAAATTTCAGGAGCTGTTTTATAAATTTAAAAAAATTACCTAAATCATTATCCAATATTAATCAGCATAGTATTATATTAGAACCAAATTTAGTACTGTACCAATACCAAATTCACTATATTCTCACATAAGTCATCTAACAATGGCACTAGCCCGTTAGACATATATTTTTAAGGAAAGTGACTATTCTTAAAAAAAAAATGATGTTATTTTTTTACTTTTTCTTAAAATTATATATATGAGTATGACGCGCCAATTTTGCTATCTCTACATGTCATCTTTGGAAAAAGAGTCAGGCTACCGACCCGTGACACACCTGTGGTCTGACTAGCCCGTTCAAACCAAGCCAAAATCAACCTGACCAGATTTTGCCATCCCTACTATTGCTGCCCAATAAACCAAACTTAACTCGACTTATGTTAATTTAAGTTTTATGTTAGAACATTGTGAAGTCAAAAGAATCAGATGGCCCATGCAGGTCTCGAACCTGCGACCTTCGCGTTATTAGCACGACGCTCTAACCAACTGAGCTAATAGGCCCGTTGCTCTGCTTTCGTTTCTTATTTTTTATATTCTTTTAAAGGTATTTTCAGTGTCTTAAAACCCACTCCTGCGTCTTTCAATGTCAAACCGAAACAAGAAATGGATAACATAACGTTGAGCGAAGTAGCAGGACTTGGGGTGGGAACTCTTCTCCTCTGTGCCACCATTGCCGCCCCCAAAATTGATTCTTTTATCTCTGCTTCTCAGAGAAGGTAAATGATTATACGCCCGCTTACATTTTTTTTCTTCGTTATTCTACTTTTCTGCAACTTTTTCTTCCTTTTTTTGGGCTATTTGTCATTAGCCCATATGTTTTACCCATTTGAGTTAGCATCCTTTTCCAGTTGCTGCAAAATGGCCACTCGTGATTCTTGTTTTGTCAATAACACTGGTATTCTTCCTGTGGTCTTTTCAGCTATGAACTTGATTGAGTTTTTTCTAATAGTGACCATTAGTTCCGGCAAAGGGTCAATAACAATGTTCTTAGGCTTCAGAAAATTGGATCTCTGTTCTCTTTTTGGTGTCCAAGTGAATGCTTGAGAATGAGAAGTTGTGATTCATCCGCAATTACGCACTTGGTCTCTTGTTTTTGGAATTTTGAACCTTTCTTCCAAGTTCCAAGAAAGATTGTGGCACACATAGTTTGTTGTCTAATAATAGTTTGTTGTCTAATAATCTTCCTCCCATAAAATGGAAGAAATCTAGGGTGAGAATTAATGCAGTCTTAGAAAGAGGAAAAATTTTCACGCCATATAACTTACCAGTTTGTAACTAACCAGGGAACTTACTAAAGTTCGGTCTTTTAGCATATTCTTCTAGCTAGCATTGTATGGACCATATAATTGAATCACGTAAATCATTAAGTTAGATAACTGAGCTTATAAATATCTTGTCTGTTTAAAACAGGAAAATACAACTGGCCAATTCATGATGAAACCGATAATCACACGATCTTGGCCACTGGGAATATTGAATTGGTGTTTTCCGTGTATTTTCTTAGATTTTGACCAATTACATACATACCTCAACCAGGACCATTGTTGAGCATAATGTATTTATCTTTGCTCAAAACAGGTTTTCACTATCTTAATGAGTAAACTACAATAACTTGCATTTTAGTTGGTTGAACCATGTATTAGTTTTTCTGGTTTAGGGGGAAGTGAGTTGTGGTATGCTTTATTAATTCATTTGTCTTTTACGATTTGCATTTTGTACAAAGGTTTGGTTTTCATAACTTTGATTTGTATTTCTTTCAAACATGACATGCATGGACGCTATTCCATGTTGCTGACATAAGTTATATGCTTGTTTTGCATAAGTTTTCTATTCCATTTAATACAGATGTGGTGAATTTAGATGAAAAAAAACTAACTGAATAACAGAACTTGCTGAAGCATCAACTTAGAATTTAAACTATGCCACACATTTCAAGGCATCAATTCATTTCATCCTTCTCCTATGTTCCAAACTGCAATATGTTTCTCACAGTTATGAAATTAGAACTACTATTGAGGATGGGTGTTCATTGTCAAACTGATGCAATTATTTATCTATCTTCATCATTCTCGGCAAAAGAAGGTGATATAACTTACCTTTTGAATTCAAAGAGAAAAGGAAAGAGAAAAGTATTCTGATTAGCAGAGTGAAGACAACTGAAAAAAATGAAGTTATGCATTGGATAAAAGACTTAAGACAAGACAAGGTGCTCAAACTTAAAATTTCGAACCAGGCTGCTCCGTGTTTTTTTCTTTTCATTTCATTCGTAAACAAGTACGGTGATACTTGAACTTGGAGGGCAGAGATTTCATTATCAAATTGTTAAAGGAATGTATAGCCTCATACTATAATTAGCCCATGTCATTTCCATCCTTTCCCATAGGCAATATGACATCTATGTTGAAGCGTTGGCAAGATTCTCTAATGGACATCTAGGATATTGGCACATTAATGACCTGTGTGGTATTGCTAATGCACATATTTTAGCAGTTGCACCTATTTAAAAGTAATTCTTATGTTTACATACTGTCTGTCAACTCCTTATGCAGCTCGCTTGGGATGTGCAAGAAATGTGGTGATTTGAGGCTGATAGCATGCTCAAAATGTAGGGGAACTGGATTAGTAAAAGCAGGTGGGGCATTAAGTTTCAACTTTTTGGATGACATGTATCAGTCACTCGGCGGTGAATCAAAGGTGAAAAGAATAAAATGTACTGAATGTCAAGCTACAGGTCGCTTCTGCTGCCCCAATTGCTCGAAAGTACCACCAGTTCCATCGTAGATAGATCGTTTCAAAAAAAGTTTTCACGGTTATATGGCACATTCAAGCAGTCCTAGATTGCCATTAGCTTTACTATATTTCTGGGAAGTGGGAACAATGAAAGTTGTAAATTCTTGTAGTAGATAGAGGAGTTCTGTTTTACCATGAATCTAGTTAACGCTTTTATCTGGCTTATACTCGAGTGTCCCAATTGCTTGAATAATATAGAAGTTATTCCTAGCGGAAGCATTAAGAGCTTCAACTCCTTTTTATTATTTGTGTGTGTGTGTGTAAAGTTAACCATGTTCGGCCAGGAGCAGCTATACCAGTGCCTATTCAACATATTGCTTCCTTGACTCTTCAAAGTGAGTTCTTGAAAGAAACTTGGGTCCCTTCTTTCTGCATAGAAGACGTTCAACTGAATCTGCCACCAAGCATGTCTACAGGAATCAAAGAGCTAAGTTGTAAAGGTGCTACTGTTGAAGTCGTTGCCATTAGATGATCGTCCTCTGAGGGCATCTACTCGTATAGATTGAAGGGTAGAACACAAGCAATTACCTTATAATTTATTTGTCTGTTGATGTTGTTAGTTTTGTAAGCAAATATTTTTAGCTCTAGAAATACCATTTGCATACCCATATCTGAAAAAAGTATAAAAATCTTTTTATGCTTTACATAAGAGTAAGAAAATTTAATTAACGTTAGGATTCTTCTCTATATCATATCTATTGTTAGATGATTATTAGTAGTTTTTTTTTAATTAATTGTATATTGTTAAAAATGGTTAATATTAATTAAATTTATTATGATTTTGTAGAAGGAGTGTTACGTACACTACAAGAAATCAATGAATTACCAATGGAAAAAACCGACACTAAATCCAATTATTCCGTCGGTATTAATATTTACCAATGGAATTGAACAACGGACAAAAGCGTCATTAATACTGTTGTAGGTAACTATAACGACGAAAATGTCATATGTCCTTCTATCGGTAAAATATACCGACGGACACACTGATCGTTGGTAAATCGAAGTAAAGATACCGACGGATTAACAAGAACGGTCGGTAAATAAAACTAATAATTTACCGGCGGTGTAATGTATTCCGTTGGTAATATTGAAATCCTTTTACGACGGTTTTCTGTATTCCATCGGTAATATTTAACCAATTTTTCGACAGTTTTCTGTATACCGTCAGTAATTGAAAGTTAGAATTTTTTTAAAAATCTCGGGATTGAATTTTATTTGATAATCTTATGAAAAATGCATAATTTCAACAATTGTGAATTATTTTATTTGTGCATATTAAATTTATTTGTTTCAATAGAAATTGATTGGTGATATAAAGTTCAAATTTTCTTAATTGATAATAAAAACATTACAGTATACAAAACATATCTTTGTAATTAAAAGTAAATGACTACAACAATCTGAATGTCTTGGTGATCGAGGGTGCTCTGAGATGCTAACCCTCTCCTTCATCTGCTCCAGCTCCTGTCTCAGTTGAGCCATCTACTCCATTTGCTCTTGCATGTGAGCCATCTGGTCCATCTTCTCTTGCATGTGAGTCATCCTCTCCTGATATTGCTGCTGAATGGTTTGTTGTATTTGGTCCTATTAGGAACCAATATTTACATTAGTAAGAGATTATTCATAATTGTAAAATTAAATGATTATAAAAGTATTAATTTCACATATATTCAGTTCTCTACATTGACTGTTAACGAATGTCACACCGTCATGTTTCTTCGTGTGAGTATGCAAAAACTGCTGAATAGGTGTAGGAGGAATACCCAAAGACTTTTCCTGCATATTTAACCTAAATGGTTAGATGTGAACTATATTTAATAAAAATTTTGGCAGATTTTTCCCTATTTTTATGATATGTCCCCTAGTTGAACAAATAAAAAAACTTAACACAACCATATATGATACCAGATATTTATACCATTACCATTATCTATAATACAGCAAAGTAAAACATGTACAAAATAAGTGTGAAGTTTAGATACTTATAAGTTTCTGTGCATACTCGTGGTGGGTTATTGATCCTCCCGTATATACGGGAAGACTCTCTCCTCCCAAACCTCTACGTCTATTGGTAGAGTTATGCCCTGAGATTGTCATTGCCGCAGGGTTTCTCCAATACTCCTGCCATCGACTCCATATTTGCTCTAAAATATAACGCGGTCGTACACCAGCCTTGTGTATCACATCAATAAAGTCGCGATAACATGTATGAGCTTGCCTCTTCCATAGTCTATGTATGATGTTATCGATACCAAAATCCCAGAAAAATTCTTTCTGAAATAAGAAGAAAAAAGTTTAAAGTACTATTATGTAATAATATTTATGTCATTAGTGTATATAAATCAATATAAAACAAAACTAAATATTTATTGTACCTCAAACTCCTGAAAGTAAAATTCCTTTGTTGCCTGAGAGATATTCTTCCACATATAACCCTCAGGATCAATCTGTTCTTTAAATTTAGAAGTCATATTTCTAGAACATAGTCCAGACGGAACCAACTTAATATAAGAAGTAATTTTATACAATGAAAAACTGATAAACCTATAACTTAATTAAAAACAAATGTGATTTCACTTATAGATTGTCATCAACTGTTATGTACTTTCTTTCGTCTGGTTCCTCAGCTCTAGGCCTACGGACGTCTCCGTCATCTGATAAAGCGGTGTTGGATGATATATCAGTCAGGGATGGGGATAGGGATGGTGTAACATGTCCTGTAATAGGTGATACCTCATCTACAACTGTAGGCCCTGGAGGGGGAGGAGGTAAGTTAGTGGGAGCTGCAGAATGTAACGATCTACCTACCTAGTAAGTGCCGTCGAACATGTCTTTAAACCTGAGCCACATTACCTCATGCTGTCTATATGGTCCCATACTTTTACATGAAAATCATTGTTTATCAAATTTTCTACTTATATAAGAATTTAAATTCAATATTTGACACAATATATGGAAAAGGAAATAAGGCAATTTGTTTAATGTCATATTCAAGTACAAACGACAAAAATGACAGTTAATAATTGTAGAACAAAATTAATGACAACCCTCATTCAATAGGGCATAGGACAAATTATTACAGATACAACAATATATCAACATTCAGTTGCTTATCTATTATATTGCAATGATAAATCAAAATGATATAATTATTTTGTTTGATTCTAAGTGACATGGGGTTTGGTAAAGGTAAATGAGTCCTTGATGTCTGGATTCCTGAGAAGTGTCCTAGCATATTCAAACGCACCAATTGAAACAGTGATACTTCTTCTCTCAGGTCTACGCTTTTGAATACCTTCTTGCAATAGCGTTTCTATTATTACTAAACTTGTAGAGGATATAGTGAATGAATCACTGGTTTTAGCATGAAAGACTAACTCTCCAGATGAACTACTAGCAGGAACTGATTTACCTAAAACACAATCAGTATATAACTTTCATAATGTCATATTACAAAACGGTTAAACGAACCAAAAATAGATATTAATGCATACGTGAATGTCCAGACGAGGTTTGTGGAATTTACAAATTTTGCAAAAGAACTGATCTCCCTAATCCTTTATATACTGCTGTGACATTGCTCTCTCCTCTATCGGCATATGTGTCATTTTTGAGATTTAAGAAAGCTTAAAACATATAATATAGACCATCAAATGTGAATATATATAATAATTTATATATATAATAATTTCATCAAAGGAAATGAGACGTATATAATAAGGAAAGAGATGTTATCCAAATCATACTAAACACCTTGAAGTAGAAGATCGGCCATGGAAGGCAAACGATCCATAGTGTATGAAGTGGCGATTTTTCTTGTATACTTTATTCCTTCGATTGGAAAATTTTTGCCACATTTCTCCCAACGGAAGGAATTACTACCATCTGGAACCAGTCGCTATGTCGACATTCCTCGAATAAGATTTTCAATGAAATACTTTACATAATATACTGAAAAGGAAATAATTTATGACGTTGATTAAAAATTCAATTACAAACATAATTTAATCACTATCATAACTTAATTATAAAGTACAATCATCTTCTTCTTCGGAAGATAAGAATCAAACTCGAGCTCCTCTTCAGATCTCTGACCCTCATCATCTTCTCTAGATGAAATTTTAACAAATTCATTCGATGGATCATTTAAAAGTTCATTATCGTCATATGTCACAGATGCATTTATAAAAGTGACATCTTCTTGAAGCGCTTCAATGTCAACTCTCTGCTCTCCTTTTCTATGTGATTGAAAAACACCTTTAGGTTTAACTATGCAAACCACCATCCAATCTATCTTATCTCGTCGTAAGCTCGAAGAAGGGACATAACACACCTCTTTCACTTACATTGCCAACACGAAAGGCTCAAACTGTCTCAATCTTCTCCTTATGTTGACTTTAACTAGATTGTATCAGCTATGCACTTTTGTTCCAAGGTTTGGAGTCAGATCATACCAGTCACATTTAAATATCACACATCACTTAATTGGAAAAGCAGGGTACTCAACTTCAAGTATTTCAATTATTTTACCATAGTAATCCATCAATTCTCCCTGTATGGCAACTTCACTATTTATTGTTGCCATGCTATGCCCATGATATTCTGTATGGTATTTGTATCCATTTACGAAATACAATGGATAAAATTTAACAATTTTCAGAGGTCCTTTTGAAAGATTACTAATGAACTTGTTCTCTATTGGATTTTCTACAACCTACATAAAAGAAATTATCATATCATTGAGAATACTTAAATATGGTATTGAACTATTAGAATAGTTGTAAGTCAGAACTTACATCTCGAACCATCGAGGAAAGTGTTTTCTAACTTCTTTATTTATATCATACTATGTGTTGTCTGGCAATATGTCACGTAACAATGCCTCGTATAATCTAAATACATTATTATGTATTTCAGTAATGAACAACATAGAAATTTAAAAGAAGAAATAATAATGTTCAACTTACTGCATGAAAGGTAGAACCTCCTGACAGTTCAATAAAATTTAACCATGTGTAGCCTCAATTTCTTCCTCAATTAACATTCTTCTTGTTGGATGTCCATATGTTTGTCCAGAATATGTGAAAATGGACAAGTTACCATCAGTATCACTCGTTCCTCCTCCATCGTCATTACGAGGAACTTTTCTTTCTCTTGTGTGAACATGCGGCTCAAAATAATGTCCCCAAAATGTACTAGCTTCCTCTACTAAATAAGCATTACATATCGATCCTTCAACTCTGGCCTTGTTTTTCATATTTGTTTTAAATGATGCAAATACCTATATTGGACAAAATGGTTATTACAATTTTATTACAATTTTATAGTAAAAACATAATGATATGGTGATGGCAATAATGTTTCTTGACTTACCTCTCAAATGGATACATCCGTTGATATTGAACTAGTCTGGCTAGTTTTGCCTCATATGCTAAATGCACTGGTAGATACTCCATACAGTCAAAGAAGCTTGGAGGAAAAATCCCTTCTAACTTACATAGAATTACTGGAATTTTCTTTTTGAGTTTTTCCATGTCTGCCAACTTAAATTCAGATGATGTTAAACTTTTGAAGAACATACTTAAATCTATTATTACTTCCCAAACCTTATTTGGTAGCAACTCTTGAAATGTAATTGGAATTAGCCTTTACATAAACACATGACAATCATGACTTTTCATTCCAAATAGTTTGTATTTCCTTAGGTCCATACACCTAGGGAAACCTCAGACTTTTCAACCATCCACGCAAAAGCTCCTTTTGTTTTTTATCCAAAGTGTAACATGCTTTCGGATATTTACCGATAAGAAGATCTTTATGTAATCCATTCCTTCTACAAAAAAGTTGTAAATCAGCTCGTGATTTTACATTGTTTTTTGTCCTCCCTTCAATGTTCATAATGGTACTGAACAAGTTGTCAAAAATATTTTTCTCAATATGCATAACATCTAGATTATGACATATCAAATTCATTTTCCAATATGGCAAAGCCCAAAATATGCTTCATTTTCTCCAACCAAAGTTTTGACTAATGCTTGTATTTACTTCATCGACTTCAAACTCTGTTACTTTCAGCAAGCCTAATTCCTTAATCTCTTGCAAAATCTCTTCACCAACTTTTAGAGGAGGAGGAGGTGTTTTGACCATCCTATTCTTAATGAACTTTTGTTTATTGCACCTAAATGGATAATTTGAAGGAAGAAATTCCTGTAGTTGTCAAACTAACATATTTTGTCCCCATTTGGAAGATAAAACGCATCAAAATTATTGCCACAATAAGGACAAACCAATTTTCCAGCTGTTCTCCATTAAGATAACATGGCAAATGTTGGAAAATCACTAATGGTCCACATCAAAGCCGCCCTCAACACAAAATTCTATTTTAGAGAGACAACATATGTTTGAACACCATATTCCCATAGACATTGCGATTTAAATATCAATGGTTATAAGAACACATCAATTTTATGCTTCAGATTTGTAGGCTCTGACACAATTATTTTCAAGAACATATATACCTCTTTCATACATATCCAAGGAGGAAAATTATAAGGAGTCACTATGATTGGCCATGATAAATATTGCTGCCCGGATTGACCAAAAGGTTAGAATCCATCCGTCGACAATCCCAACCTAACATTTCGACATTCAACTACAAAATCAAGATGGGTGTCAGTGAAATGCTTCTATACTAGTGCATCTGATGGATGACTCATTACTCCATCTTCCTATTCGTGTTCAGCATGCCATCTCATATGAGATGCAGTAACATCAGAAGCATAAGGTCTTTGAAGTCTCTAAGTTAGCGGGAAATAATACATCCACTTCTATGGTAATAATTTCTATTTCATTGAACACTTTCTAGGCTTAAACCTAGATTGGCCACAAAATTTGCACTCTTCTAAGTCCACATCATCTCCCCAATACAACATAAATCCCAATTTACAACAATCAATCTTTTTAACAGGCAAACCAAGACCCCTAATAAGTTTCTTCATACTGTAAAAACTATCAACCATTGTATGATCACCAAGCAATGATTCATTGTACCATTTTAGAATTTTATCAAAACTACGATTCTAAATTTGCCCTTTAGACTTTATGTTCAATATTCGAGCAATTGAAGCCAATTGGGTCATTGCCTCACAATTTGGCCACAATTCTCGATCAACTGACTGTAGTAAGTCAAAAAACTGTTTTGCTTATGGTTAGGTTCTTCTTCAAGATTTTTCTTATTTTCCTCAAAGGTATAACTGACCCCATCATAAATCATTCACATGTACAGATTTTCAATTTCTTCCACATAATTTTTGTAAATCTAATCCCCCTTCATACTCATTTAGGTTTATAGACAATTCTGTTTGATTACCCCTTGAGGTGTTAGAAATGTCGGGTTCCCTATGTCGTGTCCACTCAAAATAATTGAGGACAAACCCTTTCTTCAATAAATGCCCATTAACTTCATCAATAGTAAGGAAATATTTGTATTTGCACTTTTTACATGGATATATGATCTTTGGCCCATCCATATATATAGGTTAAGAACATGCATAATGAATAAAAACTTCCACTCCCTCAACAAATTCAGGATTAATGAAACCATCAGCAATTTTTTGTCTATACATCCAAGATCTATTGTGAAAACTCATTTTTGGACAACTGTTAATTGAAAATAGTGAATCCATAGTTAGTATCATTCATGTTAGCAAAAAATTTCAAAACATCTAAGATAAGACATGTTAATTAAGATCACAAGTTCTCATTGTGACCCCTACACTCCTTGTATTTTTCACCTATAAGCCTCACAGGTACTATGGATCACAAGTTATGGGTTAAGGTTTATGGGTTAAGATCTACAAAATTTGTAAACTTAACATCAAACATATATGTTTGTAATCATATATGTTAGAAGATAATTAATGTTAAAACTCCTATATTA
>JAOSBK010000008.1:14143019-14154260 GCA_027568895.1 Erythroxylum shatona
TGAATTTTTGTGATGACCTTTATATCATCCTCATTAGTTTCACTTGTGAAATTATCATCATTATAAATTTTCTCATCTTAAACACCATACATTTTATATCTGGAGCTAATTCCTCTTCGTACAATTCATTCATATACATATTATAAGTATGAGTCATCTAACTTGCTCTTCTAATGGCAATATACTTAAACCTTTGATAAAGACCTAAGACATTTTCTCACTAGTTCATGATTATTATAAGTCTTACTAATGCTTTTAAATGAATTAATGATATAAACAAAGTAAGTACAAATATTAGAAATTGATTCATATTTCTACTTACCAAATTAACAAAAATGAGTCATATTCAATAATGGAATTCCATCTTTACAAATTAACCAAAATGCATATGAGGCATTTCATCAAACACCTCATATGCATCAACAAATCATCCCAATTTCAGAAACAAATTTCAGAACTTAACCTTCTAACACATACATATTAACCTAAAATGTTGTTACCCATTCACAAAAGACTCAAACATATCAAACAAACGCAAAAAATTTGACATTATTAACGACATATACACGTACGGGTGGGTGTGGGAAGGAAAAAAACAAACAAACAACAATAGTGCCTACTCCTTTCGATGCACCACCACCATTCTACCACGCCAATGACGATGGATGACGACTCACCAGAGGAGAAGACATAGCGGGGAGGAGAAGAACAGAGAAGGAGAGCCGATGGTGGGGGGCGGGATCTTTATAATGTTTTCAAAATCTGACAGAATATACCGTCGGTAATTTCCATTGATAACATCATAATACATTGACGTGCGACGGTATTATTCCCGTCAGTAAACTAAATTTTTCAATCAATATTACTGACGAAATTGTTTATTCCATCGGTAATGGCAATTATATTCTTTCGTTTTGCTGACGATATTATTCTGTCGTTAAATTAATTTTACTCGACACAATTGCCAACATAGTTATGTTTTCCTTCTGTAAACACGAGGGTTTGTAATCCATCGTTGTTTTTCCGTCACAAATTCATTGTTCTCTTGTAGTGTACGAGAAAAGTTGATAAAATTTAAAATAATATATTTACAACTTATCTCTATATTTAAATATTTGATAATAGAAATTATTTTTGCATTCATAACATATAGAATTATTTTAAATTTAACAACATTCAAGTGTTTCAACTTCTTTATCAATTCTTCAAGTTAATTGATATTAAAATAAATGTACTTTGTTAAAATTATTGTAATACTTGCATTAATAAAATAATAATTACACGTCACATAATGAATTGTATCAATATAAATTAAAATTTAAGATGTATTACAAAACATAGAGTGTACTTCTAATAATTCGATCAAGTTTGAAGCAGAGTTTGAGAGTGAAGTTCAATCCAAACCGTTTGTGTTTGGATAATCCCAATATTGGTCTCATCTTTTAAGTCTCACATTTCCCCTTTTCTTTAGTATCCATAAAAGTTATGGACAATGATTAAATGCATAAATCAACTGATAAAATTTGTTAACAGCTTTTTTTCAGGTGGGATGGGAGTGGCCTACTTGTGTTTAGCTCGTGATGGAAAAGTCTTCCATCACTTATTGTGGTTAGCAGCCTTTGGCTGGAAATGATCGACATTATTCGGACTAAATATCTAGTGGAAACAAAAGTGACAAGAGCCGACATATATTTTATATAGATCAATCGCCATTTTTGTCTAAGATCACTAATTGCTACGAGCATGCGGGTGGCTGAAAATTCACTCGTGGATTATCCTCATATTGCTACAAATTAAGGCGTTACCCACGTTTTATAGGATTCGGATAAAATAAAAAAAAAAAGATTTT
Organism: Erythroxylum shatona; assembly: GCA_027568895.1. Classification (NCBI taxonomy): domain Eukaryota; kingdom Viridiplantae; phylum Streptophyta; class Magnoliopsida; order Malpighiales; family Erythroxylaceae; genus Erythroxylum; species Erythroxylum shatona. Next base: position 14,144,869 of record JAOSBK010000008.1, read on the forward strand.
AATAAATTAACAATATATAAATTTTAAAAATAGATAAAATTAATGATCTCAAGATTATCAGCGAACTGTAGCTTTTAGTTCATAAGGGAACAGCAAAAAGTCACGCGGAGTTGTCATTGTAATCCCTTTGCCTTTCATATTTCTTGCTTTAATAAATAAATTACTACAAGCAGCAGCGCCTCCTTTGTTTATCAACAAAGTTCATACTGGACGCCCATGGCCATCAATATTGGAGAAGAAAAAAGAAGAACGAAAAAGCATAATCCAAGGGCAAACAAGTAAAGAGGAGATAAGCAAGGCATCCAATTATTATAGAGTATCTTTAAGCTGAGCACGCGTCCGACTACGACAGAGATCAACGCAGCCATCCATATCAGCTCAGTTTTCGTGCTACAGCTGTCCAATCTCTCCACGTGTCCAGTTAAGGGCGGTTCACTGTTCAGATACACCGCCGGAAGCGAGTGTCCGGTTACTGCAAAAATTGTCTGCGTCACCTGGGGAATCTTGTTCGCGATAGCCAATAACAAACAGACACGCCATGTTATGCCGTTCTTGTCTCACATTGGCAGATGACACAGTGTTTGGAAATTGAAGCTAATGGAAAGACGGTCTTTGGAAAGCTAAAACACCGCTTTATACGACAGACAAGGGAAAGAAACTTCTAATGACACTTGTAGGTTTTCTTTTTCCACGAAAAGATTGAAGTCGATCGTTAGTGCAAATATTAGTACAGAACAATCTTAAAATGCTGCTGTTTTTGTATTAATTTATTAGTTCATTGTCGGTAATTATTAGTCTAGCTTTTCATATTTCTAGTAAAAATATATCAACTAGAAATGTTTAAAAGTACTTTTGGTCAACTAGATGTACTTAAAAAGTTGCATATTTGTGACGGTTTGTTAGCAGCAATGCATGTTTTGTTTCAATTGTTTTAGGTATTATGTATCGCCTTATGTGCACATAGAGTTATCTAAATCATATTGATACAATATGATTCAAGATGTGATCTTTTGAGGCCTTCATCGTCCGTTCTTTTATGTGCGATATTTACTTAAAAAGAACTTGGAGGCCCTCATCGTCCGTTCTTTTAGACGCTTCTTTTTATCTTATGATTTACATATATCTAAAGGTAGCTTAACAAAAGAACTTCTTCTCCACACGTTTGAGAGATTGGGTTTTATATATAAAAAAAAAACAGATTTAACCTTCGTATGTTTTGATATCGATGTTTGTTACGGGACTTTGGAAGGACAGCTCTAGTGGACCACAAGTGCACATGCACATCTAAGTATATTCTTTACCTAACAAATCAAGCAAAATTCATTTAACTTCACTTTTCCCAAACTACCTAAGGTTAGTGCCATTTAGAGTCCCAAACCTATAGGTGAACCTTAGCAGTTTCTTGGTGGATTGAATACAATCTAGTCATGTATAGCCTAAAATATAATTGTCAAACTCAAATTGGTCAATCATTTTGGACAAATTGCAATTATGCTAAACTAAATAAGTAAGATTCAACATAATGGTGCGTGGGAGTTGCTCAGGAGTAATCTGATAATCATGAATATAAAATGAAACTAAAACAGAGAAAAATAATTAATGACCAACTTTGATATACGAATGTACTATTATATATATGTATACGGGGGAGGAATGGTTTAATTGTCACTTACCTGATTTTGTGATGTAGGGTCCATGCAGTACCAATGATACATGGAATTGTTGGTGAAAAGCATCTCTCTCCAGCTAAGCAACCACTTCGAAAAGGAAAACCAACTTAATTAAGAAGGCTGGTGAAGATTTAATGTTGTTTGATTTCATGGCTCCAGATTTTTCCGCATTTTACATTCCTATGGGCCTTCAAACTCTAAGCCAAGAGAAGGTGAATATTACAGTTCTAGGGAACATTGTTTTATGAAATATATATAAACTCGTCTAGTTGCTCTATCATCGAGCTTAGGAGAATCTAATGATGTGTACTCAGAATATCTACTTTAAGAGATTAAATTTTCACTAATGCTAACGTTTTTTTAACTTTAATTTTTGATATTCATTGATCTTTTTCTCATGTGTTCTATCAAAATGGAAACACAATAAATATGGTAGAAAATAATCACAAAATAAAATATAAAAATACGTAAAGATGATATATATGCTATTGGGAAATTTTAAAAAAGGAATAAAAAATTATTTACAAGGCAAATCATTTTAAAAATTAAAGTGGGTTAGGTTAAAATCATTTCCGTAACCTAAGGTTTGAGCCAATATGAAAACGTGACTCTCCAAGTTCGATAGGATAAAGGCAATCTTCATCTACCATGATCTTGGAAAAATGTATCGTACGTCTTTTGTTTTATAATCACATGGCCGTACTTCACCAAAAAATTTTGGCAAGATGAAAACTTTGACAAGGAAAGGTCTTCCTATGCTTGTTGGAATATAAATGCAAGGGCAACATAATGAATTTAAATTTTTTTCACATAATTAACTTTAACAAATTTTAATTTGAAATATAAAACAAGAAATTAACAAAATTATACTAACATGTTTCGATTTTTGTTGTAATTTTCCTTTCGCCTTGAATCCGTCAATCCACGTGTCGTTTAATCGTCCGACTTCTAATGGTATCCACAGATCTATTCAGAGAAAACTCAAATCTATTTTGAGAGAAAAAATGTAAAAAGTGCTAGCTCCAAATTTTTTAATTTTTCCTTTTATATGAAAAAATCATATTTTTTATGCCCTTAGATTTTATCAAAAATTATAACTAAAGTCAAACTTTAGTCATAATTACAAATTAATCCTTATAAGATCATTAGTCCTTATAAAATCAAATATCACATATTGATCCTTAAAATTTCTAAAACTTCTCAATTAAGTCCAACTTAATTCAAATTTCACTTTCTCCTTTATAGACCTTTTTTATGTAACTTATTAGGTTCTTAATATGTTGACCATGATTATAAATTATAATTATAATTCATAATTAGAATTAGATAAATTAAAACTCCTTTTTAATTTATCTTTAATTTCCTAATTAAATAATTTATAATCACAGTTCATGATTGACATCTAGTAACATGTCATGACCACCTAAATATTATGAATGTTAAAGTGGGTTGACTTAACCTGTCTATGCATGACTATGATGTATAAATTAATCCTTTCGTCATCTAATGTTCCAATTGTAATTAAAGTATAAAATTCGTGTCTACTCTAAATAATCCAATCATGTTCGTTTTTGCTAATTAGTGAATGATTTATAATTAATATTTGAAAATAACTTTTTCAAATTTCAGTTTACTCTGGCCAGGGATTTCCAAAATCATTACTAATCAAGAACAACATAATATTCTCCCTAATTACTTTAGGACAACAAATTCTTTATTGATTTACTTAGCTATCTCTATATAGTTTATATTATATCCAATAACTACCGAATTAAACTACTCCAAGAGTAGAACATAAGTAACATAAAAAATATAGTAATTTTTACATGAGATAACTTTGATAATATCAAGTCTAAGGATCAGTTGTACAACTATCACAATGAAATAATCCAGAGACACACAAGTAATATTCCATTCGGGTTCTCATAATCAGGTCAGTTTAGTGAACTTACTCTCTAATAAACATCCGCATGTTTGTTTAAGTGTTTCCACATTTTAATCTATGAGATCAATTACTTTCTTCATAAGAAAGAAACAAACATTTTCTAGTCTAACCATTTCATCAATACCTTGTCTTGATGAAATTATGGAATAATTGTTATGTATTATAATTTCTAATTGTATAACAATTATTCCAGAGATTTTATCTTTATGATTAATAGTTAAATGATTAACAAATATACAAAGATAAAGAATGTCTTTTATTGAATAAGAATAACGTCATACAAATAAATTTACAATTAAAAAATTGACTGCAAGTGTATAAACCAACAATACTATCATCCGTTGGGATACTAACTAAAATTTCAAGGAAATCATTGTTTTTTTAGGTTATAACAAATCTATCAATTAAGAGCCACAATAGTGCTCATTGAAGCATAATAACTATGTTTTTACATCACACTTGGTTGTAACTACTATAAAGTCTTCGTTGCAAGAAATAATTAAAAAACTAAACTGATTCGACTAGTTTGATCTTAAAAACTTTGAACCGTTCAACTTTTTAGTTTGATTTACAAATTTTTTGGTTCGATTTATTTTAATAATTTTTGTTGTTAAAAACTGATCAGTACTTTATTAATTAATCGATTAATTTTTGTATATTAATAAGTTCTTATAAACTAAAATAAATAAATAAATTTTAATTTAACAATATATTTTTTTAGTTAAACTTTAAATTCCTAGATAGGTGAGGATAATCTATTTTCATCAAATTTTAAATTCTTTAATTTTATTCAATCTTTAACCAATTTTATGATGGTTTAATTTCAGTTGAACCTTTTAAACCTTAACCTCTTGTCTTACCATATTAACTTTCAATTCGATTTTTAAAACATTGGTTACAAGTTACAATATCTAATTAAGATTAAAATATAATATTTTTATATTAGCAATATTAAGTTTTATAATTTGTCAAAATGCACTAAAGAGATTGAAGTTAAAGAAATTCGAGAGGAAAACACAGTTAGTCTTATATATATTTGTCTAAGTGAGATGGATCAGACATTTTTTTTCCTCAGTTGTGAAAAAAAGAAAAGGTTTGACAAGGAGGGAGAGTGATCATTACACCACAGAAATGGAATATATTGTTCATGCTGTGTCTTGCTGATTTCTGGTAAGCGCATAGTTCTTCCACTCATTTAGGAATATACGTAGGTTCAAGATGCCTTTTTCCTATGCCAAAATGTTTTTTTTGAATGTCTTTCCTTTTACACAAAAAATAAAATGTATAGAAATTTATCATAACCAACATATTGAATATATAAATATTACATCATTTCATAAAATCAAAAATGTAAATAAATTAATATTCTTTCTCTTAAATCAAAACATAATCAGTATAATAATTTATCACTAATATTTCTTTGAAGTTTAAAGGGAGTTTCGTTAGTTGGTAAGAAAGAAATGAAAGGGTAAGGAATGAAAATAGATAGTTGATAATATATTATGATTAGATGGATAATATTTTTATATCCTTTTCGAGTCGGACTCTTACTTTCATCCTTTATTATATTCATTATAATTCAAGTGATGTATGTTAAAAAGATGCACATAATTGAAATTACAGTTGAAAGACTTGATTTAACTTGAAGTTAAATCAAGAACATAGCAGAAGGAAATGAAAATGTGATAGGCTAAAAGTGCTGCACAATTGAGACTATCTAAATTAAAGTCTACCTAAAATGCATTTTAGAGTTCTAATAATATTTCAGGTGGACAAAACAGGAATCTAGGAGTCATTGATTACGCCAATAAGAAGGTGACACGTGCCTATCCGTTTTAAGGTAAGTGACGACATTCTGCTATTTCTGAAGACAACTAGAAAGTATTACCCAAACAAAATCCATCTGTTAAAGTTTTGCACGCAAATTGGTAATGACCACTCTCCACAGCAGGCGCGTTATGTTATCTATCCAAACATTATCCCGCATGTGGACAATGCAACGCCGTGTGCGGCACCAACTTGGCGTGTGCGTGGAGGCGACGATGCCAAGAATAAAGAACAGTAAAACTAATAAATTAGAGGAGGTTTACATGAAACAAGAAAGAACAACCCAACCCTAAACTTCATTTTCTCCATCTCTACTGGTCTCTTCAGATTGAAAGCAACAAAGAAGAGAACTTTGAGGGTTGAAGGATCAGAGAGGTTAGAGAAGCGAAGCAGTAGGAAAATTAAACCCTTGACTTACGTATTCCTAGCTTTCTCTCTCTAGAAACTTACGTCGCCTCTCTTTTAAGTTTCACCTTCTCCATATACAATTTCTCTCTTTCTAGGGTTTCTTCTTCTAAGTATTGAAGTTTCTCTAGTTTTTCACATTTTTGGTGAGCTTTGAGCCTGACCCATTAAAGCAAGATCAACCCTTTGCCCAAGAGAAGAAAAGAAGTGCACAAACTAAAGGTTGAAGGAAAAAAAGAAGTTATTTGCTTAAGAGATTGGTTATAGTAGCCTATATAAATATAGATAAAAGTTTATATCGAAATAAAAAGAGGTGAGGTTAGGGTATAGTTTTGTTTCCTTTTTAATAATTTAGTTGTTTTTTAGGTTTTAAGAATATGGGAAGAGGTAGAGTTGAGCTGAAGAGGATAGAGAACAAAATAAACAGGCAGGTGACATTTGCAAAGAGGAGAAATGGGTTGTTGAAAAAAGCTTACGAGCTGTCTGTGCTCTGCGATGCTGAGGTTGCTCTCATCATCTTCTCCAATCGTGGGAAGCTCTATGAGTTCTGCAGCACATCTAAGTATGATCCTTTTCATCTCTCTCTCTCTCCCCCTCCTCATATCTATGTATGACAACATATATTTTTATCGTGAACTTAAACTTTTGCAAAATTTTGTGAGATCTGTTTGTTTCCTCTTGTTTTTTTAATTAGTTCATGGGATTCAGCTTTTTTTTAATTGTCAGTACTTGTGTTCATTAAACATTTCTAAGCTGCTTTTTTGTTTCTGGAAAAATTTTAAAATAATATCTTCGTGCCCTATTGGGTGATGATTAACGTTTTCAAGCCTGATGGGATGACAATACTTTACTGATCAGTTTCATCAATTTGTGAATTTGCTCGTTCTTGATACGTACTTTGATAGTTCCTCATAGTTTTGTTACTTGCTCTTAATCTTTTTTACATGTTAATTTCATGTAGTTGAGTTCCAAGAGTTTTAGGTTTTAGTTAGTTCTGATATTAATAATATGGTTACCTTCTCTGTTAGATCTGAACCCAAATGAAAAACCTTTTAGTTTGTTCTCAAGGACGCCTTAAGATTCTTCTTTTCAGTTCAACCATAGGTTATTCTGTTTGACGATAGATGCATCTACCGATTCTCCGGCAATTCAGCACCGATCATGCTCCAAACACAGAAGCCTCATCTCAGCCCAAACACTTATATCTTTTGTCGATCTTCTCAATCGTATTGTTGGAAAAGAAAAAAAAGAGAGAATGAAAAGCAAAGAAATAAAAAAGAGTGAAGTACTTGTTTGCGACTCATTATGTTTGAGTTTTCAGCTTTTAAAGGATAAAAGCTTAGCATTTCCTTGGAAATTTGTTTTAACCTCTGTGTAAAGTGAGAGAAAGAGAGAGTTACAGACATGCGAAACCCTGAGAACATGTTTATATCCCATCTGCTGAACTGTGCTAGGTGCAGAAAGTTCTTACATGCAGCAGCTCTGACTATTTAATTGTTTTCTTTGTTATAAATTTATGATAATGACACTTTAATTAATAACCCAAAAATTGATATTCTAAGCTACAATCTACCTTCCAGAATTTATTGTCTTTTATCATAATAATAATTGAGAGGAAATTCTTTTGCTTCTTCGTGTCTTGTTTACGGTTTGGTTTATATTGTTAGGGTTACCCAACAAGCTAGGTTATTATAATTTACTTGAATATAAATAACTAAAACCAAACACCTCCCTCTTCTTAAAGCTCACTCTTTCCTAGTCATTGACAACGTTTTAAATTATACAAAAACATCAAAATTTGTTCAAAATAAAAGAAATATTATGTACCATTGTTCATTTCTATAAGTTGTTATTTCCCAATTTCATAATAAATATACATTCTTTTGGCTCCCGTAAGTTTGAACATTATTAAAAGTCAAAAGTTAATGTACTTAGTGCACAAAGCTTCCCGCTTTGCTGAAGTCTAGAGAAGCTTATAATGTATGCAGTTTTGTTTTTATATTTTTAGAAAGAGGCTGTTTTTGTGACTTCAATCTGTAATCTTTTAATCACAAAGGAGCAACTTTACTAATTGTTCCAAAGATCACTCTCAAATTTGAAGATTATTAGTGGCATGTAAACAACTTGACTATTGGTGATCAAATTATTATAATTTAAATTCTAGATCAGCTAATCTCAAAAATAGGTCCTAAATGAACTTTTTTTTTCTCACTAACTTAGGTATGATATTCCCCCAAGAGTGAAGAGTTCAATAGTTGTTTACTTTCCTTGGTTAAAATGGTTTATACATGAAAGATTGTAGATAAATACTAATACTTGTATTATCAATTTGGTGATCCAATACAATAAATTTTAGTAACTAATCTTCAACATTAAAATGAAATATGCTCTATAAAAATTTTTAATTGATGCTATTGCTTTTTTTATGTCCTTAATTCAGCATGCTCAAGACTTTGGAAAGGTATCAGAAGTGCAGCTACGGTGCCGTGGAAGTCAATAAACCTGCCAAAGAGCTCGAAGTACGTTAGTTCGGTTACTATATGTCGTCTCCCATATACTGGATTCTTGTACTCGTTTTTTTAATACACCTTGGAGATCCAATTAAAGGTCTAAGTAGTGAAATTATCCTCATCATAAACTAGAAAGATTCCATGGAAATGAAATATTTCTAGACTATTATATACGTCGATCTTTGTACCCTTATAAGAAAGTAAAGAAACGTGTTTATCCATGTTTTTATACATTCTAAAGTTCTCAACTCTTTGCTCGTTGGGTTTGTTGAAAATCAGAAATTAGCGGTGATTTATGTTTTGATACTGCTAGTGGTTATTGTTGTTGTAACAGAGCAGCTATAGGGAGTACCTAAAACTGAAAACCAGGTATGAAGCCCTGCAGCGAACTCAAAGGTACGTAAGAAACCTGAATAACTAGCTTTTTAGCCTGGTGGCTTACATGTGATAGTTTATATACCTCTACAGTTCTTGGCTTTACTATGAATCTGTAGATGCATTGTCTCTATCGTATATGATGATCATAATCCACGAACGTTTTAAATTTGTCGGTACGTAGGAACCTCCTTGGGGAGGAGTTGGGACCTCTGAACACCAAGGAGCTTGAACAGCTTGAGCGCCAATTAGAAGGCTCATTGAAGCAAGTTCGGTCCACCAAGGTAACATGTATTTTCTTAATTTTTTGAAAATAAGAAAACAAATCATGTTAATTTTATTTTATGTGGTCTACTTCAGAAAGTATATATAAGCCAATATGACATAAATTTCCTTCATCTTCAAACACACCAGGACCAGGTTGATTGGAATACGTAGCACTACTTTCACATTACTTCATTAACGATGTTATATTGAATTATATTATTTGATATAATGGGTGAATTTAGCATGTCTCTCCTGGACCAATGATTTCAAAGTCTAGATAATCAACAGAGCGAAGGCAGCCAATGCATGCAGAGGGGATGAGAAATGTGTTGGGAAAGGAGGTGTCAGTCACGCAGCGGCAACAAATTAGAACCAATAAACCTTTCCTTGTGT
>JAOSBK010000008.1:14154360-14178814 GCA_027568895.1 Erythroxylum shatona
TCAAAATACAACAATAATCATCAACAAGATGAAAAATCAAAGAGTTAAGAACAATATCACCCTTAAAATCTCAGCAATTTTGACTGAAGATTAGGGCACCTTGGAGATCTCCAAATCCAATCTCCACCGTTCAGAATGGAGAACAACGAGAGAGGAACCTCTGATTAAAATTTCAGGTCGATCCGATAAGAATCACCATGCGAATGAAGGTTGGAAGATTACTGCGCAAAGCTGGAGAAAAACGAAAATCTTCTTCTTTCTATCTTTTTCCCTCTCTTTTTTCTCTTCCTTTCTCTTCCGGCTATCCACTCTTCACTTCTCTTTTTTAGGGTTTAAAACCCTTTTATATTTTAGGCTTTGAGCTCCAGTTAGAAGTGATCCAAAACCCAATAAAATGGAGATTGGTGCAAAGACCAACAAACTAATGTTGTTGTATATGTACAGCTTTTAGTTGCCTTATAGATATGAACATGGTTCATATGGTCCACAATTGAGTTATATCTTTTCTTAGTTATTCTGAATTTGTTGCTTTTGTAAATAACAATTCCCATGCTAATGTGTTTTGACAACGTTAATTTACAATGCTTGGCAGACCCAGTTCATGCTCGACCAACTTTCTGATCTTCAAAATAAGGTACGCCTACAACCATTATATGACTCTCTTTTATGTTGCTTCAAGTACTAAATAGCTTTTGTTGAGTACAGGAACAATTGTTGCTGGAAGCTAATAGAGCTTTGACAATTAAGGTAATCCATTAAGCATAATGCTGAAATGCAGTCCATAGCTACGAGTCTAGGATTGTGTTTGGTTTCTGCACATGTTCCAAGCTTTCCGCATAGAAGCTATTGACACGATCTTTCATTTTTCTTCAAGATTCCATCGTCAAATAGTAGTAGAACCAAGTTTGTTGCTTGATCCTGATAATTCAGCATGAAATTTCAGAAAACTTAACAGTATCTTCCGACTTCTGATAAATTAGACAAGCATCATCCTTTGGGCCCCATGGTGTTCCACGCTCGATTTTAGTTCCTATTGTTTCTGTAAAGTAGAAACAAGTTCATTCTAATTTTCTTTCCTGCCAGCTGGATGAAATCAGTGCAAGGAATAACTTTCAACCATCATGGGATGGTAACGAGCAAAACATGTCATATGGTCATCAGCAAGTTCAGTCTCAAGGGTTATTCCAACCTTTAGAATGCAATCCCACTTTGCAGATAGGGTAAAGTTCAAACTTCCAAGTCCCTGAAATCTTTGAATCGTCTTTTGATTGATTCATTTGTCTTCTTGCTTGCTCCTAATTAACACAGGTACAACACCTCATGTTCAGACCAGATGACCAGCACAACTCATGCACAGCAAGTTAACGGTTTCATTCCTGGATGGATGCTTTGAGTTTAAAGTTTTAGTGCTCTGCCTAAATTTGCCTTCGTGCTCATAAAAACACCCCTACTATATTATAGCTTCTTGGTGCTGGCAATATGTAAATGACATTATAAGAAAATATGTTGTGGTATGAACATAAAATGCTCCTCCCTCCTGAACCTCATGGGGCTCTTCTGCCCTTAGTTGGACGGGAAGGCATGTAATTCCATAAAGTGTTTTGCATAAACTCGGACTGTTGCTTAAGCTTCTGCTTCACTTTTATCTAACATTATCATACTTGCTTGGAATTTTACCTGAAGTATATTATTTCTTTAATCTCTACCGTCATGTTGCAGTTCAAGTTTATGCCCTCCCTCTTGTAATTTTTAATATCACTTTGATTAAACCAAAATTCCATCTTGGATTCTACTGAAAATTAAAAAGAAAAGCCAGTTTTTTTATTAGTAAAAAAAAGGGGAAATAGAACTGAAATTTTCAGAAGATATGAACCAGCGTAATCCTAGGAAGGTTGGCCTTGTTGGTGTGAATTTGAGGATCGCCATTTTCAATAATGAAAAGAAAATGTCGCAGCCCTAATTCCAAAATGAGGTTGGGCAAGTTTTGGAATTTTGAGTGCATCATTTCTTTCAATATTTTGGGTAAGCAGAAACTCGCAACAACTCAAAGTCAGCCATCTCCTGGATTTTGAGAATAGCGGTTGGGGTAACTAGGGGACAGCTTGGGACCATCACACACCCATTATCTTCCACTTAAGAAAAGTTTCTATTTATTTTCTTGTTCCCCCAAACTAGGAAACTTAACAACAGCCCCAAAAGTCAATTGGACTGCGCTTTGTTAGGAGTCTGTAATTAATGAATGGAGTACAGCGCCAGGAGAGCCGAGGAAAAACTAGTGGTCAGTTCGGTCTTTACAAGCCTGAAAGTGAAAGCTCTTAAGGCCCCAACTCTCTCAGATTAGGCTCATCTGTTGAGGCCTTTTATTTCTTGTGATCGAAATAAATCCCTTATTATGTTTGCTTGAATAATAAATTTGGGAAGGAAACATTTTGTTGAGTTCAACTATAAATTTCCTTCACTTGATTTCTCTCTAAGTTTTATACGAAGCAAACTTTTCCTATCACTTACTTTCAGCGACGAATCCAGGATTTTAGTCTTGGGGGGCGGGGGTCTAGCAAGGGATATTTACTATATATATATATATATATATTCTGAAAAAATTTTTAGTTTTGTAGGGGCTATAGCCCTTGCTAGCCCCCCCTGGATCCATCCCTGCTTACCTTGGTCACGATGTTATAAAATTCTCTACGTACTTGAAAAGAAGATTCAAATTACCGGTGGGAGTGGAGGAAGCAATGAGAGATTGTTATAAATAAATAGCCAAACGTTTTATTTTCTACTATCAATATATCCAGCAAAATTTTAGTCTAAATATCCAATAACTTTTAATGGATTCGATCTTCTATACATGAGCATAGAGTCATTTATTCCTTAAAGATATCATAAAACTTTCTTTATAACTTTCTAACGATCTATAGTAGGATTATTTTGACATTTGCTTAGCATTCTAATCACGACATTAATATCGAGTGTCGTGCATGTTTGCTAATACATCTAACAATAGAAGCATATATAATAGGTTTCATTTGTTTATGTTTCACATCATTCTTTAGATACTGTGTGAGACTAAATTTATCCTTTTTTATTTCAAATAAATTCTTACAATTCTTTTTTTGGTTTGTTCATATTAAATCTTTTCATAATTCTTTTGATATATTCTTTTTGAGACAATTTTACCAGTCTTTGTGATTTATCTTAGAATATTTAAACTCTTATCACATATGATGTATCTCCTATATCTTTCATATTAAAGTTCTTAGAGAGAAAATCTTCGGTCTTATACAATATGTCTAAATCATTAGTAGTAAGTAAAATTATTATCAATAAATAGAACTAGAAATATAAGCTTACTTTTAGTGATCTTTTGGTAGATATAATGATCAATAATATTTTCTTAAAAATCTAAAGATATTATGATATCATTAAGCTTAATATACCATTATTGGGAATCTTGTTTAAGTCTATATGTCGATTTCTTTAAGTTTACTTCCTATGTAACCTTTTCCTTCTACAGAAAAACCTTTCAGCTTAACCACTTTCTCATCGAAATCACTATTTAGAAAAGGCAATTTTTATATCAATTTGATGTGATTCTAAATCAAATTGAGTCAGTAATGCCATAATTATTCTTAATGAGTCTTTTTTTTTAGACAGATAAACAATTTTCTTTATAATAAATACCATCCTTTTGAGTATAACCTTTGACAACAAGTTTAGCTTTGTATTGTTGAATATTACCATTTGAGTCACGTTTGATTATAAAGATTCATTTGCATCCAACTAGTTTAAAACTTTTTGGTAAACAATAAAGTCTTAGACATTGTTTTATTCCATTAAATTTAAGTCATTTTTATAGCATCAATCCATTTATCAAACTTATCACTTTCTATGGTTTGTGAAAACGAAACATGATCCTTATTAATGCCATAATCAAATTCTAACTCTTACAAATAAACCATATAGTCTTATGAAATAACTGATCACCTTATTTTTACAGTTTTATTCAAAGTTATTCCATGTGGTTCATTTATGTCAATTTCTTGTAAGTTAGTTTCTTTATGAGGTGTTTCATCTAAATGTGTCCAGGATCATTTTGTTCTTCCAATACTAGGATTGTATTTGGTATAGATGTGGATACTAGGACATTTATAGGTAATGGAATATACCCTTATTTGACTAATTTTATCATTTTTTCAACAATTCTTGGACTATGGCTCAGACAATAAAACCTGTATCCTTTAGATTTCTCTGGGAAATTAATAAAGTAACCACTAACTGTTCAAGAATCTAATTTCCTTTCATGTAGATTATAAATTCATTCTTCTGTTGGACAACTTTAAACATACAAGTGCTTTATGGTAGGTTTCTTTCCGGTTTATAACTCAAAAGGAGTTTTAGGGATTGCCTTACTAGGAATTCTATTTAGCAAATACAAAGCAATTTTAGGGTAATGAGGAATTAGTTATCATACTACTAACCATATCTATTAATTTCCTATTACACGTTTCTACCATACCATTTTGTTGGAGTGTACTTGGCATAGTATACTATACACAAATGCCATGTTTGTCAAGAAACTTCGCAAATGGACTTGTACAATGTCTTGATTCATCATACTTTCTATAATATTTACCGCCTCTATCAAATCTTATAATTTTTACTTTTTTATCTGGTTGCCTTTCAACCTCGGTTATAAACACTTGAAGGGTGATTTTTATCAAGTAAACAAACATATCCATAATAAAAAATTATCGATAAAGGTGATAAAATACTTTTTTTCACCATAAGATGGAGTGTTAAAAAGTCCATCTATTTTTATACCTCCTTTCTTACTATGTTTGGTTTGCTTTCCATTACAATCCAGACACACATCGAGATTAGTAAAATTTAAATTTAGAAGAATTTCATTCTTTACCAATCTTTCTAATATTTCTTTAGATATATGACTCAAATTTTTATATCACAAGTAATTTACTTAGTTCCAGTGATATGAAAAACAGAAAATAAAGATTCAAAAAAATTAACATCAATTTTTAATTTATATAAACCATCCAAAAGAATTCCATAACCAATAATAGAATTATGTTTACATAACTAAAACAACCATCACCAAACTTAATAATAAACCCCCTTTCATCAAGTCTAGAACATAAATTAAGTTTCTAGAAATTGAAGGTCCAAAGAGAGTTTGCATTAAATCTACATGATAAACATTATCTAATATTAGATGATAAGTCCGTACGCCTTCAATTGGGACCTTTTTATGGTTTCTCACAAATATAAAGTTCTTAGTTGGGTTTATGATTTGGATTGTAAGAAATTTTTGCATAACTTTAGAAACATAAGTAGTAACACCAGAATTGAGCCACTAAATACTATAAGGAACTTTAGTTAAGTTTAGTTCATAACCTACAAAAATGTTAGATTTACCTTTCTTTTCAAACCAAGCCTAACATTTCAAACAATCTTTCTAATGGTGTCCCTTTTTCTTATATGAATGATACTTGTTTGTCTTTCTCTCCTTCTATATTAGTAGTAATCTGTGCCGCCTTAGTGTGCACTTTGTTCTTAGCTTTCTTTGCCTTTGGCTTATGAGTCTTACTAGCTTCTTAACCTATAAGGTTAATTGAACGAACTCTTTAATTCTTTAGCCTTGTTACCTCTTAAATAAGCATACTGGACAATTCATTAACATTCCATTTGTCCTTTATATTATTGTAGTTAATTTGAAATAGTACATACTCAAGAGGTAACAAGTTTACAATAAATTGCACTAAGAAGGAGTCATCAACTTTCATACCCAACTTCTTTAATTTTGCTACAATACTCATCATTTATAGGACATGTTGTATTCTTCGCTGCCCATCAAACTTCATAGTCATGAGTTCAGCCATTAGTGTGTTAGTAAGAGACTTATCTACAAAACAAAAATGTTCTTCCACAAATTTAAGATATTCTCTAACACTTTCAGTTTGTGAAATATTAGATGTTGTTGACAACAGTCATTCTCATAAAATTAAGACATAATCTGTTTGACCTTTCCCATGCTTTATTGTTTGTGTTTTTAACCTCACTTCTCGTATTTGTAATGATGGTAATTTTTTCTTCTATTAATTAATACTAAATCAAGACCTAAAACACTTAAATAAAAATTAACTAGAGAAGTTCAAACAATTAAAAATGATAATAGAAGAAGCATATGAATGAAGAGGAATAACTATAAATACACAAATGCTCAATAAATTATCGGATTCAAATAATTAAATATTTAGAATATAATGCAAGTTTTCTTTGGGCAAACTCAACAATATATTATCATAAATTTAATCTCATACAAACCTTATCAAGTAATCAAACAAAACTTGTTAAATACATTCAATATCTTTGGATATATAACATATTTGACAAGAAAAAATTGATTTTCCTCTATTATGTTTATTAATCATAGAGTATTAATTTTCCTTTGGGTAAATTCTGAAGTTATATCAACTAATAAATATTATTTATTCATATAATTAAGTCAATAATATGTATTAATATTTATGAATAAATGACTATTAACTTAATTAGGTTAGTCACTTTGGTGAGTAACAAATTATCTTTAATGTTATGTATAAATTTATCACTTATTACATAGCAATAGTAATATGTATAAAGCTAACATGAAATCATTATAAAATTAATAGAATACATAATATGATAATAAAACAAAAAATAATAAAATAAAATAAAATATGAGATCTATGAAATAATAGCCATTATTATTCAACTTTCGTACAACAAAAACCATTAGAATTCTACCTTTAGATGGTCTTTACGACAGGGACATTATGGGCATGTTGGCATAAAAAGTGCTTTCTAAACAATGGTATATTTACTAAGATGACAATGTCTTATTGGAGATGATTTGAATTTGGAAAGAATATTAATAGGTTACAGACCCACAAACACTTTTATAGCTTTAAAAGGAGTCTTCCAAAATTGTTGTTTCATTTCACCTAAAACATATTTAGCTAAGGAAACATAATACGTAATGTCATTTTCATCAAAGTATTTGTTAGTCAAACACTCAAATATTAACAACAATCATTAATGAATCATAGTAAAATAGATGACCAAGTTGTTTATTCAAAACACATGCTTGATATCAAATGTAAAAATATGAACTTTATGACATAAAATCAAAATTGACATTTGAAACTTTAAGATCTTGTATAAATAATTGTCACAAATCATTAGGGTATAATATTGTGTACCTGATGCAAAACATGTCATTATCGTAAAGAGATTAAGAAACTTCACGTGCTTTTGGTTAAAATTAGTTGCTCTTTTTTAATTCTCTTACGACTATAGAAACTTGATAGAAAACTATACGTCAACCTAATTAGTAGAGAGAGGACCAATTTATATATCAATAACTTTTAATATGGTACATTCATCAAGTAATTAAAACAAACAGGTGTGATTTATTATACTATTAAATGGGAAATATAGACCAAATAGGGCTCTTTAATTAGATTAATATTATCATTAATATATATAAAATATGGCCACTAATTAGGCGACATTATAACACAGAACTCATCTCAACTTTAAAAACATGTTGACATTATTTAGATTGAACTCATAAATTATGTTATAATATGTTATTTATGAAATATTATATGTATTTAATAATTTATTTAATACACATTTGAAAATAATAATTATATATTTTCTACAGATATTAAAAAATTGCCTCCCCTCCAATCTATCTAACCATTTACCGAATCTATCTCCATTCTTAGATCCCTGATTTTAACCCCTGCTACTCTCTATACAATTCCTCTATCTATCACTAATCTTGCATCCTCCCAATCCTCACTTTCTTTGGTTCATCAACTTTCAGCAATCTTTCCTTTTCCTGGAGAGAGCTTTGTTAAGGGCCTTTTGGACTCTTTACTCTTTATATTTGCTTTCCTGCCTTTGATATTTTTGATTCATGTAACTGCATCCCTATTTCAGCCCATTGACAAACATTTCCTATCCCTTTAGACACCATGCAGGCCTGCAAACTAGCTATTTCTCATCAGGAACAATTTAGACTTTGCCATACTCCTCCTAGAAAACTGGAGATCAAAAGAATTAGAAACAAGTACTTATAGGGAATGATGAGCTATCACTGCATTTCTGCCTCCTAAGGTTAAATATGGGAGAGTTGCCATCTCCCAAGATTTGGAAATACTTCAAGAGGGAGTCAAATCATGGGAGAACTCCCTAATAGGGTTCTTCTAGGACAAAAGACCTGCATTTTTGTGATACAAAAATGGACATTATCAACATAAAAAGACAAAGGATTAATAGATGTACTGATAACAAAAGATAGATACATTATGTTTATCTTATCCTCAAAAGCAAAAACCTTTAAGATCATTGAGAAAAGGCCATGATATGTTTTTAGATTCCCACTTTTCTTGTAACCTTGGTTACTTGGATTTCAAATTGAGTCCAATTGGCATAGTGTTATTCATATATAGGTGAATTTATACAATGTTTCTTTAGAATATTGGACAACAGATGGGTTGAGTATGATTTCAAGATTCCTAGGTAAACTTTTATACTTGGATGACAATACAACAAAGACGAAAAAGTTGGGATATGCTAGAATGTGTGCTAATATGGAGCTCTCAAAAGACTTACCTAAAATCCTAGTTTTGAGACGAGGAGCTAACGAAACACTTTATGAAGACAATGTGATAGTCCATTATCAATGGAAATCCTCTCTTATGTCATAGGCAAGAAATGGGTACCTACATGTACAAACTTTCAAAAGGGTGACTATAAGGAATTGATAGGAGAGGGGAATGTTAGCTAGGGTTAGGTCACTCATAACCCTTTAGAGGAACCAGCCTCTTCCCTTATAGTAGAGGAAGATCAAGTAAAAAATGTAACAATTTTTTTTCATAAGCTGGTCTATAAGGAAGAATAGTTAGACTAAGGATCCAATCAAAGTATTGAAGAGCAAGTTATTTAACTCAATCAGATGCAAAATAACTCCTTACCTTCTTGTGAAAGTAATGAGGAGGAAGTAAAAAATTTGTAATTTTAATAAATTACCAAAAGGAAATCTAGTAGGAGAAAACGTAAGGGCTTAAAAATAAACCTATATTAAATAAAATCATTACATGGAATGTAAAAGGGATCAACTGTCTTAATAAGCTATCAATTTTAAGGGATTTTGTCTTTAACGTAAATCCATGGATTTTTGCTCTTTTATAAACTAAAATTATATTTGAGAATCTTAGGATTCTAAATGAATTGGATGCTTGGTGGAAATTTATTTCTAATCATCAAGCTTAGGGTATGAGGGCAATTATCATAGGACGTGACTCTAATTTCGTAGACATTGACGTTTTTGAGATAGAAATGCAAGTAATCCATCCAAAATGGAGATTTATTTAAGAAAAGATAGCAATCTTCTCCTCCGTGATTTATGGTGCTAATCATGCTCTTTAAAGGAAGGCTTTATGGAATATTTTGATAGAATTTCAAAAAAGAGTGAATGGGCCTTAATTATTATATGGAGATTTCAACTCTACTCTATTTAGAATTGAATATGATGGTCACTTCAGTATAAAAAACTTCTTTCTTGATTTCAGTGACTGTGTAGGAAACAAGGAATATTTGATCTAAAGTTTTAATGTCACTATTACATAAGTAGTAACAAGCAATCTAGAAGATAGGCACTAAAAAGGAAGCTGGATTATTCATTGGTTAACTAGGATTAGATAATCTAGTTCCTTGATAGTGTGACAACTTTTCTAAATCTGTTGTTTTCTGACCATATCCCAATTTTAGTGGAGAATCTTTTTTGAAAACTTGAAATTAGAGGCCCTTTTAGGTTTAATAGACTAGAGATGACAGGTCTAACAATTAGAAAAAGCTCCACCATATAATAAGCTTTTGATAAAGCTAAAGAGGAATTGGCTCTTACTCAGGGGGACCGAGCTGGGAAGCCTGGTAAATGATCTTCTATTAAACAAGGAGTAGACACTCTTGAGAGAATCGTTATCAGCTACTAATCTTCTATTAAACAAGGAGTAGACACTCTTGAGAGAATAGTTATCAGCTACTAGAGATCACTATAGTCTTATGAAGCAGAGAGCTAAAGCTAACTAGATAAAAGGAGGTAAAAGATGTACTAGGTTTTTTTTCAACTTTATATTGGCTAGAAAGAATGCAAATAGAATATGCTCTTTAACACTATCTAATGGTACTATAATTATTCAACAAAAGGATCTGATTAATGAATTTGAGAGGGAATTTAATTTATGGATTGTAGATTACCAGTTTCTCCTCTGTTGTTTAGCCTTTTCATTAAAAGGAGAATCACCTAGCAACAATATGAATCAATCGCTAACCCTATTGAGGATAAGAAAATAGATGAGGAGGTTTTCCAGATGAACCCTTACAAATTCCCAAGTCGTACTGGCTTCAGTAGCGTATTCTTTCAGGAAACCTAGAATGAAGTTGTCCCTATGGTAAAGAGAGCAACGAATGAATTCTTTTCTAGAGGAATACTTCCAAAGGAGATAAACAGAACCCACATATGTTTGATCTTAAGGCCTCTATCCCTACATCCTTGAGGATTTCAGACTCATTGCATGCTCAAGCTTTTTATACAAGGTAATTTCTAAAATTCTGGCTAATAGGTTGAGGATAGTATTGGATTCACTAATTTTTAATAACATAGTGCCTTTACACATGGTAGAATGATTGGGAATAATGTTTCAGCAGTTCAAGAGTTGATGAAGGGGTATCAAAGAAAGAACTCCTCTCCTAACTATGTCATCAAAGTGGATTTCAAAAAGGCTTTTGATTATGTCAAATGGAATTTTATTCTATAAACCTGTCAAGTGGATTGAGGCCTCTACCACGTCTCCCTCCTTTTCAATTCTGGCTAATGGTACCCTTATTGACTTAATTAAGACTGTTAGAGGCCTAAGATAAGGGGCTCCCATATCCCCTTATCTGTTTAACTTATACATAGAGGTATTGACACATATGCTTATCCATAATGTGAGCAATAATAAGCAATTTAAGTTCGATAGCAAATGTAAAGAGTGACGTTTATTAATCTATGCCTTGCGGATGACCTCCTACTCTTCTCTAAGGCTTACTATAAGTTCGTTGAACTGCTTATATCTACTTTGCTTACTTCTAAAGACTTATCAGGACTGGAGGTAAACTTCAATAAGAGCCACTTAATATTGACATCTAATGCTAATAGGATGAAGAGTATCAAATCTCTAATCATAGGTGTAGCGCACCGTTACTATAAAGTATGCACCCAAACACCCAGAGGACATTCCAATACCTACCCTATAATAATGACGTGCGAAAGCATTCATAATATTCACTAAAACATGGCATCATCATTTATTATCTCTTATATTTCATCATAAGAAGAACACAATATTTAAAAACCAACTGAAATTCCTCTTTTCATTTCATAAAAACCAATTATACAATGCAACATGTTACAAGATCATCCGAATGTATACATGATCCAAACCTAATACAAAATAGGCTACGTGAAGGAGGAATTGTACAAAATGTCTAACTAAATCCTTTAGTCTTAGTTGACCAACCTTTGAGTTATTTCTTCATCACAAAAGTACAAGAATTGTGCTTCTTGTATAATTTCTCAGTAGCTAAAATCCTTTCTTAATTCTGAAAAATCAACATTGCAATTTTGGTGAGTTTTGCGAACTCAATGACGTAACTATCATCGATAGTTCACTCAATTTATGCAATACATCAAAACACGTAATATATAATTCACATCTTTGCATTTTGCATAGAACCATCACATGTCACACTCTCATTCAAGTACAAACTAATTGTACATTATAATCATTCAAACACATATTAAAATGTATATACAATGTTCGTGAGACTCACTTTTAGTTATTATCGTTATCGTAACCGAGTGCTTTTTTAATAGCCCATATCCTTTAGTGGATACCAAGTTGTATCACATAATGTCCTATATCCCTTAGTGGATACCAGGTACAATCACAACTAAGTCAAAGGCTCTTATCACAGTTTGAGCTTTAAGCTCTTTTCACTGATGACTTCTGTCACAACTACATTTATCTTTCATGCATTCATGTAATAGAATGCTTCACATTATCACATTCTCAATCAATCACATGATTTCATATTTACACTCAGAATATATTTATTACCAGACTTAGTCTAGAATTTAACAAAATTGTTGTGTAACATTTATTTCTTCACATTCACATTCATGTTGCATTTCAATATAGCATTCATGCATCACATATCTCGGACCTTCAGTGTCTAGAATCATCACAATCAATTCACATTCATAAAATGATTCAAAGCATAATCTAACACAAATAATTAATTGAGTGAGACCGTTTAGGTTACTCACAGTTTGCTCCCGAAGCTATTACCTCGAAATCTCAGTAACGTCTAAATGTTGATGTTCCAAAAGCTCCCCTATATCATGAAATATACACATATTACAATTTTGCACAATCGTATAGATATTCATTAATGCACATTTATGTATATGAAATATGTACAACGCATATTTATAACAATCCAAGTATCTTTTCATCATTCTCATTACATCATCAATCATATATAAAAATTCACCTAAGTATAATTTGTACTTAGGTTTACACCTCATAAAACCATTAAAACCAAAATTCATAACTTCTTTGGTCAATTCAGATTTTTCCTAAAGCATACTTTCGGGTCAACTTTGCATATTCTTTCTAACCAAGAAAATGGAGTAATTTGAGAAACCTTCTTCTACAAAATTGTTCTCCTATCTCTTAAGTTTCTAATGACACTAGGATCATACAATTTGATTCAGTATTCTAAAAGTTATACTAAAAATACTTTAGACTGAGTATGTTCGAAATTTTGGCTAATGCATGATCGTGCACTCCAAGTTGTACAACTCATATCTCTCAGTTACAATATCCAAAAATTACAAAATTTATACCAATTGAAAGTTAAGAAAATAAGCTACAACTTTTCTTTAGAAAGTTCAACTGATTTGACTTACATCAATATAGTTTATTCGATAGCTACAGAACATAATTTCTATCACGGTAGTGCTACAACTTAAGCCAAAATTGAACTTCAAGCTAAATTTCAAGATCATTAAGGACATAATTAAAATTCAATTTCTCCTAAACATTGTAGCCATATGTCTCTAGTTTACTATAAATCAGGGATCATATCATTTGGAAACCTACAATTCAAGATATAGTCAAAATATCGAAGCATGTTTAATGAAAATACTCTAGCCAAGAAATTCCAAAACTCCTCATCAATTTGGTCCCAAGTTCATCAATCAAACTCTTCTAAAGATTTCAGATGGCTATAATTTTTGGTAGAGATATAGAACAATGTGCTTTGATTCTGTTGGTTTAAATCTCATGTCATTTGGAAGTCGGGAGAAGAAGTTATAGTCAAAAGAAAGAAGGATGTTCGCGTCTGTCTCTCCTTCGATAGCATAGGAGTGACGATCGTGCACCTGCAAGATCATGAGATCCCAGGTGCTCTTGTGATGTCACGATCGTGACCTATTGATTCCTCAAAAAAGTCACGATTGTGCTTCTGCATGATTGTGCTTTTCCAAATTCTTCTGTAATGTCAAGATCATGCAGAAACACGATCGTGCATTCTTTTCTTTCTTCCGAACTGCAGTTTTCTTCTTCTCTTTCCTTTCTTTTCTTAAACCAACATCTCTAATTTATATCTACCCCATTTTAAACTTCCATTTAGCTCAATAAAATCATAAACAAACCAAAATCTATCATTTTTCATAATCATCAAAAACAGAAAATCACACTCACACATATACTTTATGTTTTCTGCATTTCTTCACTTTCATTTTTTTACATTTTCATTTTCTACATTCTCTTCATTTTCTTCTTCTAACTATCACTTTAATCAATCTTTCTCATCTCTAGACATCACCTTATTTAAATAACCAAAATATTCACGTATATATATATAGTGAAGAGAAAACAGGGCATATATGAATATCATCTTTCATGAATTTCTGCACTCATCTCATGCATATTTTCATTGATCTTTCAACTCCAAAATCATTTCAACACTCTCTTATAACATTTTTATCCTGAAAACACACAAAGAAAAATATCAAAATATCATCCTTCATCTACAGTGTTTATGAAAAATGTCCATTTTTCTCTTATTCATGAAATGTCAATAAAAGCACCAAATTTATCTCATATACCAACAACTCATAAGGATTTACATGTACTTACTTGTTAAAAACTCCGAATTCTTCAAAATATCAAGAAGCCCTAACTTATCATGCACCCACGTATACCATCTTGAAGGTGGATTGGGTTAGGGTTTTTTTTAGGCAAAAGAAATAAATAACAAAGTAGGAGTAGCAATGGATAGCTAGAAGCAAGGAGTAGCTTGGGCAAAGGTTTGGTGAATTAAATCATGAAGAAGAAGCTTGAAGAAGAACAATAAGGCAAGAACACGCATAGTAACTTGAGTTAAAAGAATAGTAGACTTAGTAAGATTTGACTTAGCTTGGCTTGGCAAGTAACAATTATCACTTGTCCATTTGTCCAATTTCCAAGACTCTAACTAAGTTCTCATTATTCAACTAGTTCTATCATCTACAAATTTTTTTCTCCAATTGTCTCCAAATTTTTAATATCATTATCTCACAAATTCTAAATTCATCTCTAAAATTCCTTCATTATCATTTATTCTTTTTTCTATTTCCATTTATCACATGACTTGCCATATGACAAATTTTCCTAGTTCAGTAATGCTCAACTTTTTCGAAATTTCCTAAAGTTCAACAAAATTCTAAATCAACAGTTTATACTCTCCAATTCAGTTTTCAATATGTAACCAAATCACAATTCTCAACAAAATCATATATCACATATGGAAATCAATTATACCCAGAAATGTCAATGAATGCATGTACATTTATTTTAATGTGCAAAATTTCAACAATCACATGTATGTGTATTCCATAATATGTATGAACATGAAATGTATTTTCTAATCTCTCATTAACTCTCATATATACTATTCTAGCCTCAACATGGTTAACGGGATGTTACGATAGGTGTGAGCAGGAAACTAACACAATTAACTTATTTGGGACTTCCTGACATTACTAAAAGGATACAATTCTCTGTATGATATCCCTTAGTAGAGAAAATTTAGAGAAGATTGAATATGTGAGCTAATAAGATTCTTTCTTTTGGAAGAAGGTTGTTACTCTTAAAATCATTATTGAATTCCCTGTATATCTATTAGTCTTCTAATATGTCATTAGCTAAAGGAGTCATCAAAACTATTTGATAAATTATTTAAAAGAATCTTATTGGAAAACTTAAACATAGATAGCCATTGTGCCAAAGTCAAATAGGCATAGGTATGTAAGAGAAAGGAGGAGGGTGGCCTGGGATAACCTCTAATAGAACCTTTAACATAATTGCATTAATTAAAAATATATGGACTATCCTATTGGAGAAGGAGTTATTATGGATTAAATGGTTCTATAGCTACATTCTTAAAGGGAACAATATATGATATATTCCTCTCAAATCTACCTTTCTTAGACATTGACGCAACTACTAAAACTAAAGGTTGCCTCGGAACCTGCTGTCCATTGCAAGGTTGGAAATAGAGAGAAGGCCTTCCTATAGTTTGATAATTGAACAAGTAAAAGACCCCTAATTAGAATTCCACAAGCTCTTTATTGATGGAATTCATTCCCCGCGTTCACTAAGGTTAATTTAATCTTAATAGGAGGATAATAAAGTAAATTCCCTATGGAACTGCATTATCTTATTCCCAGTTACCTACCTGACCTAAAAAGAAAGACATTACCAATGCCTCAATCAACCCTCCAGTAATTTCAGTATCCTAAGATTTAGTGATTAGATGGACCAAGATAATCTATAGGTTGATTGGTTCTCTATTATTTAACATAAATCTCTCATTCCTAGTTATTTATTCCTCTTATGGTTAGCAATCTTGGATAAGATGAGCACTCTAAGTAGGATGCATTGCTTATCCACTGACTCTACATGTGCACTCTGTGAAAGTGAGGAAGAGTCGAAGGACCATCTCTTCTTCCTATGTGACCATTCTCAACCTATATGGAGCAAAATTCAAGAACTTTGTTTGGTGTCAAATGATGGGAACATATTTATGGATGCTCTCAATTGTCATTTAAGGCTAGAAAACATTCCTAATTTGAGCAAGGATATTTATGTCATCTCTTTTGCCTTCTTTGTTAAAGAGATACGTCGAGAGAGGAATCTAAGGGGATTCCAAGATCAAGTCATATACTAAATGATTGAATTAATAGTTAAATACATATCAAACTAATCCTTAAAACACGATGCAATTTGCACTTATCAACATCCCCACACTTAAACGTTTGCTTCTCCTCAAACAAACAAAACAACAAACACACAAAATCACAAAGCACACAATGTAGTAATGAGATAATGGTTTCAACTTCATGAAATAAATTTAACCTTAAATATAGTCATTCAAGTTATTCCAAATCATTAACACACAAAACTTGCGTCTAGGAGCTCTGGACTAAATATACATATTAATCAAAACTTAGCTGTCAAGTTAATTCACCTTTTCAATTGTACACACATATGAATAATTATTGGTCCTTCAAACTTTATAAATAATCCTAAGTACATTTTAATGAAAAATCATTTACAAGTTCACTAGGTTTTTATTAAAAAAATACTTTTTTATTACTTTTTGTGGACATGGACCTAGTCTTTTTACATGGAGGCAAATATTGGTGATGAATGTCGCTTAGGTTACTTGACTAAGTTATGTTTTTATTAAGTTGCTTATTGGAACGTCATTATAGCCTTTTGAAGTGGAGGCACACATTTGTGATATGTGTCGATCTTATTACTCAGCTATATTACATTATCAACTGGCTACTATCTCTATTCATAACCCGAACGCCAGCGGAATAGTTATTTGTTCAAAATTAGCAAACCTTTTTTCTAATTATGCCTACCTTGTTGCTTTAGTTACTAGTTTTGTTAAAAAAATGCTAGCTAAGTTACTTAGTCGAGAGACCTAAAATTATGAATGAATATTGCAATTTATAGGGTGATAACCTAGTACTAAATCCTAATTAACTTGCATATTTTAGCCAAAGAACTCATATTACTAATTTCACAAGCTAATGACTTTTCATAACCTAATAGATTATGTTCAAAATTAAATCAATTTCATTCTATCTAAGCCATCGATACATTCACAGAATTCACGATATGTATCCTAACAAACTATCATACAATATGCAAAATTCACACTCAAAGCAAAACACACAACCCTCCTCATACTTGAACAACATATTGTCCTTAATCTGAGAAGGAGACAAACAAACACACATGGAAAGAAGAAACATAAAATAAAGTAAAATAAAACAAAAATAAAGACTAAATTTAAAAGAAAAGGGTTAGAAATAAAATCTGATGCTGATGGAGGCGGGGATGGTGTCGAAGGTGGCAATGGGACACCTAAGATTGTTATCTTTTCTTGGAATTATTTAAAGAGAGTGAGAGAATTAGTGATCCTAGATCAATAAATTACTAAAGTTTTATTTAAAATTCAAAACAACTCTAACTAAACCTAACAATTTCAATCAAACAATTGAACGTGCTAATTTATGGTTATTAGCTTGACTTTACATCCATGGAGGTGTCTTAATTGTTCGAATAGAAGGAAATCACTTCCTTGTCCCTAGGAATCACTCCTCTGAGGTATAGCTTGCAACGATGGCTGTTGACCTTAAAGGTTTCCTTGTTAGCATTTTCTAATTTGTGGGCTCCATGTTTGAAAACTTGAATGGCTAGAAAGGGTCCACTCCATCAAGATTTTAACTTCCCTAAAAACAGCCTCGACCTTGAATTTTATAGCAAAACTATGTCTCCTACTTTAAATTCCTTTTGTTTAAGATGAGAATCGTGTCATTTCTTTACCTTTTCCTTGTAGAATTTGGCATTTTCGTATATATTATAGCTAAGCTCTTCAAGTTTGTCTAGTTGTAGAAGTTGCTTTTGTAACATCCCATTACTTGTGGGAAGGTTAGAATAGTAAACATGAGTGATTAAAGAGAGCTTAAAAATGCATTTTTCATGCTCATGCATAATATGGCATACGCATACAAGCGAATAGTGAAATGTTACTCATTGAAATGATTGTGCATGCATTTATTGACATTCCGGGTATAACTATTTATAAATGTGATTGTTATTAAGAATTTTGGTTTGTTTGTATTGAAAATTGATTTGGAAAGTGAAATGGTTGATTTAGAAAATTTGGAGAATTTTAGGAAAATTTTTGAAAATTTGGGGTAATTTTTGAACTAGGAAAAATGTCAAGTGACAAAATAATTGTTAAAAAGGTAGTAGAAATTATTGTCCAATGGCAATGGAAAATTTTGATAAATGACTTTAGGAATTATTGACAAATGTCATTGAAAATTAGGAGGCAATTGGAGTAAGAATTGGAGACAAATGGACTAGTTAAATATAGACCTAAGAGAGACCACAAAAAGGGGACATGTGGACCACACCTTGTGCTATAACCCACGAAATTGTTCAAAAAAATTTAAGACTATCTCATTTTAATTTGCTTTCACCTTACTCACTTACTCTCATCTCTTACAATTTCTCTACTCGCCTTCTTCATCTACGACGTTCTCTTCTCACCTCACCAACGTTGGAGCTCGTTCTTGCCTCCATTTATCACCATCACTTTGCTATCATCTTCTTCCTCACTTTGTCATTTAAGAACCCAACCCTGCCACCTTTAGAAGATGAAGAACGTGGGATGCTTGGGAGCTAGGGT
Organism: Erythroxylum shatona; assembly: GCA_027568895.1. Classification (NCBI taxonomy): domain Eukaryota; kingdom Viridiplantae; phylum Streptophyta; class Magnoliopsida; order Malpighiales; family Erythroxylaceae; genus Erythroxylum; species Erythroxylum shatona. The sequence goes on from JAOSBK010000008.1 coordinate 14,173,294, forward strand.
TGAGTGAGACTTTGAAGAGTTTGGAGCTAAATCAAGTAAGTTATGCTTTAATTGTTATTGGTATTGTTAAAATGAAACTAGAATGATGAGAAATGTGGGATTGATGACTTGATTATGTGAGTTGCGTGTGTGTGACGTGGATGGTGAAAAATCTAAGTAAATTTCTTGTTTTTGTAATTGTGAATGATCCTTAATGACCCATGAATTGTTATAGAGATGTGTTGGAAGTTGAATGATCATCAAAGTGGTGTTTGGATGAGTGTAGAAAATTGCTTATGAATGAGTAAATATATATATGCTTTGTTTTTGGTTAATGATCAATTATAGATCATCATTTATTTGTGAGTGATTTATTGAGTTGAATTGGGTAGAGAATGATGAGGAAATGAAATGGAAGAGATAATCTAGGTATAAGATGAGTTAGACGTAAAATGTTGAAAGTTTAAAAATCTGGAAAATGTTAGCTGAAAAATTTCCACTATTATGCTTTTGTGTTTTAGCCATAAATTGTTCTGTAGTTATCCAAATGAGTTGATTCTTGATTTGGATTAAACTAGAGACATATGAATACCTTTCTTATGAAGACATTGAATTTAAATTTTACTTTTAAGAGTCTCAAATTTTGATGTGAAAATGAGAACTAGATGTATCAAAATTGTGGATAAATGTATATGCTTGTGTTCTATATTGGGTGTTTATGAACAAATAAGGAATATGTGTTGGACCCCGTATCTGGAGCTCAACAATCCGGAGTCATACAAAGCCTATCATCTCATAAAGGTGGCGTGCCTACAATAGTCAAACATCAACATCACAATTTTGAGAATCACAAGCAAAACCCAATCATGTTTCATTAATGAATCCAAATAGAGTTTATACAAACTTATTACAAAATACAAAATGCAGATGATACAATTGAATTCTTATGCTTAATATGATTCTAAATACCAAAAAAAATTCTGAACTAACTTAATTACAAAAGTCTTTATTCTTGGTGTTTGCCAAGGAATAATGTTGTTCTGCTTTTTTTTTTTCACCTGCAGAGTGGAAGGTAATGGGGTGAGCTGCGAAGTTCAGTGGCTTATACATTTATAGCCATTGACAACAAGCCATACAATTCAGGCACACACACATATATATAAATATACCAAAGTATATATATATCCCATTTAATCTGGCAATTCTATCATCCATACTTTAAGCTCAAAATTTCATAATTTGAATGTCATCACATAGAACATATTATGAAGACTCATCCATCAAAACATAACACTCAAACATGCATCATACTTGACAGTTCAATTATGCAATGCACAAACAATTGGCTTGAGAGTTCCGTAGAAAGAACTAGAGAAACCGAAGTTTACTCTATGAACAAAACGAGTTTGAATTCTCAGGATCTCGTGGCCTCAAGTGGGCAGCTTGGAGAAGGCTCTGGGTTAACGTGCATGTGACTAACGAAACGGGATCCTCTCTGGCCTAAACAAAAGCGCATAATCATGCTAAAATCATTTTATCATACTTTCATACTTTTTATGCTCTTTCCTTTCTTTTCATTTATATAAAATGCCAAGACGTATTTGAAGGCATAACATGATCAAAATCACAATTCAATTATATTAAAATGTCATACATCTTTCAACGCATAACGTAAAACACATCATAGTAATTCACACTTTAGCAATTCTAGCATATACACACACATAGGCAAAATGCCCATTTACTCAATAACCATAAATATATTACCCACCTAATTTGCTTGTAAAAATCCAAGTCCAGGTTGTCTTTCCCCTTACTCTTGGGTAGGATTCTCTTGGTTCCCTAAAACAAACCAAGTCTCATTCAATAGGAATCCAATAGAAAATCCCACAATGCAAAATCACTAAAATTTATTCTAGAATCCTTAAACCCAAGCATTTTTTAAACTCTATGAACTAAAATCCTTACAAAAATCTAAAAGTTTTAAAATGATTTTACCTTCACTCTTCACCAAATGAAGGGATCTTTAGCTCAAAGGGAAGCTCTTCTTTTCCTCTACTTGTTTCTCTTTTTGAACAACCTCAAAATCTCTCTTGAAGGCTAACACAATTGAAACCTTAGCTTGCTTTCTCTTCTTTATCTCCTTCTCTTCTTATCTTCGTATTTCTCTCTCTTCTTCATGACACTCTTTTTTTTTCAATTTTCGTTCTCCTCTCTTCTTAAAAAGCAAGACAACACTTATTCTTCCAATTCAACCCTTAATGAGTGAGAAATATCCCATTTGCCCTTCCATTTATGCATTATGTCTTTTTATGGTTAAGTGTCTTGCCAACAATACCCTTGAACATTCTATAACCTTAACACTTTAATTCAAAAAAGTTTACCTTGTCTTAAGTTTGTAATGACACTAAATTCATTCAATTTGGTTCAGAAAATTGAAAGTTGTATCCCAAACATTTTCGGACTGTTCTTATTCTGAAGTAACATACTATACCCAAATTCCATCTAGAATTTGAAAGTCTTAAGGACTGACTTATATTTTGATTTCTTCATACCATTTGTAGCTCCATGTCTCTAGTTTATTTTGAAACTAGAATTATCTTATTTGGAGCTCTACCAGTCCAGAATCATCAAAATACTGAAGCATGTTCAAAAATATCCAATTTATACTTTTCCAATCGATACCTTTAATTTGATTCAAACAATCTTTTTCGAAACAATACCAAAAGCTATAATCTTTCATGGAGACATAAAAAGAAATGTGTGACGAATCTATGGGTTTAAGAATCACTTCATTTGGAGGTCGGATAACAAAATTATGGCCGAAAGAATCAAACAAAATTTGGTCCTCAATCATATTGAACCTATCTTGGGACAATTGGTATAACTTTCACTACATATGTTAGATTAAGATAATATTAAGATGATTTCAAAGAGAAATTTGAGATCTACAACTTTTAAGAAGACTTGAGGTCAGATTTTATCATCTAAAGGGTAAAAAATGGACCAGACAATAGAAGCAGATGAAACCAATGAAAAAGTAGACGAATTGGGAAAAAGAAAATGAATCGGGAAAATTGCTATAATTTCCCAACTAATATCAGATTGAGATGTTATTTAGATGGTTTGAAAGAGGACTTCAATATATACAACTTTCATGAAGACCTAGAAGAGAGAATCTATCATCTAAAGGGTCACAAATAGAGCAGATGATAGGTACAGATGAAACAAAATGAAAAAGCAGACGAATGGGAAAAAGCAGAAAAATTGGGAAATTTGCATAAAGATATCAGATTGAGGAGTTATTTAAATGGTTTGAAATAGGACTTCAAGATTTACATCTTTCATGAAGACCTCAAAGACAGATTCTATCGTCTGAAGGGTCAAAAATGGAGTAGACTATAGGTACAGACGAAACCAAATGAAAAAGTAGACGAATGAGAAAAAGCAAACGAATAAGGAAAATTGCTATAACTTTTCCTACAGATATCAAATTGAGGCGTTCTTTAGATAGGTTGAAAGAGGAATTTAATATCTACAAATTTCATGAAGACCTTGAGACAAATTTTATCATCTGAGGGGCCAAAATAGGAACAGACGATAGTGTATAGAAAGTCAAACATAGAAGAAGCAAAAGGTCAACCATAGACGATATGACGTCATCACAGATAATATGACATCATCACAGACCATAAATTTCACAAACGATATGACATCATCACAGATGATATACGTCATCACAGACAATACATTTTACAGACGATATGATGTCATCATAGACGATACTATCTATACTACTGAACATCTCCACTTAAAAAGATCATAACTTTAAACTCAAATGTCCAAAATTTCATACTATATACCGTTGGAAAGATAAAAGAAAGACCTACAACTTTTTAGAGGACAACTTTATCTAATTCTACCTAGATTAGTCCAGATTTTCCCTGAAGTCTAAATTTGAACTTTACATTCCTCCACCAATGTACTACACCCAGTTCTCAACTTTGTGACAAATTTTGAGATTCTTAAAGACAGAATTTAAATTTAATATCTTCAGAAAAAATGTATCCATATGTTTCTTGTTTAATCCAAATTAAGAATCATCTTGTTTGGATAACTAGAGAAAAAGTTATGGCTAAAAGACTGAAGCATACTCTGTGACCATTTTCCAGGTCAACTTTTCTACTTTATTTACTCCTCATTCTCAACTCCATTTCAAATCAATATCAACTATAAGAAAATATAGTCCATGATTAATCATGAACACTAATAACAGAACATACACACATATACATATCCTTCATCAACTTACTACATATATTCAACTTCATTTTTTCTTTTATTTTACTTCTAACTTTCACCTTAATTCTTCTCATTTCAAAATCTCTTATCCACCAAATCACCAAAGCAAAACATGAATTTATCCACATTTCTCATTCACTACTTTAGTTTTGTCTATCATTTCTAATTCAAGAATTTTCATTCATTTGTTTCTTACTCATAACCAATCAACAAAATTTCTCATTCAGTAGTTCTAACTTCTAATAAACATTCGGGGTCCAACACAAAATGTCTATTTATAGCAAAAACTAGGTTTCTGGGTATATGCACGATTGTGCACCCAACCATGCATCATCAATAAAATACTTCTTTCAAGATTGTACGCGGTCGTGCATCCAAATGCACAACTGTACATATTCCACTATATGTTTAATTCTTCTTTTCTTGCATTAACTCTAATCCATTTCCATCTTATTCTATAAAGATAAATGAGTTTGAAATCAAGAGAATGGCTCAAGGAATGTGTTTTAAACATATTTTAGCTCTTGAACTTAAATTGTACCTAATACGAAATATGAACTAAAATGAGTATCTTGAGCATTTCACAACAATAATCATTGGGTGTCAAGGAGTGAATGTATTAACAATTAAGGACACAACAAATTCCCCCACACTTAGCTTTTGATTATCCTCGGGCAAAACAACAAAATCAAAGTCTTAAAATAAAACACTTACTCTTTTTCCATATTTTCTAGGAATAGATAATGATAAGAAAAGAGAAATAACTTTCAAAATCATAGCAAGAACTCAACATTCAATGTCTCTACTCATGACCGATTGTAGCACCCCCTTACCGTAGAGTATCCACCGGAACACCCGCAGGTCATCCCGGCACATATCCTATGGTAAGAGAGCACTACCGATAACAACTCTAAACTCCCCATGGCGTCACAATAAGAAATCATTCATAAGGAATTGGAAACTTTTTAAAACCAAACTGTACATCATTTTATATCATTAAACTCATTCGTACTCTCACTATAACTTTCATCAGTCTATACAGTCTCCCAAACACTTTATACAAAGTACTGTACAATAAACAAAAGAAACAGTCTAAGAAGAAGTCTCCAAAAAGCAATGCCAAGCTGACCGACCTCTGAGCCATAGCCTCTCTCGCCAATCCAATATACGCGGCTCAATAGTCTCTCAGGAGCTATCAGTCTAATCTCGATCCTGAAAAATAGATTGCAATTTTGGATGA
>JAOSBK010000008.1:14183518-14200490 GCA_027568895.1 Erythroxylum shatona
CTTCAATAATTCTAATGGGTTTAGGATTATGATGTTCTTATTCCTAATAGGAATAGGGATTAGGTTTTCTCTATAAAAATAAAGTCTCATTAAATGAGAGACGAAAACTCTAGCCACCTAGACCTAGTTGTTCGTTCTTTTTTCGAGAGAAAAATAATGCGGCGTTCAAAAAGAGTTTTAGAACGTGCTAGCACACATTAGCCGCTGCTAGCACCGTTCATCCTCTTGTGGATATCGATAGAGGACATTCGTGCATTATAGTGTCTACAAATCTGAAAAAGAAACAAATACCAATCCGCATCAAGAGGTAATTTCGTACGTGTTATAATTTTCGATTATACTTCTTGTTGTGTAGTATGGTCCATTCCGTTGCGTATTGTGAATACTCGAGCCATAGGTAATCCAACAATAACATGATAAGCCTACCTAAAGAGTAGACTCAAAAACTATATTTAATCTTCTAGAATAGGATAGCAGTAAAGCAAGCCAACCTCATCTTGTTTTCATAAAATTCCAATCAATTGAATATGTCCAATTTAATGTTTTTAAATTGATAACTTGATCAAAAAATTCAATATTTTTTACTAAAATAATAAAATTCCTGAGTTTAAAATTCAGTTAACTACTCTTGTAGCAGAAGTGAAAATGGTTCAAGAATGAAAGCCTAATAAATGTTAATTAATGAAAAATTAAGATTGTAAGCAGAAATGTAATAAATTTGTGAAAGGATAGAATATGTATTCTAAGAAAATGGTGGAAAAAATTAGCAAGAATATAGCTAAGTAGATTGGAAGTTAAGCAGTTATAGGACAACCATAATGTGGAAGTTAAGGAAATAGTAGCAAGTAGTTAGTTACATATGCGAAGTGGGCATTTATAGAAAAAACTATATAAGGATGAGAAGATTATAAATCGACCAACACTTTTACAACGTAAGAACATATTTAATCACCATTCAATCTTTAGAGAGAATTGTCAATTTATGTCAAAAATACTTTCTTATTTTTCAGTTTTCTTTATATTGTGAATTCATATTTATTATCGCGTATTCCCTTGTGTAGTTTATGATTCTCATTTTACTATAATCAATTACTTTCTTTACTTTATATTTCATTTAAATATATTTTAGGATTTTGTATCCTAAATGATAGAGATTCTTGACAATTCTCGAGTTGGCAAGAATCTACAATCACCTTAACAAAATGACATTATCTGCATATACTCTAAAGTTTGTATGATATTATTGTGAATGTAAGTTCTATTTCCATTAGATGGTACTTTTAGTTTCTAAATCATTATTATTTTAGTATATTTTGATATTTGCATATTGTTTTATGAATAATTTTTAGTTTCGTATGGTATATCTTAATCCTTATAAATTTGTCAAAGTGTTAAGTTTGGAGAACTATAAAAACACTAAATTTATGAATAGTGTTAAACACAAATAATCAATTATTTGATTTGCTAGAATTTTAATCCATGCTTCAAATATTTTATTATATATAGTTATTTAAGATATATAGAGTTAAATTCATGAGGTTGTTGTGTGTAAGTTTTAACTATTAAGCATCAAAAATTCACAAGTGTACGGTTCGTTAGTATAGTACCAAAGGTGTCGATCCTATGAGGAGGGAACTAATCTAATCCTAAAATCTAAGGCCAGAAACAAATAACAAAAATTCAAAATGCAATGAAACTAAAACAACAATTTAATTCAATCAATCAAATTAAGAATCAAACATGAAAGCACTAATTACTAAGCAATTGCAACACACCCAAGAATCAACAGAAAGAAATTACCAATTAAGAGAAAGGGAATTTTACCTATCCTTAATGCTAACCTAACTAATTATGAATTATTGGATTTTTAGTTCTAGACTATCCTAGGGTTGATTACTCTCACTTGAGTTATAACTAATAACCCTAAATCATAAACCCTAATCAAATTATAGAGGTCATAATCTCTCAATTCACAACCTATCTAGAACCCTAATTAGTTCTGAAGTTTTCTAATAAACTACCAAAAACATATGCAAGATATCTCTCTGCACAAATTATCAAGTTGATTTAATTTTAATTTATATTAAATCACCTAACTCTCATTAGTCCAATTTAATTATTTTTCATTTGATTCGCCCTTTTAGTTTATTATCGAATTATGCAATCACAAAATCAAACCACAATAATATCTAATAAACACATAAACAATTATATTTCATTAATTCAAGAACAAAATTTTGAAGGTGAGTTTAGAACATCCTCGATGTTCTAGATCCTATCATCAACTGTTCAATCCAATTCTATATAATAATAAAACTAAAAATAAATAGGAAATACAATATAAATGGATGGTGGGAGGCAGCAATGTCGGAAAACCTTTTGATCCAGGAAGTATGTAGAGTCAGCTTCTTCTCATCTTCTCGCTTCCTTCTTCTCTTCCTTTATCTCTCTACGATTTCTCTCTAGGGATTTTCAAGGTGGTTGATGTAAAAGCTCTTCTCCACCTCTTTTGTTGTTCTTTAAATATCGTCTTGTGTTTTGGGTAACCTAGGGTTTTTTGGGGTCCGAAAGGTCAAAAAAATTCCTCAAAACTTGACGTTCTTAAGTGTCTGTGCGTCTTTCCAATACAGGCCACAATCATGGGCCATTTCCTGGGCTTTTATCACAATCGTGGCATGTAGGCCATGATCGTGGTCCAAAACTAGTGTTTCTTTCAGGAGACAATTATGGGTTGTTGTTTCAACTCGAATGTCTTTGAAACTTCTCCGTTCTTCAATGTTGACCCTAAAACATTAGCAAACACATCAAAGTAACTACAAAACATAATATTTAAGCTCAAAGACTTGTACTAACCCATAAGACACTTAAAACATAAATAATTAACAAACTAACACACTTTTAACCTAAACACATACTAAATGATTTAATTAACAACTAAACACTATCAAAATATGCCCTAAAATATGATGCAATTTACACTTATCAACATCCCCACACTTAAACGTTTACTTTTCCTTAAGCAAATAAAATAACAAACACACAAAGTCACAAAACACACAATGTAGTAATGAGACAATAGCTTTAACTTCATGAAATAAATTTAACTTTAAACATAACCATTCAAGTTATCACAAATCATTAACACCCAAAATCTACATCTGAGAGTTCTGGACTAAATATAAATAGTAATCAAGACCTAACTGTCAAGTTATTCTCCTCTTCAATTGTACACGCACATTAATAATTATTTGGTCGCTCGAACTCTGTAACTACTCCTAAGTACATTTTTAAGAAAAGTCAAGCTATTTACAAGTTTGGTAGGTTTTTATTAGAAACAATTTTTTATTTACTTTTTGTGGGCATAGACTTAGTCTTTTTACATGGAGGAAAACATTGGTAATGAATGTCGATACGGTTCCTTGACTAAGTCATGTTTTTGTTAAGCTGTTTAGTTGGAACGTCATTATAGTCTTTTGACACGAAGGCACACATTTGCGATGTGTGTCGATCCAATTACTCGGCTACATCACATTCTAAACTGGCTATTAGCTCTATTCATAACTTGAAGGAGTTATTTATTTAAAATTCACAAGCAAGCATTTTTTATTATTATTTAATGCCTACATTGTTGCTTTAGCTACTCGTTTTTATGAAAAATACTAGCAAAGCTACTTTAGTAAAAAGACCTAAAATTATGAATGAATGTAACAACTTATAAGGTGATAAACTAATACTAAATTGTAATTAACTTTCATATTTAGCCAAAGAACCTAGATTACTAATTTTGCAAGCTAATGACTCTTCACAACCAAATAGATTATGTTCAAAATTAAATCTATTTCATTTCATCTAAGCTATTAACAGATTCACACAATTCACAATATGCAACCTAAACAAACTATCATATAATATGCAAAATTTACACTTAAAGCAAAAACATATAACCTTCACCATATTTAATCAACACATTGTCCTCAATGTGAGATGGAGACAAACAAACACACATGGTGAGAAGAAACATAAAGTAAAATAAGAAAAACAAAAACAAAAACAAACTTGAAAAGAAAAGGGTTAGAAACAAAGTCTCAAGGTGATGGAGGCGGGATGGTATCAGAGGTGGCAGTTGGACGCCTGAAATTGTTGTGTTATCTTTGAATTACTTAAAGAGCGTGGGAGAATCAGTGATCCCAGATCAGTTCAAATTACTAAAGTTTTATTTAAATTCAAAACAATTCTAACTAAACATAACAATTTCAATCGAACTACTAAACATGCTAGTTCATGGTGATTAGCTTGCCCTTACATTCATAGAGGCGTCTTAACTATTGAACAGAAAGAAATTACTTCTTTTTCCTTAGGAATCACTTCTCTGAGATATAGCTTGCAACGATGCCCATTGACCTTAAAAGTTTCCTTATTAATATTCTCCAGTTTGAGGGCTTCATGATTAAAAGTTTGAATGACCGTAAAAGGTTCACTTTATCAAGATTTTGTCTTCCTTAAGAACAACCTCAACTTTGAATTATATAGCATAACTACGTCTCCTACTTTAAATTCCTTTTTATAAGATGAGAATCTCACCATTTCTTTACCTTTTCCTTACAGAGTTTGGCATTTTCATATGCATTATAATGAAACTCTTCAAGTTCGTCTAGTTACAGAAGTCACTTTTCGCCTACTTGCTTCCAATAAAAATTTAATGCTTTTATTACCCAGTATGCCCGATGTTCTAGTTCGACCAGTGAAGCACAAGCTTTTCTGTATACAAGCCTATAAGGAGTTATTCCGATAGGTGTTTTGAAAGCAGTCCTATAAGCCCATAAGGCATTGTCTAGCTTTATTGCCCAATCCTTCCTGGAGTTGTTCACCATCTTTCCAAAATTCGTTTCAGCTCCCAGTTGATAACTTCCATTTAGCCACTAGTTTGTGGATGTTAAGGTGTAGCAACACGGTGGTGCACTCTATATTTTTTTAACAGGGCATCAAAAGATCTGTTGCAGAAATGTGTACCCCTATCACTTATTATCGTACGTGGCACTCTAAACCGATTAAATAACTGTTTGATGAACTTTTGCACCGCCTTTCCATCATTAGTTGGAGATGCCACTGCTTCAACCCAATGTGAGACATAATCCACCCCCCACTAAAATCTAAATGTTTCCTATTAAAGACGAGAAAGGACCCATAAAGTCAATGCCCTATATATTGAAGACTTCCACTTCTAAAATGTTGTATAAAGGCATCTCATCTCTTTTGGAGATATTACCAATTCTCTGGCATCGATCACATTGTGCCACGAAAGTCTAAGCATCCTTAAAAAATTATGGTTAATAAAATTCACTCTCGAGTATCTAATATGTCATTTCTTAGCTCTACAATGTCTAGCATATTGACCTTCATGGCATTGCCTTAAAATGTCCAACATTTCCTCCTCTGGAACACATCGTCGCATTAACCTGTTAATGCATGTTCTATATAAAATTGGCTAATCCCATAGATATTGGTTACAATCATGTATGAATCTCTTTCTTTGTTAGTAATATAAATTAGAAGGAAGTTTACCACTGACAACAAAATTTGTGATATCAATAAACCAAGGTGTAGCCAAACTTTCAAGTAGCATAAGGGCTTCATCGGGGAAATTTTCATTAACACCTTCTCTAGGCTTCCATTGCCTTCCTTCCAGTATAGATAAGTGGTTTGTAACCACATTTTCTGCTCCCTTTTTATTTCTCACTTCTAAATCAAATTGTTGTAAAAGTAACACCTATCGAATGAGCCTTAATTTTGCATTTTTTTTCTTAAAAAGGTATTTTAACATCACGTGATTGGTGAATACAATTACCTTTGATCCCAAAAGGTATGGGTGAAATTTTTCACATGCATACACTACTGTAAGTAATTCCTTCTCTATGGTAGTGTAACTAAGCTGAGGTCCTGTAAGGGTCTTACTGGCATAGTAGATCGCATGCAACCTTTTATCTTTCCTTTAGCCTAATACTCAACCTATAGCTTGGTCACTTGCATCACACATAACTTCAAATGGAAGTGTACAGTCCAGTGGTAAAAGAATTGGTGTTCATGTTAATGCCTCCTTTAGTTTTTTGAAGGTAGATATACACTTGTCATCAAATAGGAAAGATATATCCTTGACTAACAGGCTGTCAAAGGTTTTGCAATGTGTGAGAAGTCTTTGATAAATTGACAGTAAAATCCTATATGACCTAATAATCCTTGCACACTTTTTACATTGGTTAGCGGTGGAAGTTTCTCTGTAATTTCTACTGTTACTTTGTCGACTTCAAATCCTTGGTATGAGATTTTATGCCCTAGCACTATCCCTTCTTATACTATAAAATGTCATTTCTCCCAATTCAGCACTAAGTTTGATTCTTCACATCTTTGAAGAACTCTATCCAAATTAGTTAAACACGTTTCAAGAGAGTCTCCAAAAAATTGAAAATTCATCTATGAACACCTCCATTATATCTTCGATCATATCGACGAAGATAGAAATCATACATCTTTGAAATGTAGCTGACACATTGCACATTATAAAAGGCATCCATCTGTATTCAAAGGTACCTTAAGGGAAGGTGAATGTGGTCTTTTATTGATCATCAGGGTAAATGAAGATCTTATTATATCCTGAATATCCATCTAAAAAGCAAAAAAATGAATGACCAACCACCCTTTCTATCATTTGGTCTATGATCGAGAGAGGAAAATGATCTTTTTTAGTCACTAAGTTGAGTATGTGATAATCTATGCACACTCTCCATCCTGTCATAACTCTTGTTGAAATTACTTCACCACTCTCACTTTCTATTACTGTCATTCCACCCTTTTTAGGTACACACTGTACTAGATTGATCTATTCATTATCAAATACCTGCATCTAAAAGTTTGATTATTCCCTTCTTAACCTCCTCCTTCATGTCAGGGTTCAACCTTTATTGACGCTCCCTCACAGTTCTACATCCTTCCTTGAGGTTTATCTAGTGCATGCAAACATTTGGGCTTATACTTCGAATATAAAAAATCTGTCATTCCATGGCTTTCATTCACTTTCTTACAATTGCTACCACCTTACTTTCTTGTTTCTCATTCAATTGATTGGAGATGATTATTGGTAACGTTTGACCTTCACCTAAAAAGGTATATCTGAGATGTGTAGGTTCAAGTTTACTTTTAATGTAGGTGGTTTTTTTTGGTGATGGTGGTATGGGTGCTTCAGTTTGGACTAATTTATCTTGATGTGTTTGAACATCTGACTCCTCCATCTCATCATCTTCTTTAGATTCAATTTTCTCATATCCATTATTTGTCTCTGTTGCCACTGATTTTACTTCTACGATGCAACTCTCAACTTTTTTTTGCAAATTTTGATCCATAATTTCAACCTTTCATGCACGTGTTGCTTGGTGTTGGGTTATTTAAATCCTTACTCCTGTTGAAATCGATCTGATCTTCTCCTATTTGAATTGTTAATTTTTGACATCGCATTGTAATGCTAGTCAAAATAAAATAACTAGACCACTACTATATTAGTGGTGAGTCTAGGTTGATCCTATAGAGAGTGTGTGCAATTTTTATGAAATGAAATTAATCAGTATTTAGGTTTAGGGGATTTTAGATTTTTTAAACAAGAAAATAAATAAAACTAATCTAATGAACCCAGTTCTTTAGTTCAATCTCAACCTATACCCTAATTAAACATATTTCATGGATTTATTGTTCTTAACCTCTCTTAGTAACCATTAATCATAGGTTAATAATTAACTTAAATTTTTCCTTAGGTTTTGTTTAATCAAGATACGATCATTAATTAAACCTAACCACCAAATAACCTAGGATACGATCTTTATATTTAATTAGGTAGTAGCATTACAAATTAGGAAAACTGATTAATCAAGGCAACAATAACATATGATGCATCATTTAACCTAGGTTATGTTATCCCTAATGATTACGAATCATTAGTCACTACACATAATTTCAACATAACAATTATAGATTATATCAAAATTCTAGCAATGGGTTTATAAATAAACGATTCAATGAATGCATTAAAATCATCTTTTCACAATACCTAATGGGTTTATACACAAATAACTGAACAGTAATGAAAATATGATTATCCATACACAACCCAAATCTATATGCCTAGGATAACACAATCAATTCAATAGGAGAGAAAGAAAAAACAAAAATATGAAATACACCTAACCTAGGTCATCGGAGTCGATGCCACCTCTGAATTGACATCAGTGTACCTAGCCTTTCATAGGTCTCTCTTGGGAAAATGCTTCAGCCCCTATTAATAACCTTATCACAGACCCCTAGCTACTCTCTTCCATTATGTCAGCCGCAAGTTCTCTATTCTCTTTTCTGTTATATTTTTCTTCCTACTGTTCTTGTGATGTGACAAATAAACCTCATTTAGCCACGCACACTATTCTTGTTTTAAAACCCTCCCTCATATCTTGTCCAAACATCTATGTTTCATGCATAACATTTGCATCAAACACAGATATGGTCTAAATTTATGCAAACATTATTTAAATAAACATAGACGCTTTTTGTGTTTAGAGTAAAATGCATAGTCTATGTTTTAGGTGACGTGGGTTACATTTTGGCTTGCTCCTGTCGGCATCTATGCTGCATTGTCGTTTGCTTCTTTTTTTTCCAGCTTATGCCTATGCTATCATTTTCTTTTTGGACGTTGCTATGCATTTTTTGTCTTGGCATGGTTTATTGTGTGTTGGCGTTTTCTTCATCTTGCATTGCCATTTTGCTCCTTCCATCCATCCATTAATTTCACTTCCATAGGTTATCCCATCTATTAGCTTCCATCTTTGTTTTACCATAATTCTGAGATGCTTTCCATTAAATTCACATTATTGCATACAAAAGCATGCAATTTCCATGCACAATAGCCGTGAGCTATATTGCTTCATTATCTTAATTTTCTTGTCTTTACTTGCTCTAATATTTCTCATTCTTACTTCATAAAGACAAGTAAAAATTAAGCTTTGAAAAATAGCCCAAATGTTACACTTTGAACTCTCTTTAACTTCTTTGCTTTCAAATTATGCCTAAAATCACATATGAGTCAAAGTGACTATCTTAAACAATTTCATGTCATTAATCACTAAGTGTTATGGAATAAATTCATAACCAATTAAGAACCTATCAATTTTCCCACACTTAACTTTTGACTGTCCTCAGGCAAAACATTAAAATTAAGCTCAAAGACCTAAAACATTTCCCATATGTTCCAATAATACAAAATCATAAACAAAGATGAATGAATTTCAAAATTCATAGAAAGAATTTAACATTCCAAGCTTTTACTCATGATCAATCAACATTTATCATCTTCAAAAATTGAGCAATCTAATGGTAGACTCAGAATATGTGTTTAACTAAAATATATCTATAGGTATACACAAAACACCATTCATGATCGTGCCAATCCACAACTTTGCCTATCATTTAATTTCTCCACCACTAAAATTCACATGCAAAATCATGGATAAAATGACTTTTCAAGGTTGTAATGTGGGAAAGGTAAGGTGAGATGTGTAATAGTGGATTTCCAAATGTAACATCCTGTTACCCATGTTAAGGTTTAAATAGTAAATGTGAGAGATTATTGAGAAATTAGAAAACACATTTCATATTCATGCATTACATGATATGCATATACACGTGAATATTGAATCTTTGCACATAAAAATAATTGTACATGCATTCAGTGACAATTTTCAGGTATAATTGTTTATATATGTGAGTATATTGAGAAATGTGGTTTTAAATGTTGAAAAACTAATTTGAAAAGTGCATTTGTTGATTTATAATTTTTGGAATTTTTGGAGAAATTTCTAGAAATTGTTGGGTATTTTAGCTAGGAAAAATTGCCAAATGGAAAAACAATTATTAAATGGTAGTGGAAATCACTGCCCAATGGCAATGGAAATTTTGATAAATGATTTTAGGATTTATTAACAAGTGCCATTGAAAATTAGGGAACAATTGGAGTATAAATTGAAATTGAGTGGACTAGTTAAATGAAAGAACCTAGTTTAATGCTTTGGAAATTGGACATGTGGCAAGTGACAAATATCACTTGTCAAACAATGCCTTAAGCCCATTACTCTTTTAATTTTAAAGACCCTTTTTATTGCCTTTCACTATGCTTCTCTCCAAAAAGGGCAAATTGGTGTTTTGTTTTAGTTCTCTCCATTTTCGTAGCTTCTCCTCTCCCTCTCTTCTTCATGAGTTTTAACCTTTCAAATCTCCATTCATGATAAATCTAATCCTTTCATTTTTCATACTACTCTTCCACCTTGCTCTCTCCTTCATTCTCATTAAAAGACCCAACATATTCCTCCATGAATGTTGATGATTGTGGAGATGAAAGAGTTAGGGTTTAATGGTGATTTTGAAGCTTTGGAAGCTAAATCAAGTAAGTCATGTTTTAATTTTTATGGGTTTCGTTAAATGAAGCAATTGTGATGATAGTTAGAGGTTGATTTCATGAAATGGTGTTTTGGGTATGTATGTGACGTGGATGGTGAAAAATCTATGTAAATGTCTTGCTTTTATAATTGTGAATGATCATTAATGACCTATGATTTGTTATAGAGATGTTTTGGAAGTTGGATGATCCATATAATGGTGTTAGGATGAGTGTAGAAAATCAATTATGAATGTTTTAATGAATATGTTCCATTTTTGGATAATGATCAAATATAGATCATGAATTGACTTGTGAATGTTTTGGATTTGAAATGGAGTTGAGAATGAAGCATGTTGGGGTAGAAAAGGTGGTCTTGGTATGAGTTGTGTTAGGGTAAGATTTGGAAACAAAATTTGGTAGTTGAGCTTGAAAATATTGCAGCAACATGATCTCTGAGTATGCTTTAGTCTTTTAGCCATAACTTCTTCTATAGTTGTTCAATTGTGATGATTCTTGATTTGGATTAAACTAGAAACATAGGGCTACATTTTCATGAAGACATATAATTTAAATTTTTTCTTTAATAATACCAAAATTTCACATGAAATTGAGAATTGGGTACAGTACATTGTTGGATGAATTTATATGTTGTGTTTTGTTTTGAATGTATGAAAATGTATTATATTTTAGGTGTTTATGATCAAGTGAGGAATATGAAATGTGTATGGATGATGTTGAGTTAAAATTGGATATAGTTGAAGAAGCTATCCACTTAAGATGATGAATCAAATGAGTTGAGAATTGAGAGTGAATGAAATTTCTTAACTCATTTGATTAGTGTGTGAGTGGTTATGGAGTGATATTACATTAGAAAAAAGTGAATTTGGGAAGATTAAGAGTGGAAGTGATGTTACAATGGGTTTAGGATCCATTGGAGGGGTCTTGGAGAAGGAGAATCGAGTAAACCTGAATGTTACACTATCAGGCCGTGTAAATTGACACGACCATGTGTTTTTGATGCAAAAACACTACTAGATCCAAAAGAAACATGGGCTACCCATGAGAATTCAAATGGTCGTGTGTTTTGACCCTCCAAATGGCAAAATATCTTTTTAGGGTCTTCATGAAAGTTGTAGATCTAGAAGTCTTCTTCAAAACCATATAAATATGGAATTAATCTAAGATCACTAGAAAAAGTTATTCCAATTGTACGAAAATAGGTGCAATATGATTGAGAATATAATCATGTTTGATTATTTTAGTCATAACTTCACCATCTGACCTCCAAATGAAGTGATTCTTCAACCAATAGATTCCTAAACCATTTTTCTATCCCTAAATAAAAAAATTAGTAGCATTATAAATTTATTTGAACTTTTTTTATCGAAGGAAAGTGAGGGAATCTGTTGGAATAGTATGAACTGGTGTGATTTCACTAAACATGCTTGGGTATTTTGGATATATCTTGACCTTTAGTCATTAAAATGAGATGATTTTTGATTGGAGTAAAGTAAAAAAATAGGGTTACAAATTATACAAAGAATACAAATTTTCATACAGTCTCTAAGACTTCTAATTTCTGGATGGAAATTGAGCATATTGTACTATTTTAGTATAAGAACAGCAGGCCCGAAATTCAGTTTTGGAAAAATCTGAAAGTGATTCAATAAGTTATGAATTATGATTTTGATGGTTTTATTGGAGTATAAACCTAAGTATAAATTATACTTAGGTGAGTTTCGAGATAGAATGAATTATATAACAAGGATAATGGAAAAATACTTGGGATTGTCAGGAATACACGTGATACATATTTCATTGCATACATGTGCATTATTAAACACTTATAATTGTGCAAATTGTAATATGTGTATGTTTTACATGATATAGAGGAACATATAGAGCACCCTCATCCAGACGTTTCTAGATTTTGGAAGCAAATGTTAATCTGGAGCATACTGTGAGTCGACCTAGATGGTATAATTTCATTGTTTGTTCTATTTTGAATTTTGTATTGATTGACTACTTATTGATCATATGAATGTGATTGATTGTGTTAGTTTCTGGACAAAAGGTCTGATAATTGTGAGGTATGAATGGGATATTGAAGTGCTCCTTATATTTGAATTTGATGAAATACGTGATACATGACTTGATTGTTAAATGTCGGACCTAATTCTGAAGAAAAATGTGAATATGCATATGAATGAAAAAGAATGATTCAACTTAAAAGTTAATCATATTTGATTGATGCATTTCATTACATAAATGCATGAAAGATAAAGGCAGTTGTGACCGGTGTAGCCACTGAAAAAGAGCTTAGAGCTCAGAATGTGAAAAAGAGCCTAGAGCTTAGAATGTGATTAAGAGCCAAAGGCTCACTATGTAAAATGAGTACGGTATCTCCAACGGATACGAGACAGTTATTAATGAGCCTGGTATTACCAACGAATATGGGACAATTATTAATAAGCCCGATATCCACAATGGATACGGGATAGTTATAGGCTCAATAATTACAATGAAATAAAATGGAAAGTGAGGCTCATAAGTATTGCATATGCATAAGATGTGAATCATTATAATGGTTTGAAAGATTTCGGAATATGGTATGTGTTGAATGAAAAATGTGAAATGGCTGATCAAGTGTATGTGATTCAATATGAGTATAAATGAATGATGTGAATATGTGAATTGTATGTGTTATGGACTGAGTGAGTCATCGAGGACTTACTGAGGGTTAGAATGTTATACTTTTGAGTCATATCATTTTAGAATTTATGAGTTCCATTTGATTCAAATGTATAACATGAGCATATACACACATTAATGTTGATTTAGAAAACATTGCAAAGATAGTGTATGCACTTAATTGACATGTTTTGAGGTATAAAAGGTTTAAAATGATGATGATTTGATTGTGTATTGCTTACATCTTGAATTTTGGTTTAGTTGATTATAATTAGTAATTTAGAGTTAATTGTTACAATTGCAAATTTCATGAATTAAAATGTACATTTAGTCTAGGAAAAATGTCAAGTGGTAAGACAAGTTGACATATAGAAAATTAAGATGACTAAGCCTATAAAATGAGTGACTTTTGGCATAGAAAATTAAGTGACAAATGGCAGTAGTGATTGAGTGACAAATGGCCTAAGATATTAGTGACATTTGGTAGCCACATAAAAAGACATATAGCCTACTCCATTTGTATGACATGTGTCCTTCTAAAACAAAGACACCTTGCACCAAATGGCTTAAGAAACACACAAATAACCCTCATAACTTTGAAATTTTGCTTTAATTATGTTCATCATCACTCCAAGATCTATACAAATTCCTGCACAAAGATAGATATAATATGTTATCATCTCTTTGCCCTTGCTGAAATCATTCTACTCCCATCCTGTTCTTGGAATTGTGTTTGCATGTATGAAAGGCTAGGTTAGCTTGATAATTGAGGAGGTATTTGAGCTGATCAAGAAGGTAAAATACTAACCTCTTGTGATATAAAATAATAGAACTTGTTGATGACTGAATTGGCGATTGATTGATTGAAGTATTGGTGTTAAATATGTGCTAGGGAAATGATGCATAAATGGTAGTTTTTGTTCTATTTATCATGTATGAAAACAATAGTTTATGAGTTGATAAATGAATGATTTTGAGCTAGAAATTGATGAGGAATTGAGATATAATTAAGGTATAACTGAGGTATAACTAATGGACTATTATAAAGTGTTTTGAATTTAATATAAAAGAGTTTTCTTTTGAATCTAGAAAAAATTTGAGGATGATAGTGTATATGTAAGAATGATTGTTAGTGACATATGAATAGAATTTGAAGTGTTAATGACGATCCTAAAGAGATGAAATTTGTGGAGAATTGAGGGAAATTGGATAGTGCACGATTGGGGCACTTATCCCACGATCATGGCCAAAGCATTGAAATGATAATTTTGGTTTTGTGAATTTGTTGAACCAAATGAGGATAAGTCACTCTACATTGGTGTATTTAAACTTGATTAAGGCTTGAAATGAACCTAGATTATTACTTGATTAATTAGTTAAGGGTTCGATAAGTTTATATTGTTAATTGATATCATTACTTAAGGAATGGATTGTCTTGATATCAATGTATTTAAATCTAGAAATTATGAGTTATTAAAGGAATAAAGGTATAAACCTAATTGCAAAGTGGTAATATACAAGCTATAATAATTGAATGGTTAAGACTTATGAATAAAATACATACCTGAAAAGGTCAATTGAGTATACATTGAACATGACATATATATATGTGCATGATTGTATATTCATATGATTGAAAAACTTAATGATGTGTAAATTATATGTGTATTGCATGATTTTAAATGCACAAGTTAATCGTCAGCATCTAGACATTGTCAGATCATCAAAGCAATAGCTTTTCTAGAGCGTACTGTGAGTTAACCTACATGTGTAAATTCAATTAGATGTGTTTTCATTTGAATTGTATCTGTATTATGGAATGTATGAACAACTGAATGATGAATGCCAAACTTAGATCCGAAGGATTTGATATATAACATGAGCACATTGAATGAAAAGTACTGAAACCGCTTAATTAATGCATTTCATTATATTGAAATGCATGATCAGATAAAGGAGTTACGATCGGAGTAAACAATGTTTGGAAAAGAGCTTAAAGCTTGGGACTGTGCACAAAGAGCCATAGGCTCATATAACAATGAGCCCGGTATCCACAACGGATACGAGACAGTATATGAAATGAACCCGACATCCACAACAGATATGGGACAATATATGAAATGAACCCAATATACACAACAGATACGGGACAACAAATTGGGTTAATAGGTGCTCGATCACGATAAAGTAAAATAAGAAAGAAATCATATGTGCATTTGCATATATAATTATGTATGTATCATATGAATGATTGTGATGAAATTATTGAATTGTTCTAAAATTTTGATACGCAATGTTGTTATACAATACTTGTTGAAATATGACAAAATGTGATGTGGTATTCAATACTATATTTTATAATCACTACAAGAAAATAAGGCAATCCGCGATGTTTTATTGATAAAACATCGCGATAAAACATCGCGGATTATGATGACTTTTTGTGACGTTTAGAAAACGTCACGAAAAGTTTAAATTTTTTGTGATGTTTTATGAAAACATCACAAATTTGTATCACTTTTTGCGATATTTTATCAATAAAACATCACGAAATAGAAACCAAGATGTTTTTTTTCAATAAAACGTTGCAAAAGACTTTTACCTTTTGTTTAATTAAAACATTTTGATCTTCTGCCTCGTTTCTTCTCTTTGCCTTCTTCCCACCCAAAATTAGTTTCTTCCTTCTACCTAATTCCCTTTAGTGTTCATTTTTGTCATCTCTTAATGGTTTATTACTCTACAATCTAACCCCCACTAAAATAGTGTGTCACCTACTCAACCCTTTTAATCATGCAACAATCTAAACGATCTAGGGTTTGGGATTTCTAATCGGAGACACGAGGTCGAACTCCGAGAAAATCATCCTCAAGTTGTTAGATGGAGAGACCTTCGAGACACGTGATCGAGGATAGCTATGCTGACAGCAAGATCCCTTTGCCCAACATCACCATAATGATCCTCACTAGGGTCATAGAGTACTGCAAGAAGCACGTTTATGCCATAGTAAAGAAGGAGAAGGAGAAGGACTCCTTGTCATCGGCATCCGTCTCCTCCGATGAGATTCTCAGGACTTGGGATGTTGATTTTGTCAAAGTTGACCAAAATACGCTCTTCATTCTTATCCTTGTGCGTCTTTCCCTTAAATTCCTCACTCTATGTAATGATTTTCTTTAATGGGTTTAGGGATAATACTGATTCTGTAGGTGTATATATGATGTTTAGTTCGTTATGTTTTGATGATTATTTCATAGTTGTGTGCAAATATTAGGTTTGAGCTAAAGATTTTTGGTGGGTTGATGGGAAATTGCTATGACTTTCTTTACTTAGAGTTTTTGTAATGTTGATAATTAGGCGCCTAATGTTGATTTGATGTTTGATTGCATGGACAAGCCTACTCTAAACAAGATAGAACATAGGGATTTCCCTTTGCCACTCTTCAGATATTGCACTACTGAGAATCACTTTGATATTCCTTTTCCTAATTGGTCCTTCGAGCACTGGTTAGTATCAACTAAGCAATTTTGTTTCTGTATATGCATTTTGATATTAAAATCGGATCTTCAAAACATCTCTGGTACAGTTGTTATTTGATGTTGAAATGGAGGCTTGAATGTTTCTAAAACCAATGCTTGCACCATTGTTATGTGAATTTGTTACTGCTGAATCCTTTTTCCCTCAATAAATTTAACATGATGAAGGATAGTCCACTTTGGATGTGATGACCAATCCATTTTGTCAATGTTGGACCCCGAACCTTGAGTGACAATTTGACTTAGTAATATGACTGATTAAGTGGATGAGTTGATTGAAATAGAG
>JAOSBK010000008.1:14200590-14210860 GCA_027568895.1 Erythroxylum shatona
TTGACTAATAATAATACATTAGCCGATTGGAGTACTCACCATCAAAGGAGTATCCAATGGGCTCAATTCTCTACCATTCACAGTTCTACTCAATGACACAAACGAATGAGTAGAACCCGGATCAATCAAAACAACAACGTCTTCATCAAATAATTTAATCATACCGATTACGACTTCTGGGGCTATCTCTGCATCCTCTCTTGTCATAGCAAACACTCTAGCTGGTGCTTGTCCCCTCGGTCTCCCTGGAGGGTTCACTTTTCTAGCCGCATCAGAACTTCTATTGCCCACTTCCGTTACTGTCCTGTGTCCCACTGTCTCGACCCTCTTTAAAGCTTGCATCTGACTTCACTCATGTCTTGGATTTTGAGGGCACTCTCGTGCCATGTGTCCTTTCTCCCCATAATTGAAGCATGCTCCAGTCAGTCTGTAACATTCATCTCTATGAAACCTTCCGCAGTGATCACATTTAGGAATGAGTGGCTTATCCCCATCTCCTCTCCTACTGCCTCCAGTCGTTGAGACTTGATGTGAGACAGATTTCATCTGTCTTGGCCTGCTTGCTCCACTGCTCTTCTCGTCAGACTGTGCAAGGAAAGTCCTGGCACTCCTCTTTGACATAGGAGCACTGCCTCCCCTCTTGGATTGTTCTCTGCCTTTCCTCTTTTTGTTGATAACACTCTTTATGTTTTCAATATTTTCAACCCTCAGTGCTGCTTCAACCAGCTGTTGAAAATCACAAAAATTCTGCACCACCACTTTCTCTCTGATGGCTAGATGTAACCCGATTCCAACCTACGGCACTTAGCTGCTTCACTCATCATTAATTCGGTTGCATATCGGGCCAATTGTGTAAATCAGCACTCATATTCGCTCACCGTCATCTCCCTCTGAGTGAGACTCAGAAACTCTCTTTGCTTCTACTGGATGTGCACCTCTGACAGATACTTTTTCTTATATACAATCAGGAAGTCCTTCTACGTCAACACATGTGGCTTCATCTGAATTCCCGGGACACTCTCCCACCAATGCAAAGCATCTCCCTGTAGCAAACTCACAGCATATTCAACTTTCTCCTCATCTTTATAGTTCATCTGCTCTGATATCCTTTTGGTCTTCCTCAACCAGTTCTCAGCTTCTTCAGGATCAGTAGTTCCATAGAAGTTCACTGCTCCATACTTTCTCAACTTATCAAACTGCTTCCCCTTTTTATCTGGGGCCGGAGCAGAAGATTGCGGCATCTGTTCCATAGCCTAGACAAATACCTAAGTGAATGCCTGAAACAATCTTAGATCCAAAGGAAGCACTTGTTCTGGCAGAACAGGCGACTCCTGCGTCTGCGATTGAATGGGTTCATTACTTTGCCCTACAGAAGCCTTAGCATTTCCTAGGGCTACTGACTCATCCGTGCCCTCCTCTCTAGATGGAGGGTTAGGTGCAATTGATCCTTGCAAAATTTCTCGTGTCCTTCTACGAAGTGGCATTTCACTCCTTCAATAGAAACACAAATGGTTAGCTCACATTTCATCTTAATCCTATGTCCTACATGTATGCATGATATGCATGTCATTTAATGCAATCAATCAATTTAACAATGCAAACAATTAATCACATAGCACACAATTCATCCTATCATGCACTCTGAGCCTAGGAAAAACCCAAGCTCTAATACCACAGGATGTTGGGCCCCGTGTCCAGAGCCTAACAATTGTTCCAAAGTCATAAGTGTGAGTGGATTACCCCGTAGGGTTATTTCAATGAACCCTCACTTCCTTTTCATCACTGTTTTTGTATTCAACACCAAAAGATATCAATATTTTGGGAAAGGTAGAAAAACGTGTTAGGAATTCATTGCTTCAAGAATCACTTAATTTGGAGGTCAGATGATGAAGTTATGGGCAAAAGAATCCAACATGTTTATGTCCTTAATCATTTTGTACCTATCTTGGCTCAATTACCATAACTTTCACTACCAATGTCGGATTGATGTCATTTTTAGACGGTTTGAAAGAGAACTTCGAAATCTACAACTTTCATGAACAACTAAAAGCAATATTCTGCCTATAAAATAGCCAAAATCGCAGTTTACTGTAGTTATCCCGTGAATGTCCGTTTAACAGACATAGATTGGCTTGGGAGCCATTTTTCACTCAAGAAGGTCCGTTTAATAGACATTGGCGAGGAAGGGGGTATTTTTTCACCCAAGAAGGTACCATTAAACTGACATTGGGGTTCCCCAAACTCTTCCAGTGCCTCTCCATTGCTTCAAACATCCTTTCTAACACCATAATCACTCATAATCTCCCTAAATTCAACCCTTCTAGTGTAAAACCACTTCATATCCATTTCACTACTACATACATCCCATTAACACTTGAATCTCAACTCCAAAAGATTCATCACAAACAATCTTTCCAATCTCCAACATGCTATTCTAACACTAGCAATAATTGGCAATCTCAAAAAAAGAATATGCACATCCATCATACTCAAACTTTAAAATAATATAATCATACTCAAAAGGAACTTTACAAGTTCTCATTCTCATTTTTAAACAAAATGAACGTTTGACAAGCTTTACTTACATATTAACATACACATCAAACTTAATACAAAATACAAAAGGATGCTTATGTTTGATGTGCCTATAAAGCTAACCAAATTAGTCACTAACTTAGCACAAAAGACTCCTAGCTATCTTGGAGTTTCCAAATGCCTTGCAAGGATCTCTAATCTTCCCATTCTGCACCTGAGGAGGGAAAAATGATGGGTTGAGCTATACAGCTTAGTGGCTAAGATATTTATAGCCATTGGCAATGAGCCACACAGTCAAACATATATATGAACATTCATATAGGCGTATACTTCTTGTCTTAATCTAGCAATGAAAGCTCCGCATTTACAATTCCAATTCACATTTCATCATTCAATATCGCATAGAACATATTGAATGTAATTTAATATCAAAGCATAACACTCAAATTACCTCATAACTTAACACATCAAAATGCAAATGCACAACAATTGGCTCGAGGTTTCCATGGAACAAAATAGAGAAACCAAAATTTACTCCATGAACGAAACGAGTCCACTTTTTGAATCTCGTGGGCCACAAGCAGGCAGTCGGGAGAAGGCTTTATGTTGACATGCACGTGACTATGAAATGGTTCCTCTCTCGCCCAAACACAATCAAAGCTCATGCTCAATTCAATCATTCACAATTTCATATTCTTATGCTTTTTCTTCATTCCATTCAAATCAAAATGCCATGACACAATTCAATGGCATAACATGATCATACATATTTCAATGCATAACATAACATAAAACACATCATAGCAATTCATAATTTATCAATTCAAGCATATATATACACACATATACACATTGCCCATTTACACAATAAATATTTTACCCACCTTATAACTTTTAAAAATCCAAACTCAGTTGTGCCCTTCCTCTTGCTCTTGAATAGGTTGTTCTTGATTTCCTAACACAATCAAAATTCTAATTCAATTTCAATTCAAATGGAAATCCCCCAAAACTTCAAAATCATAACAAATGAAATAATTGCTAAATTGGGTTTCCCATTAACTTACCCATGGTCTACCTCGGTTAGAAAATCCAAAATCTAGCTTAGAAATCCATAAAAATCAAATGGGTCTCTCAATCATCTTCTTCCTCCCAAAACCTCTTTCTCTCTCTAAAACTTCTTCAATCTCAACACAATAACCCATTTCTTTACTAAAACAAGAAGAAGATGTTAAACTTACCTTAAGAAGCTTGATTTCCTCTTCTTCCCACGATTTTTCCTTTCTTTCTCTAGGTTTTTCGATTTTTCTTCTCTTTTTTCCTTCTCTAACATTTTCTCTCTTCTCTCTATGGCTTATCACAATTCTTCCTCCCTTCTTCTAATTTAAGAGATCATTTAGCTTCTTTCTTCCAATTATGCCCCTCCTTAGTCTTCTTCTCCCAATTTTGCCCTTCTTTTGTCTTTTATGGCTCTACTCCTTTAATCTACTTAATACTACATTAATTCTAACTAAGTTCCAAATCTTTCTAACTAATTTCCAATCTTTATTCATGCCTACTAAATTAATAACTAAATTCTAAAAATAAATAATTAAACCAACAAACAAACATAAATAAGTAATTGAGTAAAATTATATGTAATTTAGGAAAAAAATTAGGATCCAATATAAACAAACTATCATATAATATAGAAAATTCACACTCAAAGAAAAACACACAACCCTCCCTATATTTGAACGACACATTGTTCTTAATGTGAGAAGGAGACAAACAAACACATATAGAAGGAAATAACATAAAATAAAACAAAATAGAAATAAAGACTAAATTTAAAAGAAACAGTTAGAAACAAAGCCTCACAGTGATAGAGCGATGATGGTGAGGGACTGAGAACAAATCCGCTAGACGCCTGAGATTGTTGTTTTATCTTGGAATTGTTTAAAGAGAGCGACAGAATTTATGATCCCAAATCAATTCAATTTACTAAAGTTTTATTTAAAATTCAAAAAAACTCTAAATAAACCTAACAATTTCAATCAAACTACTGAACGTGCTAATTTATGGTCATTAGCTTGACCTTAAATCTATGGAGGCCTCTTAAGTGTTCGAATAGAAGGAAATCACTTCCTTGTCCTCGAGAATCACTCCTTCGAGATATAGTTTACAGTGATGCCTATTGACCTTAAAAGTTTCCTTATTAGCATTTTCCAGTTTGAGGGCTCCATGATCGAAAACCCGAATGGTTGTAAAAGGTCCACTCCATTGAGATTTTAGCTTCCCTGGAAACAACTTCAACCTTGCATTATATAGCAAAACTACTTCTCCTACTTTAAATTACTTTTGTTTAAGATGAGAATTGTGCCATTTATTTACCTTTTCCTTGTAGAGTTTGGCATTTTGTATGCATTATAACGGAACTCTTCAAGTTTGTCTAGTTGCAGAAGTCGCCTTTTCCCTGCTTGCTTCCAATCAAAATTTAATGCTTTTGTCACCCAATACGTCTAATGTTCTAGTTCGACCGAAAAATGACAAGCTTTTCCATATACAAGCCTATAATGAGTTGTTTCGATAGGTATTCTGAAAGCAATCCTATAAGCTTATAAGGTATCGTCTAGCTTTATTGCCCAATCCTTCCTGGAGTTGTTCATCGTCTTTTCCAAAATTTGTTTAAGCTCCCGGTTGACAACTTCCACTTGGCTACTAGTCTGTGGATGGTAAGGTGTAGCAACACAGTGATGCACTCCATCTCTTCTTAGGAGGGCATCAAAAGATTTGTTGCAGAAATGTGTACCTCCATTACTTATTATCATACGTGGCACTTCAAACCGATTGAATAACCATTTGATAGACTTTTACACTACCTTTCCATCATTGGTTGGAGATGTCACTGCTTCAACCCAATGCGAGACACAATCCACCCCTACTAAAATGTCCGTATTTCCCATTGAAGATGGGAAAGGACCCATAAAGCTGATGCCCTATACATCGAAGACTTCCACTTCTAAAATGTAAGATAAAGGCATATCATCTAATTGTGCTCCGAAAGTTTGAGCACCCTTAAACAATTGTGTCCAATAAAATCCACTCTCGAGTATTTGAGCTACCATTTTCTTAGATCTATAATGTCCATCATATTGATCTCCATGACATTGCTTTAAGATGTCTAACATTTCCTCCTTCGGAACACATCGTTGCATTAACCTGTCAGTGCATGTTCTATATAAAATTGGCTCATCCCATAGATATTGGTTATAATCATATAGGAATCTCTTTCTTTATTAGTAAGATATATTAGAAGGAAGTTTAATGCTAGCAATATAATTCGTGATATCGACAAACCATGGTGTAACCAAACTTTCAAGTAGCATCAGGGTTTCATCAGGGAAATTTTCATTAATATCTTCACTTGGCTTGCATTCCATTCCTTGTAGCCTAAATAAGTGGTTTGCAACCACATTTTCTGCTCCTTTTTTATCTCTCACTTCTATATCAAATTCCTATAAAACTAACACCTATTGAATGAGCCTTGGTTTTGCATCATTTTTGTTGAAAAGGTAATTTTAATGATGCATGATTGGTGAATACGATTACCTTTGATCCCAAAAGGTATGGTCGAAATTTATCACTTGCATACATTACTACAAGTAATTCCTTCTCTGTGGTAGTGCAATTAAGTTTCTGTCCTACAAAGGTCTTGCTGGCATAGTAGATCACATGCAACTTTTTATGTTTCCTTTGGTCTAATACACAACATATAACTTTGTCATTTGCATCACATATAACCTCAAATGGAAGTGTCCATTCCAATGGTGATAAAAATTAGTGCTGATATTAATGCCTCCTTTAGTTTGTTGAAGGCAGACACACATTTGTCATCAAACAGAAAGGGCACATCCTTGACTAATAAGTTTGTCAAAGGTCTTGCAATTTGTGAGAAATCTTTGATAAATCGACAATAAAATCTTGCATGACCTAAGAATCCTAGCACACCTTTTACATTACTTGGAGGTGGAAGTTTCTCTATAACATCTATTTTTGCTTTGTTGACTTCAAATCCTTGGTGTGAGATTTTATGCCTTAGCACTATCCCCTCTTTCACCATAAAATGACATTTCTCCCAATTCAACACCAAGTATGACTCTTTACAAATTTGAAGAAATCTATCTAAATTGGTTAAACACATTTCGAAAGAGTCTAAAAAAACTGAAAAATAATCCATAAACACCTCCATTATATCTTCGATCATATCAGCGAAGATAGACATCATACGTCTTTGAAATGTAATTGGGGTATTGCATAGTCCGAAAAGCGTCCAACTGTACGTGAAAGTATCATAAGGGCTAGTGAATGTGACCTTTTCTTGATCATTAGGGTAGATGAAGATCTGAATATCCATCTAAGAAGTAATAAAACGAATGTCTAGCCACCATTTCTATCATTTGGTCTATGAACGGGAGAGGAAAATGATATTTCTTAGTCAATGAGTTGAGTTTGTGATAATCTATGTACACTCTCCATCCTATGACCATTCTTGTTGAAATTACTTCTCCACTTTCACTTTCTATTACTGTCATTTTACCCTTTTTAGATAAGCATTATACTGGACTGACCCATTCACTATTAGAGATGGGATAAATTATCCCTGCATCTAAGAGTTTGATTATTTCCTTCTTGAATAGCTCCTTCATGTTAAGGTTCAACCTTCATTGGCGCTCCCTTACCATTCTACATCCTTTCTCAAGATTTATTCGGTGTATGAAAACATTTGAGGTTATACCTCGAATATCATAAATCTACCATCCGATGGCTTTCATTCTCTTTCTCACAATTGCTACCACCTTACTTTCTTATTTCTCATTCAATTGATTGGAGATGATTATCAGTAACGTTTGACCTTCACCTAGAAAGGCATATCTAAGATGTGCAGGTAAAGGTTTAAGCTTTAATGTGGGTGGTTTTTCTATAGATGCTGGCGTGGGTGCTTCAGTTTGAACTAATTTATCTTGATGTATTTAAACGTCCGAATCCTCCATCTCATCATCTTCTTTGGACTCAAGTTTCTCATATCCATTATTTTTCTCCGTTCCCACTGACTGTACATTTGAGATGCAACTCTTAATTTGTTCTTGCAAATTTTGATCCATAATTTCAACCTCTATACACATGTTACTTGATGTTAGGTTCTTTAAAGCCTTATTCATATTGAATTTCATATGATCTTTACCTATTCAAGTGTTAATTTCCCTTCATGAATGTCAATTATGTCTTTCCCTCTATTCATAAATGGTCAATCAAGGATTAGTGGACAGTTCTTATCTTCTTCAAAATCAAGAACCACAAAATCTATAGAATAATGAACTTGTCCACTTGCATCAAAACTTTTTCCTCTATTCCAAATGGTCTTTTAATAAATTGATCAGCTAATTGAATTAACTTCAATGTTGGCTTGACCTCACCCAGCCCCAACTTCTTGAATATTGATAAAGGCATAAGATTAATACTTACTCCTAAGTCACACAAGCACTTTGTGAATTCAAATTCACCAACCACACAAGGTATTGTGAAGCTCCCTGGGTCCTTTTAAAAGACATCTGATTGGTGACTATAGAACTACAGGTGCTAGTTAGAGCTACCATTTGATTATCTTCCCAAGTACGTTTCTTTGATAATATGTCCTTCAAAAATTTTGTATGTTTAGGCATATGTTCCAAACCCCTACAAATGAGAGATTTATTTGTAACATCTTTAATTTCTCAACGAAATTTGCAAATTTTGCATCCAACTTCTTCTTTTATAATCATTGAGGAAAAGGAATCTTGGGTTGATATGGTGGACTTTAGGAGGTTATTCACTTATATATACTTCTTTCACCTTTTTTTGATCTTCTCAATAGGAGGGAAGGACTCCTCTATTATCTTTGTGGGTGGTTCAGGTTCCTTCCCACTTCAAAGTGTAATAACCTTTAGTTGCTCTCTCAGTTTTGTTCCTGAAGTGCTAGGAAGAATTCCCACATTTCACATAGAGAAAGAATTTGACAATTAGTTTACTTGGATCTCTAGATTGTGGATTAAAGAGGCATGTTCTTTGTTACTTGTTCAAATATGCCTTCCAGACCCTTTTGTGCATCATCTATGGTTCTAAGCATGTCTAAAATTTTGTCCAACTTGGATTCCATTATGCTCGGTTTATTTTGTTGGAAACCTAGTAGTCCTTAGGGTCTGAATTGCCCTCCAGCATTGTTCGTCCAAGAGAAGTTAGGGTGATTCTTCTATCTAGGGTTGTATGTGTTGAAGTAGGGATTGTTTTTCCCTCCTGATCTATATTGAACTCCTATATAACTAACTTACTCTATATCGTTATCCTTCACTAAGAAGCAATCCACTATATCATGGTCCACCTACCCATAGAGTTCACACTTTAGTTGAACAACTTTTACTGAAGTTGAGGGCGAAGCCTTCATATTGTTGAGTTGTCGAGTTAAGTTGTCAAATTTCTTTTGCATCTCTATTATTTAATCTACAACTATAACTCCTTTTTGTTCTCGGAAGGTATTGGGTTGTTTATTCCGCTCGGTCGTCCATAGGCAGCTACTCCTTGCCATCTCCTTTATTAGCTCTTCTACTTAATCTATCGTCTTTCTCATCAGTGATCCTCTTAAAGCCGCATCAATCATGCCTCTTGTATATAGGGTTACTCCATTATAGAATGTTTGCAACAAAAACTCCTTAGGTAAGTTATGATGTGGGCATCTTCATTGCAAGTTCTTGTATCGTTCCTACGCTTCATAAATCAACTCCCTGTCACTTTGCTAGAAGTTGACAATCTCCTTGATAATCTTCATTGTCTTGGTAAGGGGAAAATACTTGTCTAGAAAGATACAAACTAATTGATCCCAAATGGTGACATGGACTGGATTAAGGGAGTGATACCAGGCCATTGCTTTATCTCTTAGTGTAAAAGGGAAAAGCCTAATTCTTACTGCATCCTCTAACATCTGATGGCACCAAAAGCTATCATAGATTTCAAGGAAATTTACTATATGTGCATTGGGATCTTCATTCGTTAGTCTATAGAATTGCACATTCTATTGAAGCATATTTAGGAGGGCTGGTTTAATTTTCAAAAAGGTTGCTTGTAAGGGTGGCCTTGCTACTCCTTGGTTAGCTCCATTGAACCCTAGTCTCATAAAATCCATAAGGGTTCTTTGTTGATGTCTTTGGTTCCCTCCGTGATCCAATCTTGCTGAAATTCCTCAGTTAATGTTGCTTTTGCGATTTCTTCTTCTTCAAGCTTTCCTAATTGATTATTTTAATCGAGTGATATCTAACTCTAAGGTTTTAGCTACACAACTCAAAACTTCTTGTAACTCTTGTGTTCATGTAAGATCATGGATTCATAAATAAAAGAAAGAATATAAACTAAAAACTAACTAAAACATCTTAGCCTAAAGAAGTAAACTAATCGGCACACTAATAACGACGCTAAAAACTTGATTAGGATTTGGTTATGTGTAAGTTTTAAGTATTAACTCTTGATAATTCACAAGTACACAGTTCGTTAGTGTAATACCAAAGGTCTTGATCCCATGAGGAGGGAACTAATCTAATCCTAAAATCTAAGGCCATAAACAAATAATAAAAATTCAAGATGTAATGAAACTAATGTTAAGTCCAAATGACTTTACTTAAGATATGATTTTGATGTATAACAAAGAGAATTAATAAAAAGAAAAGCAAGA
>JAOSBK010000008.1:14218901-14276001 GCA_027568895.1 Erythroxylum shatona
CGCGATACTCTTTTATCCTTTGGTTAGCATCATAGAGGTGCCTTCAGATTATGGACAGTCTCCAATTTTTCGGTGTTCTCTCTTCTTCGACTTATGTGCTATGTCGCTCTTCTACAGAGACGCATGATCATCTATTTTTTAAGTGCAGATTCTCTGCCCTAATTTGAGGTTCCCTCTCGACGAAGACTTACACTACCTGGCCTTCGACTTTTTGGGTTCCCCTTTTTCAGTGAACTTCCACCCATTTTTGCCGACGGAAAGATTTTCGACATATGCTATCACAGTTAGTTTTTTTCTGCCACTGTTTACTTTCTTTAATATAAGAGGAATAACTGCATCTTCAGTAAGCGACATCGATCACCTCAGGACATTATTGAAGGCATCATCGAGCTCATCTGTTCTTGGCTTCTCAACCTCGAGTCTCATTTTTAAATACCTAATCTTCAACGACATATCTAGAGATTTCCTACTTAGCTTTGTTTTTTATATTTAAGGGTCGCCAATGGCTTATTTGTTTTCTTTATATATAGTTTTTTGAGTGCCTTTTTTGGCTTCTTTCTTCTTTCTTCCTTATTGAACCTTCTCTTTTATTAATCTATTTGTTAATCTCTTAAAAAAAAAGTGTAATAATTTATAAGCCATATATTTCGAATATGTCCTTTAATAAGATAAAAATTCAAAATCAACTTGACATGCAATTCTTAAATATTTCTACTCTAAGTTATCATTATCTAAATCATTAAAGTCAGAAAGAAGTAGAGATGACAGTTAGGTCTAAACTAAGCCTAGATCGAGGAGCTCAATATCCGGTCAACTTAGTATAGCCTAAGGTTTGATACATATAAACAAAACAATATCATTTTATAAGAAATGATGTCGTTTTAATATTTTAATTAAAAATACTTAAAAAGGGTTGAGTTAGATTCAAGCTCGGGCTCAGGCTCAAGCTCAAGCTCGAGCTGCTTGGGTCTAGTCGGGCTCATCTTTAAAAATAACCTCCAAAATGATAATTTGAATATAAGATCTTTGGATTAATAAGCACGCAAAAACCAACTCTACCAATTCATCTATCCCATTTTATTACATTTCATAGGCAAGTCTGGCACATGTTAATTAAATAGATATGCCAACTCCACTGAACTACTATAGTACTATTTTTAGTTGAAACAGTTGTCATTAATGTATTCCAAGGAGACATTGGGCACCGTTTTCAATGCATGCCTGAGATTTGGAGCTGAAAAATCATAAGATTCCCTCGTTATTTCTAATGTAATGGAGTTGGAATTCAAACATGAAACAGAACCAGAACCTTAATCTAACATACATTGAACCAGGCCAAGAATCACTCGGCCATAACGACAAAAACAGAGCAAATCAGGGTCGAAACAGAGACAGATGCCCACTTAGACTTCTTTTTCTTTTCGCCTCTCAATTTTCTTATGTATTTTGTTCTGTGATTTTGTCTCTCCTCAACTTGTATATATATATATATTTATTTTAACTTATCAGCATCTTTAAATTATGACCTTTTTCAGGTTCTATTACTAAATTATATAGGTTTTTCAGACAGCATATGTGCTAATCTAAAAAAAAAATCTTTTGGTGGATACTGAACTACTGATCTTTATTAAAATGGCGGTGTGATCATGGAGACAGAATTTTAGAGGTAAGCTGTTTAATATCTCTTTCAGATCATATCTTTTGATTCTTTTCTAGAATATATTCTCTATTCCGATGTTTTTAGCGATAAAAAAATTTAAGATTTAAAAAGTTAAACCGATATTAAATAAGGATAGCGATGGGCTGCTCGAAGGTCTAGATTCAAGTAGTTTCAATGAGTCGATCAATAGGTCAGGTCTAAACTTAAGCCAGCTCAACACCTAATTATTTTAAGCAAAACGAAATAAAAGTTGGGATATTCAAGCTAGGCTCAATTAACAAAAAAAAATGTTATTTTATACTTTTAATTTTAAAAGAATTATTTTAAAAGCTTGCCTGTGGACTGGTCTATTACCATTCTTAATATTAAATCATCCTAAAATCGATTAAAGATTAAACAAAATTAAATAATTTAAAAATTAATTAAAGAAGACAATTTTTATCTATCGAAAAATTTAAAGTTTAATTAAAAATAAAGATTGTTAAATAAAAATTAATCGAGATATTTAGTTATAAAAGCTTATTAGTTTAGAAAATTTGACCAATTAATATAAATTGGTTAATTTTTAATAACAAAAATTATTAAACTAAATCAAACTGAAAAGTTGAAAACCGAGCTAAAAATTTGTTGATTCAAGATTTTCACCAATAAACCAAACCAATTTGACTTTTAAAACATTAATTATTGTCATTATACGACTCTATGTTTTTGTCAATATTTTTTTCAACTTATTGTGATTAATATATTATGAATTATGTATTTAAATTATATTCATTTATTTAATATTATGAAATTATTCGACCAATATTAATAAAAATAAAATTTAGAACTGATTTGTATGATTTTTAAAATTTTAAATAAATATTTTTTTCATTCAGAATTTCAGATATAGAAAATGAAAATAAGAGAAAGAAACACAAATCATTAAAACAGAGAGAGTCATCCAATAAAAAGGTTGGAAGAGAAACACGTGCTTGAACAGAAGCCATAGATGGCTGTAGGTAACCTGTGGAGGTGGAGCCTAATTACAGGCCACAGGTTTTCTTGCTTGGACAGATTTATCGATGTTACTTAAGACAACTCCAGAAGTAGCCGAAACCAAAAATATAACAGAATATGATAATGAGAACAAGACCGCCACAGATTCAGTACTGGAAGAGAGCAGGAGATGCCATGATGGGTTGATTCAGATAGATCAAGTTCAATGTATTCATGAAGCTTTCAGAGCTTGTTTGGAGATCCTGATCAGTTTCGTAAATGCCATTACTTGTGTTGATGAAGTTAAGGATTTCATTTAATGAGTCGAGTCGTTGGTTCAGTTCCGTCATTTGGGCTCTTAAGATTGAGTTCTCAGCCTCAGCGTTCAGGTAGTGCTGCGTAACGATATTGATGCCTGTCAGGATTTGCTTATTGTCCTTGTTTAGCTGTGTTGCTTGTGCCATCAGATCATTCAAGTGTTTTTGTTTTCTCATCCTCGATCGTCTTGCAGATTCTCTGTTGGATTGCATTCTCTTCCTTTTTCTCTGATCCATCAGCTGAATCAAGTCCTCTTCAGAACCCGAGTTTTGAAGCTGCGATTGAGTGCAAACAGAGGAATTCCCACTTGAAGACGCCATAAAAACAGAGGAATTCCCCCTCAAAGATAAAAATATTATTCACACCAATCAGACTTCTAGTAACCTCAAAGAAAACTGAGATCTTTATGTTCGATACGACCTTAGAGACGCGAAAGACGCAGGACACCAAGTTCTGATACTATAACTAAGTACTAAGATGACTATATAAGAAGTTATACTCTACGATTCAGTACGTTAAAACACAGACTATTTATGAGAACACATAGAACCAGTAGAGGAACACGACTGAGAAAGATTGAACAAGGTGCGTCCTGCGTCTCAGAGAAGAACTGACCATAAACCCGGAACGTAGGATTTCACTGAGAACTGGAGACATGAATCTCGAACATCAAAAATCAAACCATGAAGCTTCAAGTTTTAAGAGAAGCAAGAGGTTTCGTTTCTGTGCAGAAGAACAGTCTCAGATCTCAGCCAGAAAGTAGAAACTCTGTCTCTTATTAGAGAGAAAGATTTAAACTTTCTAGAGGATTGTGACTAACCCAGAAACAAAGACTCAGAGAAGAGCCAAACCCAGAAAGGGTTTCCAAGAAAACAGAAAGAAAGTTGGTAAGAAGATCAGCAGAGCCTCAGCTCTAACAGAAACAGAGAGAGCTAAGAACTAAAAGAACGTAAATCTATAGAGAGGAAAAGAGAAGTGAAGAGGTGTGTAAGAGTGTTGAAGGGGCAATTTATAGAACAAAATGAGTACCAGAGGCAACAGGAAAATGAGAAAATACAATACAAGTCAGTCATAAAAAGGTAAATTGAAGAAAAGGTAAATGCAACAGGACGCTACAAGTACAATGAGAGGTGTAGGCGAGGACGGTAAGTTGATTAGGCATGAAGGTTGGAGAAGAAATTTCCAAGAATCATCCATCCACAGCTGGGGACCATGACCCCAAATTATTATTTAATAATTAAATTTGTCTTAATGGTATTTCTCATATTAAAAAAAACCTCAAACTTTACAAATATTTGGGTAAAAGTTAAAAATCTTTACAAAAACTCATTACTCTTTAAATTTAAATTTATGGTAATTTTTTATTTTCAATTTTTCAAAAAAAACTTCGCTTCTTAAATTTTGGTTAAAAATAACAATGAATTTGTACTAATCAATTTATGCTTATATGATGAGTAAACTAATACTTATTATAACTTTCATAAATTATAATCTAATCAAATTTAATTAATTTAGTTCATATTTAAAATTTAATTTGGATTATTATATTAGTAACATTTAGGCTATGTTTGACAATCAACTGATTATATTAACTGTTAGGTCATCTCCAACTAACACACCAAAACACTAAATTTTGTGTTTTTATGCAAAGAAATCACTCCAAGAAGCACATCAAATTTCAGCACCAAAATGATGTAATAAATAGTAATACATCAAATTTGGTGTTGGTGCATTACTATTCATGCACTAAAAGTTGTAAAAAGACAACTTTGTCTATTATCTTTTTAACATATTCCTTTTATGTCCTTCTCACAACTTGATATATTTACATAATTTACCAAGTAATTAATTTTAAAATATATGTTACTTTACACAAAATATATCATTATAAAGATCTCATTGAGATATTTAAAATGATACTAATATTGAATATAATATTAAATTTATTTTTAATATTTATTTATAAGGGTTATAAGTTCACTAATAAAATATGTTAAGAATAAAAAGTAAATTTGATACAATATTAGTAAAGACGATATAATTATATTTCAAGAATTCCTTGCTAGACATAAGCAAATTAAAGATAAAGAGGCTCATTATGAATTTTGTAATATATTGATTGAACATTTGTGGGAACGATATGGTAATTTAGAGGATTAGAGGTTAAATGTGCAATAAAAATATCATATTTGTGTATGTTATTAATTTTTTGTTGCAATAATATTAATTATATTTGTTAAATAATATTGTGGTATATTTTTTAAAAATAATTTGGTGTAAAAATTTAGTCTAGAATGATTGGAGTAACACTAAATTTGGTGTAAAATTTTAGGGTAATGATTGGAGTTGGCCTTAGCTGATAGTTGATTATACCAGCGGATAACATTAGCTAATTTGACTAGCAGATAATATCAATTGTTTATTAAAGATGTTTGGTAAAATTATTTGTTTAGTATTAGTTGTTTATGTATAAAATGACTTATAAATATATGACTTTAAAAAAATTACAAGGACGTGAGTATTCTATCTTAGTATTTTCTTGAATATTTTCATAAGAATTTATATTTCAGATATTTAATTTTACAAAAAAACTAAGTTTATAAGTCTAATAAAAAATATAATAATAATAATAATAATAATAATAATAATAATAATAATAATAATAATTCAACGTTAAATTTTCTATTAATATGAATGATGTAGCGAGCTACATTATATTAATATTTTTCATATAATATGTATAAATTTTATTATTTAATAAATTAAAAATGACTTATAAGGGCATGACTTAAAAATTATAAGATCACGATTAAATATTTAATTTTACAAAAATTAAAATTTTGACAATAATAAAAATAAAACAAAAATAAAATTTTACAAAAAATTTACAAATATCTCTAACCTATTATTGCATAAAGGGTAAATTAGACTTTTAATACTTAAAATGTTAGTTGATTGATGAAAACGCTCCTATATAATATCTGATTGTGTTCAATAAATTGTTGAAAAAGCCACCCACCAAACATCTTTCATAGTTATTTGAAAAGTCAAACAATTTATGATAATCAATAAGCTAAAAAAATAACTAATTGGTTGTCTACCAAACTAAGCCAAGATAGTAATTATGATGATACGAAATAAAAAGTTTTGGTATTTTGGAAAAAGAAGTAGAGACGCGGACAGATCGCTACAGCGCGTAAGATTAGAACTTTCAACGACTTCATCACCAAATGAATATATTCTCGTATCTAAACCAAGATGGTATTTGATGCCTTCACTAGGCTTGGTTCATGTCGAGTTGAATTTAGTAATTTAAGTTATTATTAATAGTATAAATAATATATTATTATTTAACAATAATAACTATTGAAATACATCTAATGACACCAACTGAAAAATACAAGCTGTAAATGGCGCCGTCACAACTCAAACAGTGATTTGAAAGAAAGTGAGGAGAATGACATCTTCAAAAATCTTGGGTCCCACCTTTGCTCCAAGAACTATGTACGAAAATGTTTCTTCTCCCAAACATGTGGCCCTAGATGAGACAGTAAACGACTTCTCGGTCTGACCTCCAATCAAAACTCGACAACGCAAAACTCCGGAAGTGCTCTTGTCCCCTCAACGCCGATGACCAGTGATCCCCCAAGCTAGCAAGTCGAATACTCTATTCGTAAACAAAAGAAAGAAAAACAATCCCCCCTTTAGCATATAATAAACTGTTTTCTATTCCTTTCTTTCCCTTTTTCCCATATATACACACTGATCCCTTTGCTAGGAAAAACACAAAAATTGATAAGTTGACCGTCATAACACCTCACCATGCCTGAACTATGAGCCCTATATTTCCCATCATGTTTTCTTTCCTCTTCCGGGCTTTTCTTACTCTCCTCTAAATAAGCCAGCATACTTTGCTTCAGGCTTTCTTGAATCAGATCTCAAATTTCTCTATTGGATGCACAACTGCACATATATAGAAAGACAAGAAGACTTTAACTGAAAACAAGAACAGAAGTGTTGGAAATGGGGAGAGGTAGGGTTCAGTTGAAGCGGATCGAGAACAAAATTTCCAGGCAAGTGACATTCTCTAAGAGGAGGACAGGTCTGCTAAAGAAAGCCAATGAGATCTCAATTCTTTGTGATGCTGAAGTTGGCTTGATTGTCTTCTCTAGCAAAGGAAAGCTCTTTGAGTACTCCAGTGATTCAAGGTTTTTGCAACTTCACCTGTATTACTGACCTTCTCCTACCTTCATTTTTCTTGCATGTTTTCTGCTTTCTTGAAGAGTTAATAGGTATCTATGAACTAATTTCTTTCTCACGTGGGTTATTGACTGCTTTGAATTTACGTGCTCTTGTTTTTCTTCTTTCAAAGACTTTCAATACCCTGCAAACCATCATCAATACCTCACCCATTGCCTGCAATTTTCTGCAAGCATTCATGCTTCTTTCCAGTACCGTCTCCTCATAACTTCACTTGTACGAGGATATCCACATCCAATTAGATTGTTGCAACTTTTTTCCGTACACAGTTGCATTCATATGCAAACATGCCTCCTTTTGATTAGCAGAATTCTTCTATTACAGTCAACAATGCTTGTTTTTGTAGATAACCATCATTAACATATAATCACAGGAGTGTTCTCTTCTTTTTATTTCGTTTTAACGCAATTCCTTTTAATCATGTTCGTCAGTCTTTTATTCATATCACCGCATATATTAATCAGATAACAATTGGAAGTTTCAAATACTTGGGATTTGCAAGTATTGAGCTTTCTGTACAAGCTCCGGAAGTAATGTTTCCCGTTACTTACATACAAAAGGTGCTTCAAGAGTAGCTTATTGTCCCCCTTTTTTTTTTTTTTTTTTTTTGATCCGGTGATCGTCTTAATTGATTGATAAATCGAAACCTAGAAAAAAACTTAGCGTTCAAGGCCTAGCCAAAGGATCTTAGTGCTTTGTGCCATGGTGCTTCTAGCCTAGGATTTCGAAATCTATTGTTGTTGGTGTACCTAGGTTCTTATGGATCTTCAACGTTAAAAAAGCAATCTCAGGTTGTTATTTAAGATTTCTACAAAGATCTTCCAATAAGGACCTTCTCCATATGTAGGTTTTCGGTGTACAGTTTCCCTTAATAATTCGTAGTCCTTGCCTTTTCAGAATCTATGCTTTACTTCTGAAGAAAACAATGGTCGTGCTTACGAGTATGCTATGATGTATATGGCGTGCCAATTATCTGCATTTTGTCTGATTTGATGATTCTGTTTGGTGGTTAATTTTATTACAGTTCTTATTCAGAAACATATTAGATAAATTAAGTTGAAAAACTAATACATAATGAAATTTGTTTTAAGAAACATTTCAGTTTATATCCGTTTGTAGTTGTGGCTCTGAATGCCTGAAAGTTAATTTCATTAATGTCAAGAGAGATTGTTATGCAAAGATGCATGATGTATAAAAATATATATAATAAAAGAATAGAAAATTAAGGAAGGGAATTGAGAGTTGAGACCATGACAAGAAAATATGTTTATAGCTAACCACTTACTGTTTATATATGCAACGTTGTCCTAGATTCCTGGTTGATTAAAAGAGATGAACATGCAGAAGTACCTCTAGACTATATTTGCTTTTCCTACAAACAAATAAATGGAAATGGCATAGCTTGTTTTGATCAGAAAGATCTCTCCGGCTAGAATTTTGACTTTCATTGAAGCGGAGCTTGTTTCAGCTAGTATTCGAAGCTCTGGAACAGGATTTCATGTTACCGCTTGAGCCTGTACTGAAAGGCTTCAAATCACATTCCTTTTCAAGATGGCCACACAGACACAGTAGTATTTATTTTATAAAGCGCAAGATGCTACGATTTGCTTATCATAGAAAAGCTGTAATTTATAGCATGTCTTGATGATGAAGGGACTTTAAGCTCACTAGTTTAGTTTAGAAATTCACCAAATTTAGGACCTTAATATTGATTAAAAGGAAAATATTTGAAGAGAATGGATGCATTAAGCAAAATTACAAACAAGGTTGAGTTCTAATTAGTGATCATCCATAAAGAAGATAGATCTCAAAACTGACGGGACCTTTTACTACACCGATCACAATCATCTCATGACACTAATTTAGTCCTTCAAACTTTCACAAGGCACTTGATATCACATAGACGATTTAGTTTCAGCTAGTTTTAATGATACCTTACACTAATTCCCTTAGTTGTTCTCCTGAATTAAATAATATATATATCCTCATTAAAATTAGTGAAAATATGTTCATTTAATAATTTAACTCTTTACTATGCCTTTTATTTAAGAAAATTTTATTTCTATTTAAAGTATAAGTTTTTTGGTAAATAATTTTACTCTTTTATTGCATAATAAATTCAAAGCATATAAATATATAATATAATAATTCTATTTTGAGGATAAGAGAACTATAGTTCAAAAATAGTTAATTAAGAGCTGATCGATAATTTTTCGATAAAGTATTAAATCTTTTTTGTTTTTCACTCTATTTTTTAGTATGAGATTTGACATTCATAAGAGATATTACAATCTTTTGTCCTTAAATATTTTATATCTTTATTAAAGTCCAGTCTACAATTTAAAATTTTCCTTTCTTTTTTGATGTAAAACTATAGTTATTCATCAACTAGAAGCCTTTTAAGAGCCACTCAGTACTGTCACTGATATCATTTCTTGTCCTTATCATCTTCGGCCATTATAGGCCAACTAATTTTAATTGATTTTTCCATACTCAATACTATACTAATAAAGGTCTATTTTGATACTGTTTGTTTAATCCAATCCAAAAATAGTTATTTAAAATTAATTAATATTATTTTTAGACTCTTTTTTTAATATAGGATTTGACACCCGCTTTATATAAGATGCCAAAAATAGTGAAATGCTTCACCTTAAGAGTTCTACCAACGTATGGATTCTTGTAAAAATGAGGTTCCATTAAACTAGGCCCGTAAATTAGTACCTATTTGGACGAGCTTTTGGAAAATCAATAAGTACATTTCTCCATCACGAAAGTCATTTTTAAGAAAAATGAATGTTTGGCTGTAAAATAAAAAAGTACTTCTTTAATATTTCTTTAATATATATGACTTTTTTGACAATCAAAATATAATTTTTTAAAATGCTCAAATTTGAAGCTTCTAAAAAAACGCTTTTTCAGGTAATTTTTCAGATCAATTAATGAGCCTATTGTTTAGTCTCTTTTGTCATTATATTTTACATTTAATTCCCACAATACCCACAAACTCATCTTCACGTTTAATTTGGGAGTTATATAATATTATTTGGCATTTTTATATATTTTAATATTTATTTTTGATATTAATTTTACTTATGTTATAATCTATATAAAAGATTTGGTTAGATATATTTCTATTTATATTTCATATGGTTTAAAATTATAATAATTAATATATTGTGCTTTGCATATTGTTTAATATACTTTAAATAATATTTATATGCATAAATAATCTTTATTACAAAATAAAATATATTTAAAATTAAAAGTACTTTTTATTTTTATGTTGTCAAACAGTCTCCTTATGAAACTCTTTCAAAAAAACCCTTTTTTAAATGACAATCAACTGGCTCCTTAAAAAAGTTCTCAGAAAAGCTCTGCAGAAAGAAAAACTCTACTGATAAAAGCTCTACTATTATAAGCCTAACCAAACAGAGGCTTAGTCTAGTGCTTCCTTCAAAAGCTATTGTTACTAAAACGCACATTTCTCAAGTATTACTAAAATTGTGAATTCGAAATAGATATAAACAGAAATGATGAATTCAAGACATATGTATGATAAAAATTGAATAAGTTAGGTAAAATGGAATGAGAAATTATAGGATACAATCAATTTAGCCTAATTTCACATAATTTGATGGGCTATACATACTAAATACTAAGATCTATAGGAATGCGCTTCAAATTTTAGATTTTTTTTATATAGGGTAAAAGATGTACTTAATTTCTCTATAATTTAAGAAATTTTAGAAAAACTCCTTAACCTTTAAAGTTCTTAAAAATTCTTGGTTTTTTTTACTTTTTAAACTAATTCCTTATGTTAGACTTTGGTTAAGAAATAATATACAACATATTCAGTATGATCATCATGTGTAAACAAATCTATTAGGACTGATAGGGATGATGTTAGAACTGATGGGGGTGAGGTCAAAAAGGGTAATAAACCGAGTGTATGGAGAGTGTACTCGAGGAGAAAGAAAGAGGGTAGAGTGGGAAGTTAGTTAGTATGGGTGAGCTGGATAACAGAATGGAGAGAGGGGATGAGAGGGCTGGTTTTGTGAGGGAGGAAAGGGAGGAGAAGAAGGCAGGGAAGAAAATTAGTAACTGGTTCGACAGAGAGAATGAGCATTCTCCCTGAGGAGCTTTTCTAGCTCTGGTATAGATAGTGGTCAGTGGACTATATCTGCAAATATTGGTGTTTAACACTGATTTTATTGAATAATATACTTACCTCTAGTGCCATAAGCTAGAGTTTCCTATCAATTGGTCCGACCTGCTGGATTCATCAGGAGGCGAGCAATCTGATTGTCATTCATGCCACCTAAGATGTCTGACAAAGTAGATGTTCTGGAGTCTCATATGGCGAACTTCGAGGCTGGAATGGAGGACATTCAATCGTCCATGCGTTTGGCGATGGGTGAAATGCAACGGGCATTACTTCTAGAGATGT
The DNA here is from genome assembly GCA_027568895.1 of Erythroxylum shatona. Classification (NCBI taxonomy): domain Eukaryota; kingdom Viridiplantae; phylum Streptophyta; class Magnoliopsida; order Malpighiales; family Erythroxylaceae; genus Erythroxylum; species Erythroxylum shatona. The sequence continues at coordinate 14,230,568 of JAOSBK010000008.1, forward strand.
GTAAGATGATGGGGAAGCAGCCAGAAGAAGAACAGGGAAGTGATACGATCCGGAATGGGCAGACTCTGTCTGGTGATCAGATTAATCAGCATCCGTAGTCCAGACAACCTGGAGGGTCTTCTGCTGAAATGGATGAGTACAGAATGTCTGTAAGGAAGGTGGAGCTACCCATGTTCGATTGGTCCGATCCAGTGGGATGGATCACTAGGGCAGAAGTGTACTTCGAGGTTCACAATACCTCGGATGAAGACCGAATCAAACTCGCTCTCTTAAGCATGGAGGGCCCAACCAGGTTCGAACCGACTTGTGTTGGGAGACTTTTAAAAAGGCATTAGTCGATCATTACGGAGGCAGGAGGTTTGAGAATCCCTACGAAGAACTTTCGGACCTTCGACCAACTGACACTGTGGATGAATACATCGAAGCTTTTGAATTCATCTCGTCTCAAGTGGGTCGACTTTCGAAGGAACAATTTATAGGGTATTTTATGAGTGGGTTGAAATCGGACATTAGGAGAAGGGTGCGCACTTTCAATCCCAGAAATAGGTATCAGCTGATGAAGGTCGCTAGGGCTGTGGAAGAAGAAATTTGCGGTGAGGAGAGTTGGGTGTCACGGCCACGGTCATAGGGGCTACGTCGAGAAGGAGGCTTTAAGAACCAGAACCTTCCTTGGGTTAACCCGAGTAGACTGGACCCGGGTCACTCCCAGTACACGGGTCGCGCACAAATGGGTGGAGCAAATTGGGCGGGTCGAGCCCGCGAAGCTCCTGGGTATTGACCCCATACCCAGACGCTGACTCCATCATCCTCGACAGCACCAGTGAGGAAAGCAGATGTGGACAGGCGACCACTGAATGAGAAGAACCGAGGGTTGCGCCACATCCCCTACCAGGAACTGATGGATCGCAAGGCTAAGGGCCTCTGTTTTCATTGTGGAGAACGCTTCCACCCGTTAAACCAATGTGCAGAGAGACAGCTCTGACTATTGGTGTTGGACGAAAATGAGACATTGTAGTAGAGGTGGAAGAAGAAGAAGAAGAGGAAATAGGCGATGTGGCCTTAGAGTGTCGAATCATGGGTGTCTTCGGGGTCCATAATGCTTTGATGTCTGAAACCAAGACCATAAGGTTGGAAGGGACAATATTCGGGGTACCCATTGTGATACTGGTGGATAGTGGAGCTAGCCACAATTTCATAGCCCCCGAGTTGGTGACTGGATTGGGGTTAATTTCTGAGCAGACCAGAAAGTTGGAAATCAGGTTAGGTGATGGTCATAAGGTGATGACAAAAGGCAAATGTATAGGGGTTCCTATTCAGCTAGGGGAACTGGACTTGAAGGTGGAGGCGTATATACTGGATTTAGGAGAGATGGATGTAATTCTGGGAATTGCTTGGCTACAGACTTTGGGGAAGGTCGTAGTGGACTGGAAGGACATGACAATGCAGTTTTAATATGGGGGTCAAATTGTTGAATTGCGTGGCAAGGCTGACAGCAAGACAACACAAAAAAAAGGAGGTGTGTGACAAGGGTCCAGCACCTTTGCATGGTCTATTGACAAGCTTACAGCATGTGGTTCCATCCCTGGAGTGTGAGGGAGATAAGGGAAAGCATCAAATGCAAATGGGCAGTAAAGAGAAGCAGGATCTAACTGAAATTCTGAATAGATTTCCAGAAGTTTTTCGAGAGATTCAAGGCTTGCCTCCCAAAAGGAATCATTTTCACTCTATTGTCTTACAACCGGGACAAGGTCCAATCAGTGTACGACCCTATAGATACCCTCATCATCATAAAGATGAGGTTGAGAAGCAAACTCAACTGATGTTACGGCTAGGAATGATTAGACCCAGCTCGAGTGCTTATTCTAGCACCGTCATCCTGGTAAAAAAGAAGGATGCGTCCTAGAGAATGTGTGTGGACTATAGGGCTTTAAACAAGGTGATAGTAACAGATAAATATCCCATCTCGGTAGTAGATGAGATGTTAGATGAATTGTACGGAGCTTATTTTTTCTCTAAGATCGATCTTAGATCGGGGTATCATCAAATCCGAGTCATGGAGGATGATATTCACAAAACTGCTTTCCGAACACATGATGGTCACTATGAGTTTCTGATCATGCCGTTCGGCCTGACTAATGCACCGGCCACTTTCCAAGCAGGAATGAATGATATTTTTAGACCCTTCCTTCAGAAGTTTGTCCTGGTTTTCTTTGATGATATTCTGGTATATAGTGTGGATTGGAGTACACATTTGTCACATTTATCCAGGGTGTTAGAGGTGTTAAGGCAAAATCAGTTTGTGGCAAATCAGGGGAAGTGCACCTTTGGGAGGCTATTCGTTGACTATCTAGGTCATGTTATTTCGGGCGAGGGAGTAGCAGTTGACCCCGCGAAAATTCAGAGTGTCCTAATGTGGCCGGTTCCTCGAAATGTTAAAAGAGTGAGGAGATTTTTGGGATTGACGGGATATTACCGTAAGTTCATCATGAACTATGGTAAAATAGCTAAACCACTCACAGATTTGACGAAGAAAGAAGGATTTCAATGGAATGCACGAGCTTTAGAGTCTTTTGAGGCTTAAAAAAAAATATTGATCACATCATCGGTGTTAGCTCTCCCTAATTTCACCCAACCCTTTGAGATTGAATATGATGCTTCGGGAAAAGGAGTGGGTGCAGTGTTAATGCAAAATAGGCGGCCCATAGCTTATTATAGTAAGACTCTTTCGAAGGGCAATCTTTCCAAGTTGGCGTATGAAAAAGAATTGATGGCTTTGGTTCTAGTTGTGCACCATTGGCGTCATTATTTATTAGGGAGCTCTTTTGTGGTGTTTTCGGATCAGAAAAGTCTTCGCCACTTGTTGCAACAAAGGGTGACTACTACGGATCAGTAATGTTGGATGGCTAAGCTTTTAGGCTATCATTTTGAGGTTGTTTATAAACCCGGACCGGAAAATAAGGCAGTTGATGCATTATCTAGGGTTTATGAGGAAGGTGAGTTGAAGACTATCTGTTCTTATCCCCGTTAGATGGAGGGCCGAAATCTAACACATGAGGTGCAGCAAGACTCGACTTTATGTGGCATTATTAAGGATTTACAGCAGAATCCTCATTCTAGGCCTGGATTTGCATTGCAACAAGGAGTTTTACTGTATAAGGGGAGATTGGTGATTTCTGCTTCTTCGGAGTACATTCCAGTCCTTCTCAAGGAGTTTCATTCATCTCCAATGGGAGGACATTCAGGTTTCCTAAAAACCTACAGAAGAATTGCAAGTAATTTGTATTGGATCAGCATGAAGAAGTGTGTTCAGGAGTTTGTACAAGCTTGTGATACTTATCAGCGGCAAAAATATGCTACCACATCCCCTGCAGGTTTGCTTCAGCCTCTGCCCATTCCGACTCAAGTGTAGGAAGACATTGCTATGGATTTCATTACCGGGCTCCCTAAATCTAAAGGGTATGAAGCTGTGCTAGTGATGGTGGACAGATTGTCAAAATATGGCCATTTCATCCTACTGAAACATCCATATACTGCCAAAACAATAGCTGAAGTGTTTGTCAAGGAAGTGGTTCGCTTACATGGAGTTCCTTAATCCATCATCAATGATCGAGACCCTCTGTTTGTTAGCATGTTCTGGCGAAAATTGTTTCGGTTGTAGGGTACAAAGTTGAAAATGAGTTTCGCTTACCATCCGGAAACGGATGGTCAAACGGAAGTCTTAAACCGATGTTTGGAGACTTATTTACGGTGTTTCGCTTCTGAGCAGCCTAGAACTTGGTCTTTTTGGATCTCATGGGCTGAATTGTGGTACAACACCACTTTCTATATAGCTACTGGTTCCACACCATTTGAGGTGGTTTATGGTAGGAAACCTCCTCCATTGATACGATACTCACAAGGGGAAACAAAGGTCGAAGCTGTAGCTCAAGAATTATTGGATAGGGATGAGGCATTGAATCAGCTTAAGTACAATCTGATCAGGGTACAGCAGCAAATGAAGAAACAAGCTGATAAGAAGAGGACTCCGCAAGCTTTTCAAGTGGGAGAGTGGGTTTTTCTCAAGCTTCGCCCCCATCGACAAGTTTCGGTCATTCGGCGTATCAATCCGAAATTATCAGCCCGATTCTTTGGCCCATTTCAGATTGTGAAGAAGTATGGGGCTGTTACTTATAAACTACAATTACCAGCACACTCCCGGATTCATCCGGTATTTCATGTTTCCCAACTCAAGAAGGCAGTGGGTAATTATGCAGTAACAGCTGCTCTACCTGAAGGACTGGAGGTGGAGTTGGATGAGGTAATTGAACCAGAAAAGGTGCTGGCCAGCAAAGAAATCACTAAAGCCGGGAGTTCCATCCATCAATGGTATAATCCAATGGAAGGGCAAGCCTATGGAGAATGCTACATGGGAAGATGAAATGGTTATTCGCAGTCAATTTCCTCAACACAACCTTAGGGACAAGGTTGTTCTTCCAGAGGGGAGCAGTGTTAGGACTGATAGGGATGATGTTAGAACTGATGGGGGTGAGGTCAAAAAGGGTAATAAACCGAGTGTATGGAGAGTGTACTCGAGGAGAAAGAAAGAGGGTAGAGTGGGAAGTTAGTTAGTATGGGTGAGCTGGATAACAGAATGGAGAGAGGGGATGAGAGGGCTGGTTTTGTGAGGGAGGAAAGGGAGGAGAAGAAGGCAGGGAAGAAAATTAGTAACTGGTTAGACAGAGAGAATGAGCATTCTCCCTGAGGAGCTTTTCTAGCTTTGGTATAGATAGTGGTCAGTGGACTATATCTGTAAATATCGGTGTTTAACACTGATTTTATTGAATAATATACTTACCTCTAGTGCCATAAGCTAGTGTTTCCTATCAAAATCAAATGTTACTAATATAGTAACACAATTGAACTTTTAAACTCAACCTGAACTAATTAAACTCGATTTAAATTATTAATATAAAAAATTATAATAAAGTAATTTTTTATAAATTATTACTTTAGGTCGAGTTTAATTAGCTTGATTCGAATTTAAAAGATGAGATAGATTGTCATGTAAGCAATATTTGATTCGTTTACATGTGATATTTATGTTGCGTACATTTTGTCATTAATTTTTAACCAAAATCTAAGAGAAGTGGTTTTTATTGAAGATTAAAAACCACAAAGAGTTTGTTCAAGAATTTTAAAGATTACGATTTTTTTCTAATGTTTCTTAAACTATTGAGGATTTTCATAGCTTTAACTTTTTATATATATATAATTACCAATTGTATGATTGCAAGTGATTTTTCTTCATTTGATTGCCATTTGAGCTATGTTCCATCCCTTTCTTCATATTTGCCTCCATCAAATGATGTAGAGGATGGCTTGAAGCCACTCTTCCATGAAACTTTTGTTGCATCTTTTGACTATCGTGGCATTTCTTTTTCAAATCTTAACTTCATGATTGGATAAAAAGTGGCTCCTTTTATTATAGTTGAGCACGTGAGAAAAATATATTATTGTTATGTGTTGAATATGTACAAGAAGACTTTATTTATAGAGTTATAAGTACATGAACTAAAAAATAACTAAGGAATTAATTACAATTAATTTTCCAAATATTTTACGTAATATTTTGTATTATTGTGAAATTATTACTCTATGTTTTAGTTTACTAACACCCCTTCAATCTCCAAATAGTGATAATGAAACTAAGTTGAAGTTGTTAACTAGTTCATTAAATCGAGTTGGCAACTAAACTTTGGTTAATTTGTCAATCTTTTGATCACAGGATGATACAGAGATAAAAGAGATAGTTCCTTACTGAAGATAATGACAAATAAGTAACAACCATTCTTAATATGTTTCATTTTCATTATGAGTAATTTGAATAGAGTTATTTTAATAAAACTCTTATATCTTGTAATAGCCAATGTAGCTATAAGAGTTTAGAAGTAGTGTCAACAAAAGCATGGTATTTAATTGTAGTACTAAAACGAATTACAATTGCTTATTTCTTACTCCTGTATGAAATAAGAGAATTACCAAGAAAGAAACAAAATGTAGTTATAAAGCACTTATCAGTATGATCTCTAGTCTAATCAACATCAAAGTACATATGAAGCTCCAAAGAGTAGGATGACGAGAGTTAAATATACAAAGCAGGGTACCTCTAATATCTCATAAAATACAAAGCACTATAGTTTAATGGATGGTTTGGAAATTTATCATAAACTGACTTAAAATGTTGCTGAGCTATTTCAAGATGAGTAATTGTAAGGTATATTAAGCTTCCCATTAGTTATCGATACAAGGTAGGGTCATCTAGAGGTTTTCCATCTATTAGTGTGAGATGAATATCACTCTTAGGAGAGATAAAAACAATTATATTGTTACTTATATTTGCATTAGATAAGAGATCAATAGTATACTTTGTTTGAAAGAAATAATAGCCTAAATCATCATAAGGACTTTTAATCTAAGGAAATAGGCTAGATGTCCTAGATCTTTCATCTTGAAGTGTTGGTTGAGGTATTGTTTTAATTTTGCAACACCACCAAGGTCATTAGCAGTAATGATTACATCATCTATATAGTAATAAGAGCACACAACCTCTATCTATGTGTCAAAACAAGGCATTAGCATGTGGATTAGAAATAAAGCCAAACTATTGAACAATAGAGCTAAATTTGCTAAACAATGCTTGAGGGGCTTGCTTGAGACTATAGAGAGCCTTTTTAAAATGACAAACAATATTTTGGTGTTAGATTTAATATAAATCTGCAATAAGAACTCAAACTAATCATGTCAGATTATTAAGGATAAACTTGATTGCGAAAGCATACATGAATCTACAAAACAAAATTGATTGAGTTGTTATGACTCTTTATGAATTTTGGCCTTACAAGAGATATATATAGGTTGTCTGTCTTTTCCAACGATAGGATATTAGAAAAGAAACCTTTATGTTCTCTTTAGGACCATAACTGCTTAATTATATGTATAGTGTGTATTCCTAATTTACCTATTATAAGTTAGGAATACAACACTAGGGTTTCTCCATATATAATAACCTATACTTAATTAGACGATTTAGGTTGACTAACCTAAAACCTTAATATATCATTTTTAATCTTAGGTCAAATCTTATAATAGCCAATGGCATAGAATTATATATTTATATATGTAAGTCCATCAAAAATTACAACAATCTCCCACTTGGACTTCATATACATAATACCTTATGATTTTATGTCATAATAGATCTTACGAGCTCAAAATTGCTATTATTATAAAATCATCTTTAAATTATCTAGTCTATCAATTATATTAACATAGGATTAAAGCAATATTTGTTATAGTTATCGTGATTAAACTCATTAATGGTCGCATAAATCAATATAATTAATGACATGGATTAAATATGCATGTGTAGTACTGAAATTGCAAGTCATGTGATCTTAATGTTTATTTCTAACTAGTCCTACCTTATTCCTTAATAAAATAAAACGAACGAAATCAGTGTTTGAACTCACAAAATCCTTTATATTGTAGTGTTAAATCATAAAAATCTATAAGACATGTCTATAACCGTAAGTATCTATAAATAGAAACCATGCTTAAGGGACTTATTTGAGGAAATAGAGACCTCTTTAAAGTGACAAACAATATTTAGAGGATGATCATAACCTGAAGGTGGTCACATATACACTTTTCTTAAAAAGATTACCATTGAAAAAGGCATTTTGGGCATCTATTTGAAATAGTTTCCATTTCTTAATTCTTTCATATTCCTCCACAAAAATTTCTCTCTCTAAGTAATCATTCTAATTAACTTATTTGACATTTATATGGTGTACTGGCTAGTTTTTCTGTGAGCAAAAGTTAACAATATTCTTATGGTATCAAATCAAGTAACTAGGGAAAAGGTTTCATAAATTTCATTCCAAGCATATAAACATATCTTTTGACAACTTGTCTTGCTTTGTACTTGTTCATAGAACCATTAAGATTAAATTTGGTTATCTAACCCACTTGATACCAATTGCCCTTTTATATCTACGCTTATCCACCAATTCTCAAGTCTAGCTTTTCTTAATCATCTTAAGTTTATCTTTCATTACAATTATCCACTTATGGTTTGCTATAAAATTCCATCTATGGAGTGGATAAATTATTCATGATAAAAAAGAGAGAGAAAGATTTAGCTGCATAATGCAAAATACAATAGAAAAATTTGAAAGGAAAAGAAAAACAAATTTATAAACTTAAAAATAAATATTAACATGAACTTATATTATAACACTTTTGATAAATATTCAAAAGTGATCTAGTTCTCAGACTGGTTCTTTATTAACATTGTTATTCTTCCCTTAGATTACTAGTTTCTTGTTATTTTCCTAACCCCAGCTATTTAACTCAAGGAATTAGACATCCCTGTTGTAGTTACTTTATTGTTTTGTGGAAGACAGATCCTATAAGCTTTGAAACTGGGCTATGGCTTATAAAGATTCTTGGTTTTGCTTTATTATCCATTTTGTCTCTCTTTACATATGGATTATAAGAGAAATATAGACAACCAAATATTTTCAAATTTAGCAGCCTTAGTTTGTAACTATGCTATGCTTCAAATAGTGTCTTTTTAAAAGTATATTTATTAATAATTTTTTGTATTTTTATCCTTAACCCATAATTTATTTGATAGCTCTTTATTATATAATAGCATTTGGTCATTTCTATAATCATTTTTTCTATCGACAATGCCATTCTATTGAGGGTGCATGGTACAGACAATTGGTGCTCAATGTTAGGTTCTTCACAGAAATTAAATCTTATAGAAATACATTCAGTTCCATTATTAGCCTAATCACCTATATTCTGCATTTATTTTGGGTTATCACCTAAGATTTAAACTTTTAAAAGATGTTATTAACCTTAGACTTAAACTTCACCAAATAAATCCATCATATTCTTGTATAATCATTGGTGAAAGTAATATGATACTTACTTCTATTTAATGATGGTGTTTTATGAGGTTCTCTCTCATTTATGTGTAAACTGTAGCTTTTATATAGTTTTATAGGCCTTGTTTTGTGAAAAATAAAGTCTTATCTACTTCTCGCATTGATAGGCAACACAAGTTAGAAGCTTCTTTTTGAATTTAAGTAATCCTTATACTAAATTGTTTTTTTGCTAAAGAGTAAGGCAATATAATGGAAGTGCCCCAATCTTCTATGTCAAAACACCACATTACTTTATTGTATACATAATGCAGCTTGCTCTACTTCTAGTAAGTTTAAAGCAAAATTTTGCATTTAAACTTCAAATACCCTTATTCTATTAGTGTATTTGATTATAGATTTTTTTTTTCCAAATAGAACTTGATAACCTTTCTCTAATAAGGACTAATACTCAAAATAACAGTTTCAAGAATATTTAACACATACTTAAATTATGTTTAGACATGATATGCCTCTAATTTCTATTGTCCCTTTTCCTTTTACTTCAATGTATGGTCCATCCTTAATATTGATTATGGAAACAGTAGTTTTGTCAAGTTTTTAGAGTAGCTCATAGTTATAAGTGATGTGATTTGTACAGTAGCTATCTATCAGCCAACTTTCTACAGAGCCAGTACTGACAAAATTTGATGCCACAAATAGATGCTTCTCTTGTGATAAATTAGCAACAACATCGACTTCTTGTAGCTATTGATTTTTGTGGTTGATTATTTTTCTTAGAGTGAGGACATGATGGATAGGTTTGAGAGGTGTAATTGTTGTTATTATTCTTGATTATACTTGAACTTGATCTAGACAACTTGTTGTAATTTTGTTTCTCTTAGTTTTTGCCTCTATTTTTGTTATTATGAGACTTCGCTTAAAATTTCTTCTCGGTGGATTCTTCTTTTATCATAAGCCTCCTTTTGTTCTTATGCATGCAGTGCATTTAAAAATTATGTCAAGGTAATACTTGACAGGTTTAGGATTATTTAAGGATAAAATTGTGGCCTTAAATTTTTCAAGGATTATAATTAAGATTTTTGAATAATTCTTGAATCAAAAAAGCCAGTACTAAGAAGTCTTACCCTGTTAATTATGTTAAGCAGTTTATCATAATAGTCCTTAATTATTTTTTATTCTTTTATCATCTACATTTCAATTTCGATCATATTCATAACTTGCATGCCTCTAAACCTTTCATTTTCTATATACTCTTACTTTAAGAAATCCAAGATTTTTTTGGCTATCTTCCCTCTAATTTTCTTTGTTTTCTATCCTTATAATTTTTTATTTATGCCATTGTTAGATTATTTGGCATAAGAACTTCATATTCATTTTCAATGACTTCTCATAAATCATTAGCGTCAAGATAGATTTCCATTCTGATAACCCATACTTAATAATTTAATTTGTTTCATCAAATAGTAGAGGTCCCATTGCAATAAAAGAAGCTTTTAAATATCTGTTTGCAGGTTCTATGTTTTATTAAGAAAAGTGGTGAGTGCTTAAGAAAAGTGTTTACACTTTCTCAATCTCATAGATCCCTCAGAATTGTGACTGATACTGATTGTCTGATGGCTTTAAACCAAAATAGAGTATAAATATTTAACAGAAACAAGCTAATTTATGGATCTTATTCAATGATAAAACATTAATTTATACACCAAAATTATAAATCACGATGAGTATAAAATAAAGAATAATATACAAATTATAGCTATCAAAATGTCGCAACAAATTAAAGAGAATGAAATAACAATACTCCTAAAATCAGGTCTACACCATTTCTACTATTAGATCTTTCTAAACATATTTGCAGCTATATTCAAAAGCTAGCTCTTGGAACATTTTATTTAACAATTCTGTATAATAGTTTGTCATTATTATGGAATCAATATAATATATTTTGATTGACTAGCAAAGCGAATGAATCATCTCTGGAGTTCCCATCTAAGGATTTGTTACGTTATGTATCTTGTGGTTCAGAATAAGGCTGCTATAGCAACCCCGGCTTATATCTCACTTACTCTCTGGTGTAGTGGTAGTGATTGCTGATTTTTTTGAATCATGCGTACAGCGAGGAAAGTCCCACAAATTAATTGATGATTTTCATGCAGTAGAGTAATAGTGGGAGTATGCTGGTTATGTACCCTCCAAGCAGGTGGGGATTGTTTTAGTTTGGATGGTTTGACGTTGAATTGAAGCTGTATAAGATCTAGTTGTAGAAAGGTGTTGGAAGCTGTATTTAAGAGAGAGCTTAGGTGTAGGCCACAATCCTAGTTAAAGAGTTATTCTGGCTCAAGAACTTGATGCCCCCTACACAAGTCCACACACTTGTGTATTTGAAGATCAAATGCGAGGCACTAACACTTGTTAAATTCTTTATAGTTGATGTTAAATCTCATGCTTCGTTAACATATATAACATCTGAACTTCTCCTTCCGTAACAGCTTGGACAATACTCTAGAAAGATATGAGAAATATTCACAGGCAGATAGGCAGCTGATTCCAAATGACTTTGGACTACAGGTGACATCTACTTATTTCTGTTTTATTTACATATTAGATTGGTTTTGCAAATCGATTATACCCTTTAACTTTGCCTTCAATGACCCTAAACTGTTGTATGGGGACTCTACTTTGGCTGCATGTTTGTCACAGCTCTTAATTTATTCTACTTTGCCAAAATTGCATCTTAAAATGCTACGAGTATTCTTTGGAATTGTATCAATTTATATTATTGGTCAGTTTTTTCTTTCGCTAGTCAAAATGTTCTGATTTCAGTATACATGTGAAGCATGAGCTAAACATTTCTCATCATCTAGTATCACATCTTTGTGGGTTCTGATTAGGGAAGCCGGACTCTGGACCAACCTAAACTGATGGCTAGAGTTGAAGTCCTACAGAGGAACCTAAGGTGCAATCATGAATGTTAGAACAATACAAAAAGCATTCTACCCACAGCTTATCTCTTTACGTCGCATGTTTTTCCATATATACGATTGCATTAGCTTAAGCAAATCCTAAATGTTCTGACTTGTTACTTAGGAACTGTGCTGGAGAAGAATTAGATCCCATGAGTCTGAGTGAGCTCCAACGGTTGGAGCAACAAATTGATTCTGCCCTTAAGCGCATACGATCAAGAAAGGTGAATTTAACACCATTCTACAAACTTGAGTGTTTTTCTTTTCGGGAGAAACAATGTTATATATGTGAAGTTGCCTACTCATTATAATTGTCTGACACTTGCAGAGTCGGTTGATTCAAGAGTACATTTCCCAGCTGCAGAAAAAGGTGAATCTCAAGCGTGGTGAACTGGTGATGCATATTGTTTTTCCTATTTTCAAGAGACTCAAATCCCAAGAGTAAAATATTGTGGATGAGATCCTAGAGTGATGAGACTCGCAGGTTAATTTAGGCATTTTCATATCAACAACTTCCAGATGAGGTTAAAACCAAAAACACTAGGAAACAGGGAAAAAAAAAAAAGGCAGCAGATAGAGAATCTCCAGAACAACTTATGTCTGGTTCCAAGAGCACTTATTCTGTTATGTTTCTGCATTACAACCTCTCATCTCATGTGTTGAATTCCAAACACTACGAAGCATGAAGACACCCACCCCGTTCACATCATACGTCACCATTCTTGTGCTTTATATACTAACCTGGGACTGTTACCCTTTAAAGAATTAGTTGGACCTGCTCATTCCACAATCTCACCGCGATAATGGGAGTGAAAAAAACTCATGGATATGTAGAAAGTTCCAAAATGTTACCAAATCAGTGTCCTTTTCTAGACGTAAAGCGTGCAACATGCCTTGAGGTTATCGACCTTCATAACAGGAGCATTATATGCATGCTGGTACTTGATGTCATGTTGCATGGCATTAATTATGCTTAAATAAAACATCTGTCATCTAACAGCAAAAGGTTGTTCCAGGAAAGGGCATTGCAGGAGCATAATAATCTATTGGCAAAGCAGGTAACTTGTGTTTCAGCTTCTATAAACAAGACTTATAAACTGCTTGCAGGTTCTAACATAATCAAGTTTTCACGTTCAATACTTGTAAATAGCTGAAGGAGAAAGAGAAGTCAGTGATTAGGAATACTCAGTTGGAGGAGCAGAACCATGGTCAAAATCCCTCCATACAACAGCCTCCATCGCAGTCGCTGCCAATGATATCACTGCCGTCTTTAACCCTACGGTAGACTCCTATATCTCTTGCCCAAATTGCTTCTGTCAATTAGATTTGAATCTAACTTCATTCTTTGATAGTGACCTGAGAGCTAGTCGAACAAGAGTCTGAACTTGGCTTCGCGTTCCATTATACTTATTGACGAGTCTTAAGAAATGAGCTGGGATTTTGTTGAACTTGACCATTTCAATTTTATAATCTAGTAAAGTTAACGATTCGGGACAGAGTTTAGTGGTCATAGACTCGTTAGAACAAGCCATCACAGTCATCAGTTCTGCTGTACCAGTGTGCTACAGTTTTTAGGCATGTTAACGACTTGGAAGCATTCATTAAAAGAAACATAAGAATGCCATAGTTAAGGTGGAAATGATAAATGATTTGTGAAAGTAGCTAACATGAACTACTAATAAAAATTTTGCAGCGACACTCAAGCTGAGGAGAGTGAAACTCAAATCCAAGTCCAAGCTCAAGCTCGCTCTGCTAACAATATGTCCATCCCACATTGGATGATTAGCATTGCAAGAAAGTAGATGAGATGTCATATCGCTACTAGAATAAAAGGATCAGCGTAGCTTAAGAGCACATCCTGATCGTAACCTGTGTCATCTGCTGAAGGTATCGTAATTTTTAAACTCTTTCATCTACTCGAAGAAACCACACTCCTGCATCTGGAATGCGTACCTGGAAAAGACCACCATGGCTATTTTGCCGTTACTTCGTTTTGGTTGATGATAATGTTACCACTGGACGCCAGTTAGACTTGCTTAAGTCTGTAAGCTATATATGACAACTTACAGATGTTATATAGAAGAGTCGCATGGGGCCATAGTTGTAGCACTTCCACCTCCAACGTCCAAGTAGGGAGACCTCTTTTGTTTCTCCTGTCGATTATTACAAAAACAAAAATGGAAAACCTAATGCAATTGTCAAGTCGCAGGGATGATCGAAAGCGATGACAGTAGATATACATCATGCAACAGTATTTAATTTTAAAAGCAATCGGAGTTAATGTTCCTAATGTCCTGATCCATAAGCCATTAGAAGCCATAGGAAGTTTCAAGGAGTTCCAATTATAAATCCTTGATCAATTACACTGATCTGATACAACATTCATGACCAATTTGCAAGTACATTGATCTGATAAAACATCCACGACCAATTTGCAAGTACATTGATCTGATATATATAAAATATGTGCCAATACAAGAGTGGCTATTCCAACAAATAACGGAAGTCTAGCCCTTAAATTTGCAATCCCAATAGGTTGCAGTAAATCTAGCTATGCAGGTGATTTACACGAGTTCAAATATGACCCACACCATTGTTTCATCAGCTCGTCCCACTCTTGATGCCATTACTTTCATAATCAGAGCCACCACCGTCGAGCAAATGTTCCCTGCAGACACGAGTTGTTAGAAGAAAACATAACAAGGGAAAGGCACCAAAGTGGGGAGAAATATTTTTGGAAGAAAACATAGAAAAAAAGGTCAACGCACCAAACTTACAGCACCAATGTTTAATTGTAGAATTAGGATTCGCGGAATACGTGGAAGCTAGCCTCTCACTGCTTCTATTTATATTTTATATTCAGTAAAATATAATTATATAAGCAAACCTAGGGTTTTGACTCTAATCTTAATATATATTTATAATTCAATACTCCCCTCAAGCTGGATCATATATATCATGCATCAAGTTTGTTATAAATGCGACCCTTGCGTTTTGTCTACCAATCCATTGGAGTAAATGGGTAAGAAGAATGACCAAGAATGCCTTTAGAAGCCATGAAAGCAATAAATTGATCAGAAAAATATTCCTTGGCATGATCACTAGAAAAACTATACAAATTAGGCAGACTTATTTTCAATCTCAGCATAAAAGCTTTTAAATATAGAGAACAACTCAAAACAATTTTTCATTAAAAATATATAAGTCAAAAAGATGACGGTAGGAAAATCCACCACGACTTGGTCCGCACAACTTTGTGTGGACAAGCGAAAATTAGTGACTTGACTAGGAAGTGACGTACAAGTATGTTCTCACAAGGCTAAGTAAACAAGGAGGAAAAACTAGGGACTATATTATAAAGTCTAACAAGATTAAGATGACTAAGACGATTATGAAGAAGTTCTTGAGACTTAGGCTTGGTGCAAGCTACCGGAGAAGTAGGAAGTAGGTGCTACAAGGTGGTAGAGTTTATGAGACTCGCATCCAATGTCAATCGTCTGCTGAGAAATTCAAACACTACAGTGGCTGCAATGATACACAACCACATAGAAAGAGGAAAAACTAATTCCGGAGTGAAGCACGACATGGTAGGCATTGCTGGTAGAAGGCACAAGAGGAGTTGATGTTAGTTAAGAGTTAGGTTAGGACCAAACCTGCTCTGATAGCATAAAGGATTGAAGAATTAGGATTTGTGGAATGGTTTGATGCTAGCCTCTTTCTCTGATTCTATTTATATGAGGTAAAACATAATTTAACATAATTATATAGGCTATACTACAAACTTGACTCTGGCCTTTAACTATAATGATACAAAAGAGCTTAGAGTTTGTAAAAGAAATAAAAAGAGGACAAATTAGTCAACCACAAGCTTTAATTTGGTTGAATGAAGATTGAAAGTCAACGTGACGGCAAAGACCACAAAAACTACAAATTGAAATTTAGTTTATGCTAGGTTTCTTTATTAGGTAAGAAGTAATAATAAGAAGGTATGATTCTTTATTCTAAGAAGATCCTGAAGTTTTTTTTTTTTCCATGAACTTGATTTTTCAATTATAAGGTATGATACTTTTTCTAAGAATGATTGTTAGACCTTAGGAGCGTTTCTTAGTTCCCTTCCCTCCATTATTTATTTGCCTCATTAAATTCCAGCAATTTTAACCTGAGTTTCCAGCAATCAAAACCCTAAAATTCTTACCATATCAAACCCTAAAATTCTAGCCTAATTTCTGTCAATCAAACCCTAAAATTCCAGCTAATCTAAACTTGAAATTCCAATGACCTAAGTTGAAATCCAAACCTGAAATTTGATATTTCAACAGCCTAACAATAATTAATGCCCTATATTTCTTAGTTTCTGTGAGTTTTAGCTACTAGTTGATATTTTTTCTACTTGTCGTACATCATAGTCTTAACATATATTTACAATCTAACAGCTTCAAGTATTTTTTGCTGTAAAAGAATGAAAAGAAATCAATGTGAAGTTAAAAGGCGATAAAAACGAATTTCAGACTGGAAGATCAGACATCAGCCAAATGAATATTACCTCAATCTTCCACAAAGACGTGCTAAACCATCTGCGCCTGTTCTTAATGCAACCTCCTCAATCTCTGAGGCATTTGATTGATTCACACTATCTGCAAGCCTAAACTCACACAATTCTTTCAAGGAACAAGCATCTGTCAACACTGCTGAATGGCCACCACCACCTGCTAGTTTTCGCACTTCCCCTACACACCTGCAATATGGGAATTGCATCAAAATACAACAGTACATAACCTGCAACAAGGCATCGCAACTTTTGGCAGAATCATACCAGTCAACTGGAGAAGGATACCAAGCATATGTAGATTTCTCATTAGCTGCCTGACCATAACTGTTGTAGCCCCATCCATGTATCCTTCCATCCTTCAGAGACACAAGTGTGTGGGAATGTCCACACGCAACAAGTTGAACACCAGTTGGGACAACCAAAGCAGGGAGATTTTTGAGAAATGATTCTGAATCACTAGGAATGAATGAAAAGGATCCTTTCTGTGGGCCAAGCCCTAATTGACCAGCTTGACCACCACCCCAAGCATATAGAGCTCCCTTCTCAGTTACAGCACAGGTGTGCACACCACCACATGCCACATCCTTTACAAAGATTCTATCAAGGGCAACAACTCGCCTTGGCAATAGCTCTTTGTCCCCGGACTGAAGAGAAGTATGTCCAAGTTGACCCATAGTTCCTAGACCCCAAGTATACCTTGAAGATGGATAAATCGTAAACATGAGAGAGAGCCAGGGCAGGCATACGAGGCAGAAAAGACTAGCTCAAAAATAAATTTGGTAATTTCAAAGTGAGTTGCATAACAAGAAGTTGCCACTTAACAATATTGGGTGTGGAAATGAAAGGAAGAAGAAAAGGAGGGCAATGGAAGGCCGACAAAGGGCAACAAATAATTTTCCAATTTCAAGTTTAACCCATTACTAAACAGAAAAGAACAAACACTTTTTCCCAAGCAATTCAATGAGTCTAGTCACACATGAAAGCTCATTTCCAACTAACAAAGGCATGTTTGTATCCACCTATTTACATTCATGGCTGACTACTTGAACAAATATGAAAAACAACCTAGCCCTTCAAGTGTATATGATGACCATAAAGTTCTGGTGGTGCCAAAAGTTGTAAGTTTGGCAGGTTTGCCATATTACATACAGCCCAAACGACTATTACTTATCACAACTTGAGAATATAATGAAATTGGTCAAGGAATCAACAACTACCACAGAGGGAAACTGACTTTTTATTAATATGTTAAATTGTACAGTCCATCAAAATCAAGTTATAACAATTAAGATCAAGTGTGGACGGTTTGTATGGAAAAATTGTAGAATCAAGATTCGACTACAGAATGACTAATGCAGGAATAAAAAATAGTAATATCAAATAAATGAAATCTAAAACGGTTTTTTTTTCTTTTTTTTCCTCTTTTTATCATAAGACCAAGTATAGGGAAAAAGAGACTTGCATATTAGAATGCATCGCATTTCCATTGCATCCCATCTCCAGACGTGAGATTCGCATAAGAAGATTTTTCCAACCTTCAAAGAGAGTTATATGTGTCATGCAGAAAACCGTAACTCTCATGATTAAAATTTAGAACATATTTCCATATAAACAGTTTTTGAGATAACTTACACCTCGCCATTTTCAGATATGGCTGCTGAATGGTACTCGCCACATGACACATGCGTAATCTTCACAAGCTCAGGAGCTTCATCAAGAAACTTTGCATAAGCATTTATAATACGAGCCCCTTGTAGTCCTTCACAGGTAATACCTCTGCCAAGCTGACCATATTCATTATAGCCTGATTTATCAAAAGAGCAATGCGATACTGATTAAAGGTGGAAGAAATTAGCAAATAAGATTCCACAATCATTCTCAGATAAAAATCATAAAAATGAAGATGAACCATCAGCACTTAGAGCAACTAATATGAGCTTGACACTATTGTTCACAACACTTATTTTAAGCCATTTAGAGAAATTGTAGAAACACAAACATTTACCCCATGCTTGCAGCAAGCCATCCTCAGATAAAGCCACTGTGTGGGCTGCGCCACAAGATACTTGCTGGACAACCTGATAATTAAGAACACTTTCAATTAGGAGCAACTCCATAACAACATCAATTAGGAGTAACCCTATAACAACATCAAGAACTCAGATGCTTAATAAGTTTGTAAAATCTAGGTTATATCGAGAAACCATACAAAATTGGAAACACAATTGGAGTTCTAATAAGCATCAGACAGCAATATCACACAGTTTAAATTATTTGATGAATCTCAAGCTATCATGATGATGACAGTGAATTTAAATATCCAAATAGCAAGAGCTTTAAGATTGATTTGATGCAAAAGAAATTAAAGTTTATAAAAGAAATAAAAGAGGAAAGATTAGCCAATCAGAAGCTTTAATTTGGTGAAATGAGGATTGAGAATTGAGTTGACATAATAAGGACAGAAATTTAGATTATATTAGGATTTCTTATTAGATAGGAAGTAATAGTAAGTTAAATATATTATCTGTTTTAGATATGTCATCCTAATTGTTTAGGATTTACAAAATTTTTATTAGAACAAGATTTGAATTTGTTTTTTCAAAAAAAAAAATAAAATTGTTAGGACATATTCCTACTAGAGTAAGGGTTCTAAAAACTTTTATAAAAATATGTGTGTATTCAGCCCTTCAACAATAAGCAATCTGAAATTTTTCTACAAGCTTGAGTTTTCAACTAGAAAGTGTCATGTTTTCTTCTAAGAGTGATTCGTAAGCTCTAGAAGTGATTCCTAATTTCCTACTTTCCATTTTTTGTGTTCATCACAAAATTCCAGCAACCAAAATCCTAACTTCCAGCTATATTAAACCCTAAAATACTAGCCTAATATCAACCATATTTCTACTTTGTGAGTTTGAGCTATTAGTTAATAATTCTTCTATTTGTCCTACATCAATTTGATATTAGAGCTTTGGTTCACAATGGCAACACATAGAGGAAAAGCATATAGAAGAATATTCAGCGACTTAGAACAAGACGAAATACTTCTGAATATTGCAAAAAAAATTGGGCATCAATGATCCTCGTTCACAAGGTGCTCCAAAAGCTAACTTACATGCAACAACTCCTTTAAGAAAACATGTTTGAAAAATTTTAGAGAGGCTAGACAACCTTAACATACATTCCCTAAAAGTCATAACTCCCACAAGAAAAAACTATACGCACCAACAACCTATACCTGATGCTGAACGCGGAGAACGTGGTAATAAACAAGGACTGATATTGATCAACAGCATGCAATGTACAGGAAAATTTTTGCTTAAAATTCATGTACTGATTTTGATTCCCAAGCCTACATGTGGAAGGTGCTCAAATAATTCATGATATGGAGAGTTTGACGGTAGGGGATGATCAAAGTACTAAAGATGAAGAAAACCCGAATGAAGTGGATTTTTTGGCAAACCCTAAAGTTGAAAGAAAACAAGTTCAAACATTTAAGCAGCAAGCTAAAACAATAGTACAACAAGTTCAAAGGATAGGACAACAAGCTAAAATAACAAAACATGAAGCTATTAATAGATTAACCAGCAACTACTTGGGGTTCCCAAGCTTGTTGGTTCAAAACTTGATGATATCTTTGCTGTTGCTGATGAAGATTGTGTTGTAATGGCTAATGAAGGAGAAATAGACTTGAATGAAGATGCGCAATTAGTATAACATAGGAATAAAGAAGAAGTTGTGAGTGCACTTGCAAGCAATGATAGCAAGTTAGTGCATCTACCTACAAGAAGCAATAATACGTATGTTCTTAATGCCAATGTTGTAGAAAAGCCATGTGATTTGGTTATGAAACCATTTGGAAATATATTGGTTAAGACTTATGATATTGTCTACACTGTTAAAATATTCTTTAAAAGAAATTGTACGTTTCTATGAATTACCTTTAACCATCATATTTGATGGTGACATGAAATTTATGAGATATTTTTAGAGAACTCTACAGAAAACAAAAACACTATGCTTCAATTTCCAAGTTCTTTCCATCCCCAAACTGATAGACAAACAGAGGTGGTGAATAGAAGCTTGGAGGACTTGTTAAGATGTTTGGTTGGAAACAATGTAAAAAATTGGGACCTAATTTTTCCTAGCAGACTTTGCATACAATAGTTCTATAAATAGGTCAACTAGTAAGAGTCCTTTTGAGATAGTCTCACGAGTTTAACCAAGAAAGTCTATTGATCAACATCCTTTACCACAAACAACAAGAGTTAGTGTTGAAGCTGAAGGTTTTGCACAACACATAAGGGACATCTTTGATGAGATACAAGGAAAGATAAAGACTAGCAACTTGTCTGATAAAGAATATGCTGATCAATATCGTCAATTGGTGGAATTCAGTGACGGGTATATGGTAATGGTAAGGATTCATCCAGAGTGGAAAATATAAAAAACTCCATTCACGAAGTGCTGGACCTTATAAGATCATCAAGAAGATAAGTGCTAATGCTTATGTTTTTAAATTACCAAGTGACATAGGAATAAGTCATATCTTTCATGGTGTGGACTTAACTATTTATCATGGGCAAGATGATGGCAATCCCCTATTGCAACTATAAGAATTCCAACCATTCCTCATCTTAAAAAGGAGATAGAGGATGTTCTTGATGAACAAATTGTAGCAACAAGATATGAAGGATATCGACAATATCTTGTCAAGCGAAAAAGAAGATCGATTTTTTACTTAAATTTAAGAATCTGAATTTCAGAAGTTGAATCCAGACTTATATGATGAGTATTTATCACATTCTACATCCGAGGACGATTTCAAACAAGTCGGAGAAAATTGATATAAAAGAACTTAAAGTTCATAAAAGAAATAAAAGAGGAAAGATTAGTCAACCATAAACTTTAATTTAGTGGGATGATGATTGAGAATTGAGTTGATATCAAAGATAAGAGCTGAAATTTATATTGTGTTAGGATTCCTTATTAGATAGAAAGTAGTAATAATTTAAATATATTATTCTATTTTAGACATGATATCCTAGTTGTTTAAGACTATAATAGGGGTTCCTGTATAAATATGTGTATATTCAGCCCTTCAATAATAAGCAATCTAAAATTTTCTATAAACTTGAGTCTTCAACTAGAAAATACGATGCTTTCATCTAAGAGCGATTCTTAGACCCTAGGTGTGATTTCTAGTTTCCTACCTCCCATTCTTTGTGTTCACCACAAAATTTCATTAACCAAAATCCTAACTTCCAGCCATATTAAACCTTAAAACACTAGTCTAACATCAGTCATATTTCTAATTTTTTGAGTTTTAGCTACTAGTTAATAATTCTTTTATTTGTCCTACATTACGATTTCATGCAATATTCGGATTGTAAACAAGCTTGTGCGACTAAGCATTACACATGTATCATAAATAAAATAAGATGGAATGAATCACAATGCTCCCCCATCCAAAAATGTGAGGACATTACTACAAAGGCTATATAAATATTCAAAGAGTATATAAACTTGCACTTGTCTATCCATCCAAGTTATTCCAATTATTGAATATTCAACATTTCTAGGACTAGGGATAAGCTTCCAACATGGAGGAAGTCTTCATGCCTATTATACCATCTAAATTGACAAATTCTTGTCCCTTATTAGTTCCTTATATAATGAACAACCAATGTTTAAATTGTATTTTTGAAACATTGGGAAAATTTTATTCAAACAATCCACACCAAGAGAGCATGTCTGTGGGCATAAAAATTCTTAAATCCTACTATTGATTTGTCTAATATTATTTGTTTGTAAAGTAACGATTCAACGTGAGGCTTCGCTTTAAATGGAAGAAAATTTACAAGCCTTACCAATAACATTTACAGCATACTAGTTAAAGCCAAGGATGGATTTTGAGGAATGGATTCAATGCTGATTAAGAAAAAGATGAAGGGATCACAAGAAAAAGTACAAACATTAGGCCAGTATGTTATCATTGTCATCACATATTAAAAAGAATAGAAAAACCTGTACAAAATCTGGAAGTAAAATAAAGATGAAAACCTACTTATCCAGATACTACAGAGTAGTAAATGCATTTTACACCATAAGCATGTTATTGGAATATCGTAAGCAAAATCAATCAAGGGCATACCGTATTTGCAGCAAAGGCTCCCCAGAATAATCGTGGACAGTTAGATCCCTGCATCATAAGTAGATAACTGATAAAAATGTGATAATCAAGGAGGTTTACTAAAAAATTTCAAACTTTAGAGAAAAGAAGCAGTTTAAATTTGTAAAATGTGATACCTGGTTTTGACCCCAAACCCAGAGTCTGCCCACTGACATGTTTCCATCATTCTCACGTGGTTCTGCAATAGCAGCTGTACAGTGTGCTCCACAAGATATAGATCTTACAAACTCGGTCTCCAATTGCTTCACTTTCTTTGGAAACTTCCTACCCTCTTCCGTGCCATCTCCCAGTTGACCAAACTCATTAGCACCTAAAGAATTCTCAAGGTAAGACCCATAATGCAATTAGAACAAACAACCAACAAAGGCACTACTTTAGCATTGTAGGAAATGTAGAAACAGGCATGCACACAAGTGATTAACAGAGGTACTCGACGTAAATATCTCAAAAACCTAAAAGGGGATGAGGATTGAAAAATACAAAGAAAAGAACAACTCTCCAAGTTAGTCAAGCTCATCAAACTTAGGAAGCAACCACAAGAGGCAATAGCCAAAAGTTCCCATTCCATAAACCAACAATAATTAACAAATGCAGATTGTAATGCTAATAATATTTGGCATTCAGGTCGAGGCAAATTGCATAGGCACATTCAACCAGGATCCTTACGTTATTAAGGATTCAAAATCAACGAAATGTACCCAAAGCAAGAAGAGGAACAACATTAGCTATATCCAAAACAAGTGAAAGGGATCGAACCCCAAGTGAAAAGGGACCCATCAGAGGCAACAGCCGCAGTATGCTCACGGCCACAAGCTATATCCAACCACCGAGCATTACCACCAGCTGGGCATCCAAAGAGCTCAGGGGAAAGCTGCTTTGGAATTCGCCATAGCCGCTCTTTGCCATTCCTGGCTGTTTGTCCACTCTGGTTATATCCCCAAGCATAAATTGCACTCTTTGTTGGCAGATTCATCGACCTTGAGGTCTCCCCCATTATCTCGTCAATATCCATTTCTTTTACACAATTTACATACGAACCTAGCAAGTACAAATGGCCTACACTAAATAAACAAAATTATCAAATGAAATGGCAAGCGAGAGTGGAGACTGATCAATATGAGAAAAAAAAATCAAAATTTCCACGAAATTGCAGCTAAAAGTTACAAACTCATTTGACCCATTTAGACTTTCAACTGAAATTCGCTAACCGATCAAAGGTTTGCACAACTTGAATCCAAATATTTAGTAGATCATATTCGTGGGTTTCAGGGAAAATGGGAGAACAGAAAAGGAACAGAAGTTCAACAATCGGGGAACCAACGCATTAGACAGACATAAAGAGAGAAATATGAGAAACGAAATGGCGTACCTCTATATTTAGAGGGAAGGAAGACGAACACGAGGCCGAGATTTGTTTGACAAATGATCCTCAACCGTGCTTTTCCTC
This sequence comes from Erythroxylum shatona, assembly GCA_027568895.1. NCBI lineage: Eukaryota > Viridiplantae > Streptophyta > Magnoliopsida > Malpighiales > Erythroxylaceae > Erythroxylum > Erythroxylum shatona. The sequence goes on from JAOSBK010000008.1 coordinate 14,254,653, forward strand.
ACCGTGCGTTGGACCTGGATGACTTACAATTAATGCGTGTGGGAGAGAGAGAGCGCAGATACAAAACGTGAAATATAAGTGAACAAGTTTGACGTTTTGTTCCGAGATATTTGGAACTGGTCGGGTCGGATCGAGTCGATGTCCGAATCAAATCATAGCTATATATATATATACATATATAATTTATATAATATATATTTGAGAGAGATAGAACATTTAAAGAATTACGACGGTCCAAAGTACTCAAGAGGAATGAAGTGTTTGTACTAGACCAGATGGGTACCAATTGACAGGAAGTGAGAGAGTGTTGAATACCTTAAAGGTAAAAAAAGAAAGGGATGATGATGTCATAAAACTTTGTTAAGGTCGAGAAGTTATGAAAGAGAATTATGGATGATGTCTGAAAGTTTGGAAACTAGAAATCTTGCTGATCGTCTCCAGGGCCTCTTCATTCACAATGTGATCGCCATCCATTCTCGACATATCAGCCACACCTCTCTCTGTAGCTTATAACAGTAATAACGCTCTACTTGAATGATATCTAAGGATCATACCATAAAGGTGTATATATCCTTATCTATATTCTTCATTTTGAACATGATTGATAGTCAATTCGTTTCTTTGCTTAACAAACTACATATTTTTTAAACCTATCAACAATATCATTTATACGAAACAATAAAATTATACATTTATTGTTGGATCTTTTATTATGTACTAAATGGTCTTTTGTAATCATACTAAAGATTACACCACATGATTAGAGTACTAATGTAATATATCATTTATTTGGAGACTACTTTAGACCACAAATTGACTTTAATAATCTGAGTATGTATTACTCTTGGTCCTTGTGAATGAAACCTACCACTTATACTAGATAAATTCTGACATTTAGTTCATTTAAAAAACATAATCTTTACATTCATTTGATGTATATTAAGATACATTCCAATTAAAAAAGATATAATCATTCAAAATGGTGTAAACCTCATAAAAAATGAGAATTTCTTCTCATAATCGATCTATTCAATTGTGTGTCCTTTTTCCATTAAACACGCTTTGTATCTTTCAAATATATCATTAGTCTTTTTCTTTACATTTAAAAAGAAATTATTCATAATAATTTCACGTCCTTTTAGAATATTATCCCAGTCATAGATTGAACTCATTAAAGTTCATTCTTCTTCTATTACGATAACTCGTTCATCCTAAGCAAGGCTAGCTAGAGCCTTTTCATATTCCTTAACTTATTACTTTCTTTTGAAATTACCATAAAGGTTATCATTTCCAACTTCAAAACTATATAAGGAATAATCGTCTCACGATATAGGTATAATGAAATTTTGAGAAACGAATCTCTCTCTATTCATATTACCCCCACTCGAATCAAATAATGGTAAAGAGTTCCCATTGGGTTGCAATTGTCATTAATCATAAACAATTCATCATCTCCTAAATTGCTCCTAATACCATTCAATTGATCTTGTCTTATAAGATCATTTTAATTCAAGTCTCTCATAGGGATAAGTTTTGTACTCTCTTCTTTTTTTGTAAAATCATTATCTAAAAATGAGATATCATGTGACACTAATTCAATTACTTATTTATTACCTTGTTCACCTTTGAACATATATCCTGCAAAATGTTCAAAAATATCTCTTAAAGACATTCTTCTTCCCTATGGAACATAAATTCCCATACTTATAAAAGGGACCGCAAATATAGGTAAGAAACACATTCTCAAGAGCCCAGATATGGTTAATTAAATCTCTTATCTATCTATATCTCATATGGTGTTTTAGGATATCATTTAATAGGCACCTTATCAAGTACATATGTGATCCTCAATGACACGTTACCCTAGTAGGTGAAAGGTAAAGTTGCTAGTGGCATTATAGACTTAACCATAGGAAGTGTTTTTTCTCATGTCTACATTGCCATGTTATTGGTGGATTCATATCATAGTCTTAGTTATCAATTAAATTTTCATTAGATGACCTCTTGAAGTGATCAAATAACTCTTCTTATACTTGATCAATTCTTGAAGCTATTCTTGAAGCTTTATGGACTTTATCTTGTTGATTCTCAAATAAATCCAATAGTTTTTGAAAAGATAGAATGTTTCAAAATTTGAGAAATCAAATAAATATAACTACACTGAGTATAATTATTGATAAATATGATGAAATAAGTACTTTTATACCATACTTTCACACTTGCTTAGCCATATATATCTTAATGAATTACTTGCAATATTTTAGTAGCTCTTTGTCCCACTCTTAATGATTTTCAAGCTATTTTGTTAGCTGGACAATGTTCAGAAATAGACTATTATACTTTATGTAGGTCTTCTAAACAAAATATACTTGACCAATTAATTTATTTGATTTTATCCAATGTGATCAAGTCTAGTATGCCACAAATTGTCATAGATATTATAAGAACCATGTGATGTTATTGAACAATTAATTTTATGTATTTAATGAATAACATCTAATATCACAAAACCATCCAACATGAATCCATGACAATTATAACTTCAAGAAAATTATCCTTCCCAATATTATGGAAATTAATATTGAATCAAAGGCTAACTAAAGCATGAAATAACCAAGACATTTCTCTGTGGGTGGACCTTTTCCTTTCCCATTTTAGTTGGCCTTAGTTATTCTTGAAATACTAAGAAGTGAGGAAGGCTTTATTTCCACTACTCATTTAGACTCATCATAGTGCTTCCTCTTTCTAGTTTTCATCTCCTTATAAGCATAACTTAACCATATATTCTTAGTATATGGCTTAGAGGCCTCAAGATGTTTATCAATAGGTGTCTCATAATATCCTATATCTTCTTGATATTCATATTATGGGTTAAGTGCATTCTTATATGCTCCTAACATGGAGGCAAGAATGTGTGACAACTTATACTAGCTTAGTATAAGATAAGATATGACTAACATCCATCAGTTCACTATATTTGAAATTAGCTTTACATGCCTCAACATTGAATTCTTCTATCTCATATTCTCATTTTGTGATTTATTTATTTATTACAGTCTATGTGTGTCTGTGCGAAATATAATAGTAAGTGATCATAATATGGTCACTAGAATGCCATTATAACATGTTACCACCGTGGACTGTATATCCTTGTCATAGTCATACCTCTTGATTTTTAGCATAACGTCATTATATATGTTGTGTAAGTCAAATATTTCTTCTTTTATATGAGCAATATGCCTCACAGTTTTCCTATTTTGAGAAATAATGTACTTTCTAAAGTTTATCATAACTTCATGTAACAAAATAAAATTCTTTTGCTCTTCTAATACATATTGGATTTTCATAATTCCAAATTTCTAAATTGTCATTATTAAACTTTTTTCTTTAGTGAATTCTATGACAAAATTTTAGATACAATCGTCATTTTTCTCAAGCATATATGTCAATAATGATACATGTAATATATAATTGTTATCAATTTCAATTTCAATTTATTTGATGCAATCTCCTAAATAAAAACTTTAATTGTTTTCAAATTATCTATATAATCAAAATGTCACTAAGTTTCCAATCATCATTCATGTAATAGTTAATCATTAATTAATCATTCTATTTAGGCGTATTTATTTACAAATATCTCAAGTATAATATGTATAACACATATATATAAAACAATCACTGAAAGAACAATGCATTTTAATAAACATATAATATTCATAATTTAACGGTTGCTACAACAAACTAATATTATGTAAGTATCATTAAACATCAAATTAAAAAGTTACTTTAACACTTTTTAAATAAAATTACAGAATTCAATGAACCCTATGAATATATAATTCGATGAACTCTACAAGGAATTGAATCAACTAGTTCTTTAGATGAATCATTGAAATCCATCTATGTTATTAGTTCTATAATGTCATTTGATATGCCATTAAAACTAAGACTTCTAAACACTTATATTCTCTTATGCTCTTTCAAGAAAGTTTACACCACCCAACTATATGTGTGAATATGATCTGATTAAGTATTCAACATTTTGATTAATAAATCTCTATGTTGGGGCTTAAGAGTTTTAAAAAAACAATTCATATGTGTTTATAATAGAGGAGAAGCCTTAATAACCATAAAAAATGAGACTTTGTATCACTATGATAACAAGCAACATTAGGTCTGCCCCAGGCACCATATGACATTGATCCAATTATGCCTTCATAAAATTCACAAGATTTTGTTTAGAGTTCGAATTGAAATCGAGATTCTCATTGCAACCATTTTCCTAAAACAAATTTGAGAAAAATAATATTCAACACTTTTGAATAATAAGTTGAAATGTGTCCCATAATATAAGCATATAATTAAAGCCAAACATTTAAAAGAGTATAAAAACGATTCCTTTTAAATAATTAAACCTATATTTATTCAAGGTAACGTTCAAGGTAATTTAATAAAATATGGATAAGTAGTTTAGAAATTAATAGAGGAGAACAAATCAAATAAACTAATTATTTGATGAGGAGTGTCTTAAAAAACAAATCTTTTTTAAACATTTATAAAACATATATATGTATGTCTACATTAAACTTATACAAGTTGTAATATATAGACAAATGGTTAAGGGTTCTAACTTTAATACATAAATCAAAGGTTTAAGTCTTTGAACTAACAAAACTCTCTCTCTCTCTCTATGTGTGTGTGTGTGTGTGTGTGTCTCCCCAATAAGCTGATGGGTTTAGCTCATAACAAATTAAACAAGGCTTATTTCATACTCACAATAAGTTCACTTTTTCTTATATCTAATTCTTATTATAGGTTTTATTAGTTTAGCAACCAAACACTTATCTTCTTTTTATTTTAAAAACTCTAGTCACATTTTTAGAAAGCCTCATTGTTGGCCCCCTAAAATTTTTTTCTTGAGGATCAAGTATGATTTGAATAAATTATGAGGTCCTTAAGGGATTACTTTGTGGAGTTAATTATTATGTTAATGTTGGTAAGATTTTATTTTTATTGTAAACAACTCAAGTCTTATGATATTCCACAAGAGTTAGACTTCAAAAACGGGGTCCAACACTTATAACTACAACTGCCACTTTACCTGTTCACAGATGTGTTATGAATTCCAACTTACATTACTAGTGAGAAAAGTGACAAGTGATTTAGAAAGAAGGAGTGATAACTAAAACCACCATCACCACTAGTCATATCAACATTCTGACAGTAGCCCCTCTAGCCTACTACTTGCTACATATCCAGAACAATCCTCACCTACATAGACTACCATTGGCGATGTTTCATAATGTGGCCAAAATTTGATTCCGTCTACACCTAAACAATGTTAATGGTCAAAAATAAATGGCATTTTTGTTTTCCCCACTATCGGTTTTACAAAAATATAAAAATAAGTGTATATTTAAACCATGGTAACATATTCAGATTAAACAATTTAAAAGCCTAATCGTTAAAATGTTGAAGAGGACGATCAAGAAGATGGTTTTCTATCAGAGGTTTAATCAAGAGAAAGGAAACCAAAGAAGCCACACAAAACATAAATTTGGTCAAAATTTAAATCTCATCTAGGATGTAAAACTCAAACATTAAAAAAAACACCATAATTGTTCAAGTCAACTGGTCCAAATATATATGTAGTTGTCTTTTGAAAAAGATATACTCTTAAACAAACCGACATAATGAAAACTATACGTTATTGTTGAGTTGTTATCAATGATTGTTCTTACAATCAAACACTATAAATTAAAATAATCAATTAAATTAAAATTAAATAAATATATCATATTTGAGATTGAAAAATAATTATTATGCTCTTGTAAAAGTTTCAAACAAAATTAATGGATAATCTCATTCATGATAGGAATTTCAAAACTAATGAATAATTTCATTCATAATAGGAATTTCAATTTCAAATATACAAGGGATAAAGCTTTTCTTTATCAGAATTCAAGTAAAAATTACTTTGTTACAAATGTAAGAAAATTTTATATGTAGATAAAGTGGTAGGATCGAAACATATTTGCATCACTGATCAATTGAACAAAAATTACTTATAAATTTTTGCTATAATTCACATAATAAGAGACTTGTAGCATACCAAACTTGCAGAACTCTTTCAACATGTTTTTTATTGATTTCAAAATTTTCTTAGCCAACAAACACTTAAATATTTATGGTAAATCATATCTTATATATGATTTTCTAACAATTGTGACATTTACAATTATGACGCTTCATATTATTAACTTATTATATGTACTTATCCATTAAGAAGCATTGGTAATAGATGAAAATGGGGAAAAAAAGGATGAAAGGGTTGGCATTGGAGAGGGACTTCAAATGAGGGCAGTAAAGGTAGAAGTAGTTGATGTAACATTAAGAATAAAGGAGGAATATCTTGTAGAAGAAGGAGGAGCATGAAACACAATATTGGTAGAGGTCTCTATTATAATAGATGAAACAATAGAAATGAAGGACAATGGACACCAAATAGAAGACGAGACTTGAATTCTAATGGTGACAAAAGTCTAGTGTAGTAAGTGTAAACTTTAAGAATTAGGGTTAAAGATTTTGGGGATAATTAAAAATAATTTGATTATAATTAAATAATATTATTTAAATAGTAAATATAATTAGAATATTAAAAATAATTTTAAATTTTAAGTAAAAATTAAGTCCCAATATATCATTTGACAAACCAAAATTAAATTCCATTAAAATTTTCTTTCACTTAAAATATATTTTGCACACAACAACTTAAAAACACTATAGAAATGTTCACTTTAAGACGTTAAATTTTATCTTGTATTTTAGTGAAATTAGCACGGTCTAAAATTTAATTTTGGCCTTTGGATCCAATTATCTTTTTTTGGAAAGTCAGTAGAAACATAAACATCATGTCTCAATTAATTACTAGTAGCACTAGGAAGAAGCTTATTAAGATTGACATCATCTTAGACACTATATGTCTATGGTGCTACATGAAAAAGAAAAAATTAGACAAAGTTATAGCTATATTTAAGAATAAATATGATTTTAAGGTACTCTCTGTTGGGAAATCGAAATGGGATTTGATCCTGACAATAGTGAAATAATTAAGAAACTTTTTCGTATTTTAATTGCTCGAAAACTAAGATCACTTTAATTCTATAAAATAACTAATGCATAAATCATAAAAAGGCACGAATCTTAATTTGAATCTTATTCCGAAGCTTGATCATATTCTTGTCGTATCTCTTAAATCGTTTCTGAAACTGGCTCATCTTAACTACCGTAGCTGAACAAATGTCCGCCCTATAATGTTATCCATTAAATAAGTTGAGAGAATTTCGTAACTCTTATAGAGAGGGTTAAATAAGGAGTGCTAGCTTTATTAAAGCTTAAGCCTATTTATAATAGGTTTTGGATACTTTAGTAATTTAATTGAAATTAAATTCTAACATAAATTTAAATTTAGTTAGAATTACAAATAATTCTAATTAAATACCTATTATGCCCTAATAAGATCTAATATCTCATATTTAATCATAAAGTTTTTCAAACTTTACAATCAAGTCTAACTTGATTAAAATATCTTTCCTCTTTTCAACTCGTTCTTTATTTGCGACTCATTAAGTTCTTAAATATGTTAGACATGGATACAAATTATAATCTTAAATCATTTTTAGGATTAAATAAATTAAACTCTTTTAATTTATCTTTAATTCTCTAATTAAACAATATATATTTATATATCAAGATTGACGTCCAACAACACATCATGATTGCACAAATATTTAGGAATATTAAAGTAGTTTTGACTAACTTTTTTGTACATGATTTTTCATATAATTCAATCCTTTCATTATACAATGTTTCGATTAGACATAGAACATAGAACATAGAACATAGAATTAATATCTACTATATTTTGAGTCTAATTATATTAATTCTCCTCCATTAGTTATTGATTCAATTAATGAAACTATTTATAAAATGTTATTCCACGTTGACTAAGGATTTCTTGAATCAATACTAATCGAGAACAATAGAACATTTCCCTAATTACTTTAATGCGATGAATTCTATCTTGATCACTTAACTACCTCCATATAGTTTCATGATATATCTAATGACTACTGACTGAGCTATCTTTGACTAGAACAGGTCGTAAGTAGTATAAAAAAAATAATGCCAACACAAGATAACTTTAAAGATCTCAAGTTAAAGGACCACTTATACAATCATTACAATAAGAATTAATTCCATAGATATTCAAGTAATGCTCTAAATAGATTTATCATATGGGATCAATTTAGTAAACTTGTTCTCTAACAACCACCCATGTGTTTCTTTAATTATCTCCATACTTTAGCCTATGATATCGAGTACTTCCTTTATAAGAAAAAACATAACACGTGTTAGTTTTTTTATATTCTATTAATGTCCAGTCTTAATAAAAATGACTAGGAAGAATTTAGAGATAATACATAAATGCAATATGAATCTCATGATTATAATCTTATCATAATTTCGTTAACAATGTATATTTATCTTATGGCCTTTATTATATACATCTAAGTATTTATAAGATAAAAAAAATACTTTTAAATAATTTTTACTAAACTACAACCAACCGATTAGCTGTAGGGCATAAACCAACACTCTCTTCTCTCTCTAGCACTTCACTGTTGTAGGTTCATTTGACTTCATTAGTTTCTACTTTTTGAACAAGTGGCATCCCTTCTTTCTTGATCCCTTTGCTCCAAAAGAAGGCATGGAAGCTACAATTTTATAGGGGAAGTTTGGATCTCAGGTTGATGGATTGGTGTCAAGGATGAGAGAGATATTAATCACTTTAAATTTCTTTTATTTCCATCATATGCTTGTTACTGTATTTGAAATCTATGGATTTCATTGCTATATAGCTTATGCATCATGAACAATGTAGATTTATAAGGGTTTTGGCTTGGAGTATAATATTGAGGAACTTATGTAAGCTTATTTTTTTACTCATTCATTGAAAAATTTGTGATGAAACAAAGTTGTAGATTTCTTTAATTGCAAATTCACTTTTATCTTTGGCATGAACAGTGACAATACTCTAAATAACCACATGATTTTATATTTTTTTGGCCAATAGGTTCTTGATAAGCAACATAATCTTACAGAGTCGTTGTTCTTTAGTTGCCTCATATAGGCTAAGTATATAATTAATAGGTAAATGTAAGTCTAAAAAGGTCCTTTTATTCTCACATTAGTATTAGTAGCTTTATTTGTATCTATGATTGTTGTGATTTTCTAGTGCACTTCTCATGTCATTGCTTGATGTGATTTTTAGTGCACTTCTCGTGTCATTGTTTGGTCTTCCAAGTGCAATATGTTTATGACATGATGTTCTCTGAAGATTGCTTAACGAGTTGTTTCATAAATTCTCTTTGTTCTTTTGGTACACAAATAAGTCAAGTTAAGCTAGTTAATTGAATACCTCAATTTTTAAAGATTTTTTTTAGACAACTTGTCTATGATTTTACTATAGGTGAAAGTAGTAATATTATCCATTTGCATTATTTGATTAATTGAAATCTCTAGCCAGTTAAACCAAACAAGTTTGAATATCATTAGTGATCGAGATATTTTGGAGGGTTAATAGCCATCAATGTTGATGGTAAAAGCAATTGGGAAAGTTGAGATTGACTTGCTAACTTTGATTCTAACAAATAAACAAAATCTAAATTAATTATGAATGATTTAATTATTGTTTTATGCCCTACAGTTAATCGACTGATTGTAGTTTGATGAAAAGATAACCTAAAGACATTAATTTTCTTATACATATTCATATGTATATTACAAACTTTATGAGGTAAATGTACAATGCAAATGAAATTATGATAAAATCATAATTATGAGATTCATATTGCATTTAAATATTATCTCTAAATTGGTCATGCTTATTTTTTATTAAGATTGGACATTAGTAGAGCATAAAAAGACTAGCACATGTTATGTTTTCTTATGAAAAAAGTAGTTGATCTTATAGATTAAGTATGCAGATACCTAAACAAACATGATCCTATATGATAAATTCATTTGGAACATTACTTGTATGTCTATAAAAATTTTCATTATGATGATTGTATAAGTAATCATTTGACTTGAGATCACCAGAGCATCTTTATAGGGATTGTTATATTTTGATACTATTTATGACCTATCATACTCAATAGTAGCTTAGTCATTAGTTACTGAATATAGCAAGAACTATATGGAGATAGTTGATTGATCAATTATGCTTCATCAACCTAATAATTGAGTGATCAATATATGCTTCACCAACCTAAAGTAATTAGGGAGAATGCTTCATTGTTCTCATTAATATTGGTTGAAGAAATCCTTGGCCAACATAGAATGATACTTTGAAAATAGTTTTCAAATCTCATTAATTGAATCAATCGCTAATAGCGAAAAACTAATATGATTAGACTGAAATAGAGTAGATATTAGTTTCATACATTATGTCTAATCGAAATATTATATAATAAAATGATTGAATTATATATAAAAATTATGCACGAAAAGGTTAATTAAAACCACTTTGATAATTCTAAATATTTAGGTGGTCATGATACTTTGCTAGATGTCAATCTTGATATATGAATGTTAATTATTTAATTAAGGATAAATTAAAAGACTTTAATTATTTATTCACAAATATGATTTATGATTATAATTTATATCAATTGCAAACATGTATGTGGATCTAATAGGTCACACATAAAGAACCAGTTGAATAGAGAAAATATCATTTAATCAAGTTGGACTTAATTGTAAAGTTTGAAAAATTTTATAGTTAAATATTAGACATATTTAATAAACAAGTATCATTATTGTATCTTATTTGGGCGTAACTAATATTTAATTAAAATTAATTGCCTTATGTATTGTTTTTAATTAAACTTTAATTATTTAATTATAATTAGAATTAATTCTAATTAAAATTTAATTAAAACTAAAATTAATTTTATTTTAATTACTAAAATACCCAAAAATCTATTATAAATGGTCCTAGGTAGGAGCTCACACTTCTTATCTAACCATCTCTACAACAATTATAAAGTTCTCTCAATACACTTGTTAGAGCCTAAATACTTGTACATTTATGGTAGTTGAGATTAGTTGATTTTAAAATAGTTCAAAGGAAACGATAAAAAAGATCAATATTCATAATAAGATATGCATTAAGATTTATATTTTATGTGTTAATCATGCTATAGAATTTAAATGATCTTGTATTTAGAAAATCAAATATAATATATGTTTTGTAATTATTTTGCTATTTGTGGGATTCGAATCCTGCAATGATATTCCAATTACTTATACTAAAACTTCAAATATGATGTAATCAAACTAATATAGCCTTTTGCATGGGTGTATTTGTGTATGTGTTTTTGTTAGGAATAATAATTTTTGACCCATGGATATAAATTTAATTGCTTTCAATGAATCAATTTATAGGTCAAACTTAGGCCCAAACTGACTCAAGACTCAATTATTCTAGGTAAAACAACTTCGTTTTACTTAGAAGAGTTAAGCTTCGAGTAAGTTTGGGCTTAAGTAGCTCAAGTCTTGACCAATTACAAAAATTAGGTTATTCTATATAATTTTTAAAAACTTATTTAAAAAAGTTTAATTACGTTGTTTGATATTTTTAATTTTAAAAAAGTTGACATGGCTCATTGCCATCCCTAGTTTTTTTGTGTGAAATAATGCAGAGTGTAATAATGGATTTGATAGTTAAACAATAAAATGGGTGATTGTATGATTAATTTCATACATACACTATTCTTGAGCAAAATAAAGTTCAGTGAAACATGTTGGTAAAAGAATAAGGTTATGTTTTTTCTTTTTTCGTAGTTCAGGGTCCGGGCTTGGCCCGATTACCTGGAGCCTATGAGCCACCCACTCAGACTCATAGATAGGTAAATCCGGGTCTGATCCTATATAGTATTAGAGATACCTGCTTCCGGAAGATGAGCCATCACCAGGGGAATTACATCACCTCAAACAAAGGCTGCTCCTCCCAAGGATCGAACTCACAAACTTCCCACAATCTTCTCCTCCTTTCTATCGCTAGGCTACCCCGTGAGGGGCGAATGAGGTTATGTCTCACACTACGTGGTGTGTAACAAAAGTTTTATGAGCTTACAGTTGGAACCATACCTATACTATACATAGAGCCATAACGTAACGGTGGCTGCTTTCGACAGATAAATGAGAGGCATAAGTTAGAATGGTGGCCAGGCTCCCTCATTTTTCGAGAGCAGCAAATTTGTTGTTTCTTTGCTATTGCCATGAAAAGCTTCTTCACCTTCAGCTAAAAGGACCTCAGCTCCTCCATAGTCATTATAAATCATTTAAGGTAGGTTCAATCCAGTTTCCAATCAGTTTAATTTCGCACCAACGTGAAGTTGACGCAATACCAGCGGTTTCTTTTATCACAAGCCACGCCTTTTTCTAACCTTCCCACTAATAAATGACAAAAGGCTTTGATAGATTCCATTCCATTGAGCGTATTTTATTAAGTTACATTTTTCGGGATGGACACGATTTCTAGTTGTTTCACGTCAAGGCATCTGATACTTGTAGATATGGCTGATTAATCGTTTTTACCATTCCGTGTAAGCAAAGCGTTACTTTTCGAGAATAAACGATCTAGTTATTGCCAGCAGAACATAGTTAATGACAAGATCTTCTGTCCAATTTTATAGTATTTTATTTTGTCCCATAAATCTTAACCATTTATTTATACAGATTTCACGTTTATTTATGCAAAATCTACACAGAACCCATACAAATAAATGGCTGAGATTTATGAGACAGAATAAAACACCATAAAATTAGACAGAAGATCTAGACTCGTCCTATGAAAGACGGTAGTTACTGTTCTTAACCAGAAGAAGATACATGGTTCCAAGTTCTTAGATTTTAATGTACTTAACAGGAATTGCAGTCAAGAAACTTGTTAACGAGACCATTATTGGAAGACCATTCACCCAATTCCATTCCATGCATTCCAAAACAATACATGACATCTAACAGTCAAAGCACAGGAAGCAAACACGAAATGCAAGGAAAGCTCAATTTACATATTAATCAAAACTATAGCAGATTTTCACTCCCGTGCAAAGAAAACTTTGGGTAGGATCATGTTGGAGAGAATGTGCTTTACATATATGTATGCTGCACAAGTTTTCAATATTTACTATAGATAACAAGACACTTTGATCTGCAATATTCACAAAGAATCATGCTCGAATCCCTAGGGATTTCTTTGGCTCTCTTGTTGCTACTGGTTACATCCACAACACGATCATTTCAAGAGAAAGATCAAGTCGTTTCATCGAACACCATTGCCTGAAGCGGAAAATCCAGAAAATGCTCACTTTATTATTCAAACTAGAAATATAGCGGATTCTGTTTCATGTTTATGTTTTAAACAGCATAAAAAACAGCTTTCAAAGTTGAATGTTCAATTATAAGAACTTATGGCAAACATCTCAATAGGCTAACCATAGAAGAGTTCCACAAAAAAGGGTTCTCCGTATGCTTGCCAAATAAGAGTTCTATCAAAATTCACGATCCAAGATTGAGAATAAAAGGGCTTCTTGATTTATGCATTCAACTAGAGGAGATATGCATGCTGTCAAGATATCATAAACAAGCCACAGTAGGACTTTCGATGATATAATCTGAAAGTTGCCTTAGGTGTGAACTGTCAAAGGCATCTAAACACAAATTTAGCCTTGAACACTTTATCTAAGCTCTTGCAACTTCTTACGACTAAATTAGCCCACCAAAAGTTGGAAGTAGCATAGAAATTAGAACCTTTTGGTATCATCCAAATGCAGAGTATGCTACCTTCCAGGAGCCTTGCAGTTCAGTTGAATAAGTAGGACAAACATATATTGATTGTGCAGAGAATTAAGGGATATTGTAGTGCCAGTAATTACTCACCATAACCAATCAAAGAAAAGAAATGAAAATGATATCACCTTGGATCTCAAGAAACCAAACCAAGAAAACATAGTTAAGATAATCTTTCCAACTCCCACAAAATAAAGGGGCTCATTATCGAGTAATGATAATAAAGTAAGCAAGGTCTACCACAAATTCACAACTCATTTTCCTCTGGTTTCGTTTACCACAAATGATAAAGGATTGACCTACCTAACAAATCAATAATAAATGTTTATCAAATTCAATCATTCAGGAATTTGCTATATGTTTGGAAGAGAAGTGACAAAATGACTTCCCAAAAGTACATAACGGAACAACAAAAGCCTCAAAACTTGGAATAAGTCATTGAAAAGAGAAAACTGCAAGCCCTCGAGCATTTTAGTGAAGGGGAAGCTACTAGTTAGTCTATTAAAAAAGTAACACTAATAGTTAATCTATTAATATTTAAACAAGTAAGCTCTCAGAAAAATAAAAGGAGTTACCTTGCCACAAACTGGGCAGTTGTCACTTCTCTCCATCCACTCATAAATGCAACCAAGATGGAAGTGGTGAGAGCATTTTGTCATTATCCTGGGGTTCTCAGGAGTATATTCTGCACATGAAAGTAGATTTGAAATGATAAATCATAGAGTTTAGAAAAACCATTGTGAGAAAATTTTGCAAATCACTCCAAAAATTTATGAGAAAAAATTATACTGCTGTCAAATATACATTTAGAATTCAAGTACAGATTTTAAATACCTGCCACGCAGACCTGGTCAAGATCTTGGAAAGTTGTGACAATAACAATAGATTAGTGGAATGCATTCAAGGGATTTGTCCCTTCATTTTAAAAGGCTGTTGATGAAGCTTTGCATCAAATTGCGTTCTCAGAAAGTAGTGGGTACAGTATTTTGGTCCACACTTTACTGAGATAGGAGGTTTTAGAAGGTACTTTTTAGAGGACATTCAATCATTTTACTCTGCTCTCACTTATGTGAAATTGGCAGATGCTGTTTATGGCTAGCTTACTATCTAAGACTACCCCATTGATCTTCAGTCCTTTCACAGCTAAAACAGTACACTCAGTTCTTTTGCTTTTCAATTACTTTTACTATGTTTGGGTAGAGTGTATGGGATCAATCAAAACATCACAAATTTGGTGATTTTAAAAAGTGCAAATTTTCTATATATGATCAATCAAAGCACCAACCAATAATATAAACAATATCATTTAACCTCCAGTAAAACAAATGAAGACTCTTCATTGTTGGCAAATTTCAAGATATGTGTGTAAATATTTTAAAATAAGCTAATACAGAACTAAACATTGTAGTTATCATAAAATAGTTTAATAAGAAAAACATCAAGTAAAGATGAATTGATTGCCTCCAGAACATGTAGACAGGCACCCTTGACAACAAAAATTGTTATGATTTGAACACTTTGAAGGTATAAATCAGTCAAAGTGCAGTAGAATATATTACCTTCAAGACACGTTGGACAAACATCATCATCTTCTGGTGATGAATATATATATTCCATCCCAACTATTGATTTGGCAGAAGAGAGTTTCAGAGAAGATTTAGTGCGCTGTTCTTTGGACCCTTCTTCACAAGATCCATTCCATTTGTCTCCTGTGCTCAGGGACTCTGAATCAGCATCATTATCACTTCTTAATGGTTCTGTTTCTTCATGTGAATGACTTGATCCCTTTTCCCGCCTGGAAACCAGACCATCCCGCTGCAAGCGGAAGTATCTGGGGTCTGCATCATAAGGCAGGGGCCTTGGAGGTGAACGATACATGTCAGATAGAGAATTGTCAAGAGATGCAGATGAAGTTATAGATGCTGCCCCCTGAATGGATGAAGGGACAGCATGCATTTCCCCTCTCCGAAAAAGCGAAGAATACTGCATGCAATGAAGAAGATAATGAAGGTAGAAATATAGTTGGAGTCGCCACCTGAAATTCTAAACGAAGACCTTCGTTGACAATGTTTCCTGGGCAAAATTTTGCATTTAAATCTAAATGTCATGCAAAGAACAAAACGACAAAATGATATTTCTCCTGTATGCACCTCAAGGGCTTGGATTATTTTGGTTCCAGAGAATAAGGTAGTTAACATTATTCTGAAAACATCTACTACCCATTTTGCTATGGTTCAGATACCAATCAGATAGAAAGGTGTCCAGGGCTCAAGCCTAGACCATGAATAATTCTCTCCCAGTTTAATAGGTCAATTAACTCCGTAGCACATATATGACCCAAAAATTAGCCTTCAACTTGTGGCAAACTCTTTACTTACTGCATCTAATTTGTTTGGCATCTCAAGTTGAAGAGGTAAGATCAAGCCTAATTACATAATTCGCTTCCCTTCTTTAGGTACCATTACCTCCAAACTTTAGTCCCTCAGCCATTTTGACTTTGACACTAATGACCAAGAAGTTCATGGATGCCAAATCAAAATGTTGTATTACTCATAATATTGCTTCATCCATACAAGCGATTAACTATTGGCTAAGAAGTCTGAGACAAACACGATGAATGTTCAGTATCACACGTACAGACATTCTGTACACTTGGTTAATGACAAAAGCCTCTACAACAGGAAGCTACATAACTTCTAGTTGCTATTCGAGCGGTACAAAATGCAGACCTCAATTGTGAATAAGACGGAAGAATAAGTGGAAGAACAAGTGCGAACAGAGTAGGTATTGTAGGATTAAGGGAAATATTAATAAGAACAATATACATACCACATGTAGGAAATTTTGGATGAAGCAACTAACACACATGCAGTTTCTATATATAGAACTGTTCGGATTTATATAATCTTCAAAATCATCTGAATGCAAACAGCAACAAACAGCACCCATCTTATCAGCTGAAGAGCCCCTTCTTTCCAACCAATGCCTTCCACAAGAGTTCTCTCCACTCTCGCCCACAAGCTAAACTCCAGCAAGCAAAAACATCAAAACTGTCGAATACAACAACACAAAGAGAATGAGAGAGGACTCTAAGCTCGCAGAAGGGCCCGCGAACCAGTACCCTCCCTCTCTAGTTTAAAAATGCCAATGCCTCTTTATCTGGTTTGGCGGTTT
Source organism: Erythroxylum shatona (assembly GCA_027568895.1). Classification (NCBI taxonomy): domain Eukaryota; kingdom Viridiplantae; phylum Streptophyta; class Magnoliopsida; order Malpighiales; family Erythroxylaceae; genus Erythroxylum; species Erythroxylum shatona. The sequence goes on from JAOSBK010000008.1 coordinate 14,271,750, forward strand.
AAAGGCGCTGATCGACGGACTTTCACCTATAAATTAGAAGAGAATAATATACGAAACATTAGTCCAAAGTATAATTTCAGAGATCCGTAAAGAAAAACTTGACCAAATCAAACTCATGAGCTAAGAAACATGCAGCGACCCTCTGATGAAAATAACAATATGACTGAAAGATATCTATAGCTAAGATAAGAGACAATAAACCATCCATCTCACAAAAGTAAAAATAGTGTGATCAAATTTCCTATCAACCATTAAGACAAACAGCACAGACGGCAAAACAGTTTCCTTTACTAAACCAATTCAAGCTGTAATTGCAGGATCAGTCTAGGATTTCCTCAATGACCGACAAACTGAGTAATATCAGAACACGTTTGCAACAATCAAGCAACTCGTCACCGAAGTTGACGACTCTATGTCCAAAAATCAGCCCCCTTTTGTATAGAAACGACAAGATTTAATCTTTCTTTAGAAATTAGGAAAAAAGGGTTCTTTTCTTCAGTGAAAGGGCAGTGCTTATTATCTGGCAATCAAAAATTGATCTTCTGGCGAAAAAAGGGAAAAACAAAAAAGTACGATTATAATCCCACAAATGAAACTCATGCAAACAATTCAATTCTAAGAACTCCATCAGGCAAAATAAACTCCACAACCAGGAAATGATATATTTTGAAGAGAAGAAAATCGAAGTCAGCAGCAAATAAGAAGATCGACCGGGAAAAATCCACCGATCATCAAAACAAATGAGACCCATTTCAAAAGTATGAATATAGCTTGCCAGAAACGTTTAGAAGGCAAACAAAATTAGGGACAAAGGAAAGGAAAAAAAGGAAAGCACCCGAAGAGGAGAGATGAGAAAGAGACAGGGATAGAGTCCAACCCAACAAATCCGGTTCGGTGTTTAGGGGAGAGAGAGAGAGAGGGTAAGCTTGAAAATGGGACTTCAAATTAATATGTATGGGCGACAAAGGCTATGGAATATGAATGCGCGGAATAAAAGCTGTCGTCTCTCTCTCTTTATGGTCTGCGGTGCCTCTTTTGGGGGGGTTGGGGTAAGGGTGAGAGAATCCAATCAATCCACTCCTTTTCATTTCTTCGTCTGTCTAATTATATTCTTATTTGTCAAAAGTAGCTTTAAGATTTGTTGAATGATAGTCTCCATTGTCCATACTCACCGTCAAGTCTCATCTTAACCATAACAGGGTTCTAGATTTTCTCTTATTTAATTGAAGAACTAAAATACTCTTTTCCATGACCGACCCTATCTTGACTGTTCTATTCTACGAAGAGTTAAATGGTAAACGGTAATATATTGCAGTAAAGTGAAAGGTGTCAATTCACTCATTGCTTGGGTGTGCAGTTAGTTAAAACAAGTTTGGTTGAATGGTCCATCGATTCCAACTTTGAGGATGCTCAGTTAAATGAAAAGCCGAACGAACACGAAACGGACCAGTAAAAGAAAGCGGGACCTGCATTTTTTGAATTTCTCGCTCTCTCTCTCTATCCCTTTCATCTTCTTCTCCCCGGCTACTCAAAACAGTCAGATCTGTTTGTCCTTTGTCTTCTTTTGCACTGCTGCCTCTATAATGCAATGAGCCTTGGAGCCTGTTTTAATGCTGTTTCTCTATGGCTTGCAATAACATCATGTTCTAGTTTTACGTACTAGAGTTTGGCCGTAAACTCGTACTTTTATGGCTATCCAGGCCTTGGAGACTGAGAATCCATACAATAGAAAAATGCAGAGCTCGGCGGCTCTAAAATTGATGTTAGAGCTGATGCAGAAACCTTAAGGTTTTGCCAGGTTGTAGCCATTTTCTTCTTTTTAATTTATATTTCTCCACAGTTACTTGTCATTCGTATTATTCTTTCTTTACCAATTTGAATATGTATTGTATTCTTTTTCTTGAATGTTCTTGCCTTATTCTGATTAATAATAATGCATTTCTTCCATTTCTTCACCAGATACAAATATGAGAACAACACAGTGATGGATGCTTCGTCTCCTGATGTGAACTAACCATTGCACCGTGAACTTTATGGTAATGGGAAGGTTGATTGGACACGTCTTCTAGAGGAACTCAAAATCAGCTTCTTGAAAGACAGGTTTTCTTTGAAACTTTGTCTCTTCTGTATCAAACTATTAACTGCAATGGGTTTGTCTTCTTTTCATCTTTGAGTCCATGCCCTTTCCCTTCAACGTTGTCGCTGATGTATTTTCCATCTACGGGTGCAAAACTCGTACCATTTGTCCTCAAGGTGTAAAACTTTAGTATTTGCGTTTTAAGTTCTACTGATTTGTTAGTTTTCAATTATCTAGCTACTCATTTTGTTTATTTTAAATCTTTCAAATTGTTGTGTTCATGTTATTGGTTGTAGAAAGCTCATGTCCAGCAATTTTTGGCTACTGAAAACACACTTAACAAAGCTGCAGAAGCTAGGGATTTGTCCCAAAAGCTTATGAAGCGGTTGCATGCAAGTGGTCATATAGTTTCTTCACACTCACTCAATGTTGGAGGCACGTTAAAGACATGGGCAGTCTAAGGCAATTTGAGGTAATTTTTCTGATGGATATTCTATGCTTAACTGTTCATCTTTTTAAATCATTGCCACGCTAGGGTGTTTGTATAAGTACATCTTTTTCCTCTCTTGGTGTCTGTTTTAAATGTTTGATTTATGAATTGTAGCATATCATTTACCATATGTTTTCTGCGATTGGCTTTAGTGAGCGCAGTAGTTTCATTTGCTTTATTTGCTCATCTAATTCTTGGACATTACTGAGACAGCTTGCTATTAGTTCAAATGAATAATTCAGAAATCTCATCCTTCTATCTTAAAATACTGGTGAACATGCCTCATTTGGAAATTTACCTACATGACTTTCATCTCACCCGTGGAGAGGATGAGAAACCTATTGGATGGTACGTTGCCATCATTTTGGGGTGTAAACATAATTGGTAGTTTTCAAGAAATGGGTCCTAAAGTATTGCCTAACACCATTTGATTACTTGGGTCATGCTTTTGTGTTCATTGATTGTATCTTGAACGAAATTTTCACCTTTCACTTACTATATGAGTAGTACTTATCTCAAGAGGTCGGTTGTCCACTTGTCTGACCATCAAGGATCCAAATATGAAACTTTTGTTATCTACACTTGAAATGACACTTTTCATAATTAAGCATGAGATTTTTTTCAATGCATCTTTTTAACACTTTCCTCAAATTTTCTAAACAAGATGTAAAGGAATCTCCGTACACAGTAAAGTCATCCATGAAGACTTCAATAATTTCCTCTACATAGTCAGAAAAGATACTTACCATACATCTCTGAAATGTCGTCGGAGCGTTGCAAAGACCAAATGGCATGCGTTTGTAGGCGAAAGTGCCAAACGGACAAGTAAACGTCGTCTTTTCTTGATCTTCAGGTGCTACATGAATCTAGTGAAAGCCTGAATAACCGTCTAAACAGCAATAATGAGAATGACCTACAAGTCTCTCAAGCATCTGATCAATAAACGGTAAAGGAAAATGATCTTTACGGGTAACAACATTTAATTTTCTAAAATCAATATATACACGCCACTCGTTTTGAACTCTAGTGGGTACTAATTCACCTTTTTCATTCTCAACAACAGTAATGCCAGTTTTTTTAGGAACCACTTGTGTTGGACTTACCCACTTGCTATCTGAAATAGCATAGATCACGTCCGCAGCTAATAATTTTAGTATCTCCTTTTTTACAACTTCCATCATTGGTGGATTTAATCGACGCTGAGGTTGCCTGCTACGTTTGCAATCATCCTCCAACAAGATTCGATGCATGCAAATGGTAGAGCTAATTCCCTTGATGTCTGCAATCGACCATCCAATAGCTTCTTTATTCTCTCTAAGTACACGGATAAGCCTCTCCTCCTCCAAATCGCTCAACTGATTGGAAACAATCATAGGTAATGTTTCGGCCTCCCCCAAGAAGACATACTTGAGGTGCGCAGGTAATGCTTTAAGCTCCAATGTCGGCGGCCGAAGAATGGATGGGAGTAATTTATTGCCATCAATCTTCAGTGGTTGCTGTAACATGCCAGATGCAACCTGTAATGCCTGCAAATCATGTACTGCATGGACCATACCTCGCGGAACTACCCATTCAGTCTCGATCTCTGATAGCTTCGCAGGAGTAATGTTATCAGTTATCGCAGCCTGCAAAAAATCATCAACACACAACTCGAGAACTTTCTCGGTCAAGGGGTTAATACAATC
>JAOSBK010000008.1:14291004-14306906 GCA_027568895.1 Erythroxylum shatona
CTAGGTTTTGCATTGAGTTGCTGTAAGACATAGTTGATTTGTGCTTGTGCTTTTACATAATACTGTTACTTTCCATCATATGGATTGTCTTTGTTATCCAACTATTTAAAAAACCTGTTAATTTATCCTCGTTAATGAACTCATTGAAAACCTGTTACTTCCATCATGCGGATTGTCTTTGTTATCTCTTCTGTGCATTCCTTCTATTGGTTGATTTTTAGTTGAAAGGTCAAGAATAATCTTAATTTTACCTCTAAATAAAACTTAGGTCTTAATGTTAAGTGTACAAATAAAACTTTATCAATTTTACAGAGAGAATTTTTGTAGCATCATACTTTTTGGGTTACAATGTCACATGACTCTTTAAAATTAAATATTTTTATAAAATATACAAAATTAAATAAATAATTAAAAAATTTATAAACTTTAATTTTCTATAAATCAAATTAATAAAAAATTTAATTAAACATTAACAAAACTATTAATTAACAAATTCCTAACTTTATCAATCTCTAACTCTTATTATTGTTTTTGTTGTTGTTGTTGTTATTATATGTTCTATATTTTTTATTAGAATTATAAACTTAATTTTAGTAAAATATTCCTATAAGAATATTCAACGAAATACTAAAGATATATAATAGTCATACATTTATAATTTTTAAGTTATGTCCTTATACTAAACAATTAAACAACTAATACTAAACAATTAATTTTACCAAACATCAAATGACAAACAGCTAATGCAATCCGCTGGTCAAATCAGCTGATATAATCAGCTATCAGCTAATAGTTGATAAAATCATCTAACAGCTAATGTAATCAGCTAATTGCCAAATAGGGCCAAAATCTATGCTTAAAGAAAATATTCTGATAACAACTTTGACTGTTTAAAAGTCACATGTTCAATAAGCCATCAAAGGGATGGACAAGATTATGAAAACGTTTATATGGTCCGGTTAACTTTGGAACTCAAAGAAGGCAAAAATTAAGTGGAGTGAGGTTACCTAAACCAAAAAACAAGGTGGCCTTGGGATACTCTCGGTAACAACTATATAGAAAGTATTCACGTGTAAGAGGTTATGGCGGCTTTATATCAATAGTATGCTTTATATGTCAAGTGGCTACATGAATATTACTTCAAAGTTGCAATTCTGGCAGGTTGATTTCACTACCATTGGTTCTCCAATCCTTAAGCAAATGATGAAGATGAGGTAGTTCTTTTATCCCCACATTAAACACCAAATAGGTAATGGAGAAAGGGCATGGATATAATTTGAAAACTGGCTCAAAATCAGTCCTTTTGCATAGCATGTAATACGTAGTACAGATCTTATCATGTATCTAGGATCAACATGAAAGGATTAAAAATGAAGGTAATGCAGAATACCTTATTTCGGTTCCATCTCTGATTTCGATGCCGATTCTGAGCTCCAAACGATCACGAAGTTCTTGGGACATTTACAAAATCTCCTCTCCGGGACACGAGCTAAGTCTTTCTACAGTTTTCTCAATACGTAAGCTCTTTTAATAGGTCAAAGATTCTTTATACTTATGATTGATATGATCAACTGCAGGAGACCTTAACCTTTATATAGCTTCCATATCGAGTTTTCCCATTACAAGGCCGATATAGGTCTGGCACTAATTGGGATCTATTTTCTACCCAGACTTCGACCTATTAATCTAAATCATTTATTGGGTCACTTTATTATCTTTATCTAGATCAAATTACGTAACTTAACCAATAATTTATTTAAAAATCAAAAAGTGCAATTAATAGTTGTCCAACTTTATGAGAAAGGACAAAATTGTCCAACATTCTCCCTTTTGGATAATTATTAATTGCAGTTTGACTCTAGTTTAAAAACAGTTTGAAAACTCGGTTAAGCCATGCTACTGAATTAGTCGACTAAGTTTTAAAAAACAAAACATTTGATCCAAAGATAATGAAAGTTCATCATTCTGTCCTACAAGGCCTTCGATACCGAAAAGTATAAGATACATGCGTCATGTGTGACACAGATCAAATACAATCACGTATACCTAATACCTCACTAACATGAATGGGAAAATGGGGTGTGGAAAACTAGGATGATACCTTTATGAGCTAAATTATATGATCTTCATTTGTAGGTCTCAATTTCTCTAACTTTATGCTAGACCGCATATGCTAAACTGCATCAGAGAAATCCTGTTTTCTCTCATCGAATGCTAAACAACATTAAGGAAAACTTGTTTCCTCTCACCAAATGCTAAACCGAATTAGAGAAAACCTTTATGTACTCCAACTAATGCTAAACTACATTAGAGAACCTTTATAAGGTTAAAAACTTATATCCCCCTATGTCATGTCAAATTCATGGATATCTATACTAAGATTATATGCTTCTGAATGACATAGGCATAAGGTCAATCTATATATATGCCCAATGACCTTTAAATTCTTAAGATCGACACAAATCTTAAGACTTTTATACGTATTATGATAATGTATGATAACATGTATTACTAAGGATAAATGATGATCATCTTTATTGATGAACCATCATACTATCATAATACATCAAAATGTACAAATGTATATAGAGCAAACATAACGATCCCCTAACTAATAGTGCCTAAGGACGTCAAAACACTTATACTATATACTTGTGTCACAAACATAAGTGGGTGAAGTCCTTTAGTCAAAGGATCGACTTACAGTTCCTCAGTCTTTAAATGCTCCAAATCTTAATGTCACATTTTCATTTCAACTCCTTTATGACCAAATAGTTGATCTTTAAATGCTAAGACCCTATGATATTCTTTGTTGTTATTAAACAACACGGTATAAAGATTATCACAATATGACCAAATCGGTCTAGCCTCTGAATTAACCATAGACAACTCATAAATTAAGTTTTTAAGTTAAACCATATGTGAAACAGTCATATAGCATGCACTCTGCATGCATAGTCGAGGAAGTTACCCGTGACTTCTTAACACACTTCCACGATATTGTACCATTTGCAAACTTAAAACTGTAACCTTAATAAGACTTTCGATCATCCAAACACATAGCTAAAATCTGAATTTGAATTCCCTACGAGGTTTAGTTTGTTGACTTTTCTATATGTCAACATATAACCCTTGTTTTCCTTTAGTATCTTAGCACTCGCTAGACTGCATTCTAATGGTCTACAACTGTATTAACCATATATTGACCAAACAATCAAACAGTGAATGCAATGTCTTAACTATTATATAGTTGAGCATACATCAGGCTATCAACCGTACTAAGATACAGAACATTCCTCATAACCTCTCTCTTTACTTTATTCTTTGGATACTGTCTAAAGATTATCTCTCACTATGAGAGATAGGTGCTACGATAGGTTTACTGTTAACCGTATTAAGCCTTTGTAACACATGCTTAATGTGTGCATTCTATGAGAGGTTTGATGAGTGTTGAGATCTATCCTAGTGAATCTGAATACCTAGGACAAAAGATGCTACACCAAGGTCCTTCATGTCAAAGTTCTTGACTAAAAGTTGCTTAACCTCATACAACATGGTCAAGTTATTTGACGTGAGCAATATATCATCCACATGCAGTAATAGGAAGATAACTTTGCTCCCCTTGAATCCATAGTATAAGCATCTTTTTAATTTTATTTTCCATGAAGTTGAAAGAGGTCATAACCTTATCAAATGTAAGGTAATACTTTTAGGAAGGTTTGATGCAAACCATATATTGATTTGCATAACTTGCAGACCTTGTCAGTTCCTTCTGGATCTTGGGATCCTTCAGATTGTACCATATAGATCACTTCAGAAAGGTCTTTATTCAAGAAAGCAATTTTGACAGCCATCTAATGAAACTCTATATCATCATGAGCTATAATTGCTTTAATAACTCAAAGTGTATCCTACAAGGATACGAGAAAAAAGGTAACATAAAGTCAACCTTTCTCTCTGAGTGACCCATTAGACAACTGAGCAAGCCCACAAACCGCTGAAGTTTATCTTAAAATCCTTTAGGCCTTTATACTTCATTTACAACTGAGGGTTTTGCAGTTCCGCTACAAATTAACTAGCTTCCAGACCTTACTATACTTCATGGTTTGCATCTCGTCATTCATTGCATCCCACCACACATCTGCATTGGGTCCAGAAACAACTTCTGTAAAAGTAACTGGATCTGTAACATGTCTAATAGCATAGCCCTTTACATCTAATATACTATGTAATCAGATGGGCTAACAGGTTGTCTCACTCTAGTGGATTCACTTAACTGTATTAGATTATGTACCCCCAGGAACCTCTGTGTGTATAGGTATGGGTTCCTGTTCCTGTACAGGCACGGTATAAAGACTTATATCGACTGGATCTAAGCATATGAGTAACAGGTACATAATAACTGTAGTATCTGCCCTGCTATCATCTGAAGGGTTAATAGGCCTACCATCATCATAGACATGGTATTTCAGAAACTTAGCTGTTTGTGATTCCATTATTCTAGTCCCTCATTCTCTATAGTAAAAGTTGTAGCCTTAAAGTGGTCGAGATATTTTACTAAACAGCAATGAAACAGAACGAGCATGCAATTTTTCTTTATAAGGATTATACTACCTCAGTAGGGTAGCCCCATACACAAATGTGTGCAAAGCTGGGTTTTAAAACTTTTTAGATAATTAGGTAGATTAGTCCTACTCTGCATTGACTTATGCAAGGCCTTTAGGGTGTAGTTATGCCTTTCGACAACGTACCATTTTGCTTAGAACTACTCGACATAGTGAATTAAGTCACTATTTCAACTAATTCTAAATATCTAGCAAACAGACCTTTTAAAGTCCTAAAACACCATGTTTACCATAATATTCTCCTCCACAGCCAAATCTGACTATCTTGATGAATTTTCCTAATTAGTTTTCAACTTCAGTCTTTAAGCAAGAACCTAGAACTATAATGAAAATAATCATCAACAAATGTCATAATACATTTGGAAATGCACAATGCGAATGTATAAGGTCTACCAATATCTTTATATATCATACTCAATAAGTCAGAAGCATGAGTTGACCTTAATATCCTTATTAGTCAACTTACCTTGCAACAATTAGCACATGTTCCCAGATCATCATAATCTAGAATTGAGAAATGCTTTCTTTGATCAGTCTCTCAACCCTACCTAAAAAAATGTGGCTTAAACTTTTATGTCACACCATGTATGACTTCTCATTCATCAGGGTCCTTTAGTTTATAACTTGTTCAGTAAGATACGAAGAAGCATTTATCTAATTCAGGGTAAGACACATTCTATACAAGCCATATGACAAGAAGGTTGTATCATTATGTTTTGCATTAAACAACTGTACAATAGAAGCATTAAATATAAAACATTAACCATCTTTATCCAAAATTGATCAAAAGATCACAGATAAAATGTGTCGTGTAAACCCAAATGAACCTTATAACAAAGTTTAGTACATACATCCCCTATAGATATTACTTCCACTTCTTTATTGCTATGAACCGTCAGTTTCTCCTTTCCTTTATTTGACTTTATCCTTGATATGAACTACTTCATCGCGGAAGCACCTTGATCAGATGTTCCACTAAATAGCCACCATGTGTACTTAATGCAACTATCGCAAATTAGATTCATAATTGACAAGCCAAAGAGTAACTTGATAGTCTCAGTCTTTCCTTTTAAACCTCATACTATTGGTTTCTTTATGTCGCTAGGACCTTTATCAGCACTGGTTTGACCAACATCAACATGTGGAGAAGGTTTGGATTTTCTACCTTTGAACTTAGCGGGCTTCATCTTTGTCTTCCCTTAAGCTATTTCAAGGGCTATAGGAGTAGTCAGCTTGAGTTTCTCCTCCTCAACAACGTAATAGGCTATCAAAGCATTGAAGTCCCAATATCTTCAATCTACTGTAAAGATGAATCATTCTCGATATGTACTCCATTACTTCCCTTTTCTCCCGTATACGTTATAGAGAATAATTCTTTCATCAAGGCACTTGTCTCAACACTAGATGAGACTGTGTACCTCTGAGAGACATTATCAACAAACTCCTTTGCTATGTCTGTGTCCGGAAGTCTACTTTGCAGATGGTTGGGAATGGATCTCTTAATGGTCATTAGATTTAATCTGTTAGACCGATCCCAAGTTTTATAGGCTGCTTTATAAGTTTTCAAGGTCATGGAAGTAAATGAAAATGGCTTATCCTTCCTTATGGTCATATCAACCACAGCTATTATATCAACGACAACTCTCTCCATATTATTTAATACATCATTTGTCCACTTTTTTGTATTGAAATCGGTCAGGATTTCAATGGACACTGATTTGTTGACTAAAAAGGTGACTTCAAGATGATAATCTTTAAATCAGAACAAAAGTAGGATAACAACGATACTTAAATTTATTAAATAGTATCTTTACTGAAAATCTAATCACACATATTATGAAACACTTTTGGGATAAATACATAATATATACAATTAGACTTCCATATAAAAGTGATCAGAGTACAAACTATCAACTCTTATGACACTAAAACCTTTGGGTGAATTGATCACTTAAGCAACAACTCTTATGACACTAAAACCTTTGGGTGAATTGATCACTTAAGCAACAACTTTCCTCCATCCAGTGCCTTTATGAACATCTCAAAATATTATGTAAGGCCAACACCTTTGGGCAGAATAACCAAATATAAAATCATAGACATTCCCCAATATGCAAGTAGAACAATTCAAAATACTGGCTTGAAAGGCAACTTTGGTGACTGCATCCTCATCAACATTAAAAAAGTCCATAAACACAAGGGATACATCTTTATGTTATCCTCACATTCTTTATGGGCATATGGTATGTGACAATGTAACATCAAAAAATGAAAAAAAAATCAAATGCATGGTCTCATCGTCACATACTCGTGCTGAAGACATTATTTGAAAACTTCATTTGAGACTTTCGTAAAAGAAAAATCTCAGTAGAGTGGCTATCGTGCATCACCAGACATTGAACTAACCACCCGATATACGAAAACCTCATGTATCTCCCTTATGGCAAGTTCGTTACATGAAAATTCACTCAAAAATGACTTCAGAATGTCTCAATTAATTTTTCGATTGACTATCATGCAATCTCGAACACTGAGCATGAGACAGGAGACACAAAAACTTGAAGTATCTCCCTCATATGATGTCCAAAGCATGAAAATTTATTCGAAATCGGATTCAGAATACCTTAATTCCTTTTTCTAGAGTTAAACTTTAATTTATTACTAATGTAATAAATTCAAAAAAATGGAAAAAAATACTTTATAAATTTTCCAGACTCGGAAACTGACCAAAAATATCTCGTGGCACCCTTACGATCAATATGGAATTTTTGTGTTTAAAAAAAACACTGTAGCGTTCGTACGACTGACGTCAGCTGCTGACGTGGTGCATCATGTCACGCACGCGTCCACACCCGCCAAATGTGTTTGGCGTGTGCGTGTCACGCGCACCTTACGCATAGACGTCCATCTATTGTACAACATCCATTGCTTACTGGATCGACATGTCAGTGTGCGATTGACGCGTGCGGCTAACACCCTGCGATACTGTACTACGCACGCCCGACATCTCCACCTTCTTCGACGTCGAAGATGATTTTCAACATCTTAGGATGTCATTTTTTGCTCTGTTCAGCTCATTTTTTACCTTTTTTTTAGCTAGCCTTATGTATACCACTTTTACGTAATTATATACGTTAAAAAAATAAAAAATGAAGGACAAACATATGAAATGAAAAACTGAAAAACCTTCATTTCTGGCAATCCGATCATGTAATTGCTCTGATACGATATGTAATACGTAGTACAGACCTTATTACGTACCTAGGGTCAACATGAAAGAATTAAAAATGAACGTAATGCAGTCAGTTCCGTCTCTTATTTCGATGCTGATTTCGAGCTCTAAACGATCACGAATCTCCCGGGACCTTTACGGAAACTCCTCTCTGGGATACGGGCTAAGCCTTTCTACAATTTTCTCAATATGTAAGCTCTCTTAACAAGTCAGAGATTCTTTATGCTTATGATTGATATGAGCAACTGCAGGAGACCTTAACCTTTATATAGCATCCAAATCAGGCTTCCCTATCACAAGGACGATATAGGTCTGGTCCACACTAATTGAGATCCATTTTCTACTTGAATTTTGACCCATTAATCTAGATCATTTATTGAGCCACTTTATTATTTTTATTTGGATCAAGTTACGTAACTTAACCGATAATTTATTTAAAAACCAAAAAATGCAATTAAAAGTTGTCCAACTTTATGGGAAAGGAAAAAATTGTCCAATATAGCATCCTCACCTTCATCTACTAAGGAACCGGCTTCCTCGTCATCACAAAGTCTCCTCTTTAATTTTGATGATGATTGGAAAGGAGAGTTCAAGGGTTTTGCTGCCCTCTTGGTGCATCTTCTTAGCTTATCTTCACCTACGCATGAAGACTATATCGTCAGGATGTTGGAATGCAATAGTCAATTCTCAAATCATTCATGTTATTAACTATTCTCCAATGCCTCTCCAATAATCCACTAGTTTGATTAATTGTGGCATAATTCAATAAACCCCTAGGCTTCCTTCATTACATGGCTAGCAATAAAAAATAGGCTTCAAATTAAGAGCCAAGGGCATGGTAACGTAGATGACAATACTTGTGTATTTTGCAACAGGACAATGGAAGACATATACCATTTATTCTTTTTCTGCAGCTACTCCAAAGCGATTTGGAGCCGAATACTTCACTTGTTACCTCTTAATACTTATCGATACAATTGGGAGCATGCACTACACTGGATCATTAGTCACTCCAAGCTAGGACAAACTAATGCCTCACTCTATAAAGCACCATTACCATTTATACAATTTGAAGGAGCGCAATACAAGATGATTCACTGATCAAAAGCATGAGAAATATCTGGTTATATATATAATAGTGAACCAAACCCGCGAATGCTTTTATGCTAAACAAATGCAACACTCTTTCTCGATTGATATGCAATGTAGATGGTGATAATAACATACCTTAGCTTTTTTGGCCTATGACATCTTATCTGTTTATCTTACTTTATATGTTGTAATGTGAATGTTCGACTAATAATCTAGTACTCGTTGTAATGTTGTATTAGTTTAATTTATAATAAACAAGTAATTCATTTTAAAAAAAAAACCAAGATACATCTTGCAATATACTTTACACCAAGTAGAATAACTATATTTAACCAATCATTCAATTCATTTGCATTAAATATGGGCAAAGAAAATCCTAGTTGAAATATTGTGAAACATATATATAGATTGATTTCTATTACAAAAAAATTTATTATTCTCTACCTAAATCTCCGTTATAATCATATATGCATAGCTTGAAACTCTTTTCTTTCTATTTGAAATGACCCCTCTTTCTCTTCTTCACACATCTCTTTTACTTCTCTCATTACTATCATTTTCTAAATAAAAAATGATGACTAAAGTTGTCAAAAAAAAATTTAAAAAAGAAATATTGTAAAAATTAATTAGTCAATAGTAAGGGTTCGACTAGTTGATATCAGCTCTAGATGCCTTCTTAAAAGTTATATAAATTCCTTTAAATTTGTATAATCTCCCAAATCACCTCTTTCTGATTTTCTTATCAAAAGTCATGATCAAAATACTAAATAGTATTAAAAGGTGACAAAAAATAATATCACAAAAATTTTCATCAAATTCTCTTATTTGAGTTTAATATCAACTTTCTACCATCTTCCTTTAAAATCTAGAATTTCTCTTTAACTTTTCAGTCTTCTTGAATAATCTCTACCTAATGTTCCTATTAAAAGTTATGCTTAAGAAATGAATAATTTTTAAGTTTGATTACATATTATAGTAACAAAGAGTAACAAGTCTTACTGCACCATAATCAAACCATCTTAATCTTATCAAGGTTTCAACATCAAACATAAATTATTCTATAAGCATTAAAAAATTCTCCAAACTTTAAATTCTATCAATGTTCTAAAACATTATTTTCAACAAATACTTCAAAATTTTAAGGTAAAAAAAATTCACCTTAGCAACTTGTGCAATAATACAAAATAAAAATTTTGAGGTCTTGGAAGCTTTATTAATATAAACACAACTTCTAAACTATGTAAAACTTAAATAACACAAAGAAGTTGAATTCCATATACTTAAATATATACGTTTCATTTTACATTTTATAATAATATAATCAATCTATATAGTAGTTTAATTAAAAAATAGTTTCAAAAGTTAAAACTGAATAAAAATATAAATCATAATTAGTATGATATTAAAATTTTAAATGAGAAAATAATAAGGAAGATAATGAATTATAAAATAAATTATCATTGATTTACAAAATGAAAATAAATAAGCAATATCATAGAAATATATAGTTAGAAGAAAATTTCAATTATGTTATACTTTATTATAATATAAATACACTTATAAAAAATATAAAATTAAAATAATACAAGAAAAGGTGAGGCTTTCCTCAAGGTCTATGGGCTTGTTGGTGTAGGTAATAGAGAAACTTGAATGTTAGACCAAATAAGAGGTTCATGTGTAGTTTTGATAATAACAAAATGTGTTATTGTTAATATTTTTATCCTTGGCCTTGTTAGTAAGTTAACAAGTGCAATGTCAAATTTAATGAATGGACAAAGTAAGCAAATGAGCTAATTTAATTAATTTGATAATCAAAGGATATATTAAATGAGCAAAGCAGAACATCTTTGTAATTCAAAAATGTTTCAAGGAAATTTAATTGAAGAACTAAGAACAATTAAGAATCAAACACCTCAAGATGTAACAAATAAATATAATTTTTCTTGTTACCTTATCTCTATCATTTCAATGGATTAAGAGTTCAATAATTGGATTATCCTTACACATAGGACATTTGGATATATTTTGTTATGATCAAGAGGAAATGTGGGAAGGATTGAAAGAAATTTCTCTTAATCATAAAAACACCTTTTGGGAAACTATTAAAATAGTTATGAATTAAGTTTTTATCAAAGAAAAGATTTTCTAATCGTTGAAAGAACTTAGAAGGTCAAAATCTTAAGTTTGGATGACTTAGCATGTGAATAGCTAATGTTAGGCATTGTATATAGTTTAGACTTTTCAATGTTTGGACTTTATACATCGGTTGTATTATTTTGGACCTTTCAATGTTTGTACTTTGTATATTGGTTGTATTGTTTATGAACCAAAACAATATTCATTGAATAGCCAATGGCAGGGTTTGAAAAGTACATAAAGTTTAGCTTCTATCAAGTTGGGGATCCATTTAGTTGATACCACAATCGGTAATTGTCCGGCTAGCCTAATATATTAAAAAATTAGTAGTTATAACGACTAATTCATGTATGTAATGACTATTTAAGTTAGTTCTTGAGATACGCTTTGTGAGGGCTCCTCTTGATCTTAGACAATATTTGTAAAAGATTTCTCATCACCTGTGATAAAGCAAGATGTTTACAAGAGTTTTTCTTCGGCAAAGAAGATGATACATTGAGAGTTCTTATTTACTTATCAGAAGAAGAAGAAGATAGTTAATTTCTAAGTAAACTTAAGCCAAGGGTTGGCCAAATCATTATAAATTAGTTTTGTCCTTTTTCCATTACTCTCTTTTATTGTTGTTGTGTTTGCTTTATGATTATTTATATGAATTTACGATAATCAATAATAATTAAAGTAGAGAATTCATTCAATTTTCAACTATGTCAAAAAGTGAATGTGCATAATTTACTCCTCTCGTATGTCATTTGTAGACCAATAACGAACTTTAGTATATAAATTAAATTGTGTACCTAGTTTTAATGTCCAACTCGCAAATAATTTACCTAAAATAAATAGTTTGATGACTATTATGTATAATTAAAAGTTAATCCGATGCATATCTAAAAGATTGAAGTCGTGGAATCCTCCATTATAAAAAAACACCAATTTTTAATTATATAATTAATATATAACATAAATGTTATTAAAAATAATTCCATAAGTTACCATTGAAATAATAATATTATTATTAAACCTAAGTAGTACATTAATTATGATTTTATCAACATAAATAGGAAAATAACAATGTAAGAAATGAATGATGTGGTTTTAATCATAACTGAACGGGTAACGAAGGTTAGGTATAAATATTAAAGAATTACTTATCAAAAAATTCAAACTTTACTCAACTTTATAGTAGTAACTCGAACTTTAAAAAGATGCGCTAGCTTTTAATTTTCAGTGAAACTAATCTGACATTAAGTGTTTTGTTAATATAACAAAATCATATTAGTACTTTTATCATGTAACTGTTATATATTATATTTGCGTCATGTATGAATTTTATTATTTAATAAATTAAAAATATTTAAAACTTGTATAGTTATGTGATTTATTTAGTCTAATGCGTTTATTAAGGGTTTTGTAATAGACATCAAATTGTTATTTAGACATATAAGTGTGCCGTTTCAAAATACTGAAAATTGCTTAAGATTAGCTTCTTCTTTTTTTCAGCATCCAGAAAGAATTCAAAATGTGGCATTTGATCTTTAAAATCTATAATTTCCTTATTCTTTTCAGAATTCTTACATGTTAATGTAGAAAGCTAGATATTTTTGGTTTCTGTGTCAACCATTGAAGAACAACATATGCAAGCCTTAAATTTTTTTAATTAAAATGAACATATTATATATAAATTATAAATTCTGACAAACTTATGTAATTTTTCGGAGTTTATTATATTTCCGTATAGTGTGATCTAAATAATATGTAACTTTTATGTAAATATGTATTTTCAGTTACTAGTCTTGATAATTTTACTGATTTTTTGGTAAACTATTTAAATAGTAGTTCCCATTATCACCAAAACAAGAAGTCCATCATGATTCCACTCCTGCTTGGCAACACGGATTCTCAAGGAAAAAGATCTTCAATCTTAATTAGATTAGCGGAGAGGAGGCAAGCTTCTGTTATACCCGTGAACATCGAAATGGCCCCATATGACTATCACCACATTTCGTGTCCATGATGAATGTCTCTTTTTCACATCAAGCCTGTCACCAGCTACTGCTTCAACATACATTTCTTTTTAGCGACTTCAGACGAGCAATGAGGTTCTGTTGTGGTACCAGAAGAATTGAAAGGTTAATGTCTATCCAGTAGTTCACATGCAGCTCTCTGCCTCTGATGGCACAATTCGTCTTTAGTGATGTGACTTTTGGTGGCTTCTACAACGTCAAACTCAGATCCTGAGCCGATACCAATATTCACGTGACTAAAGTTGATAATTAAGGAGTGAATATGACAGCAACAAGCAAACCAAGCAATTAAACAACATTCTTATAGAATTGGTTGCTACTGCCTAGGAGATGTAGTACTTACGAAAAAAAAAACCATGTAGTACGTACATGGAATAATATTTTATGGCCACTATGCATGTCTCGTGAACCAACAGGGGAACAACTATCCCTATTTGGCGAACTAAAGAACAAACCTAATAAATGGAAATGAACAAAAAGGCAGCCGGAGGGTATGCTTTGGAGCCTTTGTTTATCTACCCTCTATCTTCAAATCACCTTCCTCTTGTGCCGTTTGGTGGTAGGCAATAGCCCCACAATCAGTGCTACCCTCTAGTTTTCAGTTGACTGGCTTTTGCATGAATCACATAAAAGAGGTCTGGTGGGGCATAAGAGTTCTAAGCTTTAGAAAGCTTAAAAGGGCATCTTAAAGAGTAAGATACAAATTTACAGTAGCAGGTGAGAGAGAGAGAGAGAGAGAGATTAGAAAAAGAGAACAAGAAACAAGATGCCTTGGTTTTTCATACTATTCTTTCTCAGTTCCAGATTTTATAATGAATCAGAGGCCAGACATGTAAAAGAACTTCCATCTTCCGTTGTTGTTGGCACTGTCTACTGTGACACTTGCTTCCAGCAGGATTTCTCGAAGAGCAGTCACTTCATTTCAGGTTCCTGAAGAGGTTCCTTGATTCTCTGCTTGTTTAATATCTGTGATTAATAACTTTTGTGGGTTTTTTTTTATCTATATAGGTGCTTCTGTGGCAGTTGAGTGCAATGATGGTAGTTTGGGACCAAATTTTCATCAAGAAGTTAAAACAAACGAACATGGAGAGTTCAGAGTTCATTTGCCTTACTCAATTGGCAAACATGTAAGCAAAATCAAGACATGCTCCGTGAAGTTGCTAAGAAGCAGTGAGCCATATTGCTCCGTGGCATCAAAAGCAATATCATCATCACTCCATCTAAAGTCAAGAAAGGAAGGAACGCACATCTTCTCAGCTGGTTTCTTTTCTTTCAAGCCCCAAAAACAACCAATCTTATGCAACCAGAAACCAAGCATCCAAAACTCCGTGCCGTTTCATGCCAAGAAAACATCACTACCCAATTTCCCAGAAAATCCTAGCTTCCCGCCTCCACTTAAAGACCCGACAAAACCAGAATTCCCCACTCTTCCTGATCTTCCTTTAACTCCACTTCCGCAATTACCACCATTGCCGCAACTCCCCCCTTTACCATCTCTTCCTGGACTACCCAACATGCCATCATTTCCAGGCACACCGTTGCAGACAAAACCTACCAATGGTGAGCCACCAAGGACTAAGAAATTATCAAATAATGATGACAAAGTAGTGAAACCTCAGGCCTTTTTTCCAACACCACCACTATTTCCACCAAACCCATTTCAGCCACCTCCACTAATTCCAAATCCATTTCAGCCACCACCGTTGTTTCCTCCATTACTTCCCCCGAACCCTCTTCAGCCTCCACCGTCACCGTTGATTCCTTTTCTGCCAATTCCCGGCCTGACACCTCCACCACCACCACCTTCCTTGCCGTTTTTACCTCTCCCTCCGTTACCAAGATTTCCTCCATCACCTGGGATACCTCCAGCTTCTTCAACTCCTCAGAAAAGTTCTCCTTAAGACTTTAATTAGCTATCTTTCGTTAATGTACAACTCTTCAATAATGATATGCATGATAAGTGATAACTAGGTAAAAATTTTCTTCTCTTTACTTTTTTCCTGTTCAATAATTTCTATTATCTATTAATCATTGTATATTGTTGTTAGCATGGAGTTACATGTTTATATGGTGTGTTAGCACATAGTCAATGTGCTTGGAATAAGAAATCATATATTTTAAACGCTTTGTGCAAACATAAAAAATATTTTTTATTGTTAATGTAGACTTTATTCTTTAAATGCATACTCTAATTAACCTTTAAAATAAAATTTTAAACTCATACAATAATCATAAATTATTTGTTTTGTAATTCGCTTAATAAATCAAAATTAAAACTAAATTAAATCCAAATAATAATTCACGAGTCTCATTGAAAGATTAAAAAAATTTTAATTCGTTGAAATTTTAAAAAAATCATCCTACTTGGAGATCATTAAAAAAAATCTATCTCTAATCAACTAATCACCCTTAAAAAAAGAGAAAAATAAACAAATTTACAATCACCAATTATGTGCATGAGCAAAATTTTAATTTTTTTATAAAATTAAAATTTAAAATAATAATTTTAAATTAAAATTATTTGAATGCAGTGGGGGCAAGTGCCCCTACTTGCCCCCACTGTAACTTCGTCCTTGTCGGGATCCTCTTTCCTCTTATCTATTCACTCTAGTTATGGAAGATCTTTTTAGAATTATCAACAAGATTATTGGTTCTAATCAGTGGTACGAATTTCGTACCGTACCGGCCGAAAACTGGTACCGGTAAAAAATTTCGGCCGGTACCATAAATACCAGAAAATTCTGATAATTCTAAAATTTCTAGAAACCTAGTTGCAAATAAAAAATTTTACCCTAA
>JAOSBK010000008.1:14328894-14340558 GCA_027568895.1 Erythroxylum shatona
TACGCTTCCGCTTTATTTTATTCTTGATGATTTGATATGAATCGATCTTGGATTTTAAGGGATTAAAATCCCTACAAATTCTACTAACAAACCTTTTATCTCTTCTCGGGTGTTAATATCATAGTTTATCATAAGATGTTGCATATGGAATTCAATGGGTATGACAGATGCAACATGAGTAGAGTATTTTTGTTGGAATTTCTAATTAACTTGTGAAGGCTCCTACCTAAAACCTCCCTTGCTTGTTCTGCTGGGTTTCCAGTTAGTCTGACTATCTTGCCCTTCCATTGAAATTCCATGGTGCATGTTTTGAAGTTGCACAACACATCATTGAGGGTGCTCAATCTTTGAAATTCGAGGACCATATCACAGCCTCCCAACAACGCCTCTATAGAGGATTGTAGACCTCGCATTTTCCACACAAAATTCTTGCATACTTGCCTACAATCCAGTTTTAAGCCACCTCCTACAGTAATACTTAAAGGAGTTATTTTCATTACCTCAACATTTCCTTTGCGAATGACTTTTTCATTATAAGAAATTGTGGGTACCCCCACTATCTATGAGGATGTGTAGGGGGTTCAATTAATGACTCCCCATGATTCGTAGTTGCTTGTATTCCGCCTAATCTTTTAAGCCCCCTCATTGCTTCAAACAAGATGTTAGGAATAGGATTGAAGGGTGCTCCATTTTCTGGTTCCTCACTCACTGGTTCATCTTTAGCGTTTTCGTCATCTTCCACCTTATATAACTGGAATTGTTTCTTCTTACAATGATGTCCTAAAGAATACTTTCCATCGCACGAGAAGCATAAACCCTTGGCTCTCTTTTCGTCAAACTCCTTGCCATTGGTTGTTCTCGTCCCTCGTGAGTTTCTGTAGTTGTTGGGTTTGTTGATGTTTCCTTGGTTTCCTGATGTACGTATTAACCTGGCCTCTGTATGTGGTTTGAATGGAGATATTGTTAAGTGACTAGTCCCCTTGTATACATTTGTTACTCCTCCTGTTGCGTTTCCAGGTTTAGTTTCCTTCCTAAAGTATACTAGAAAGCTATCTGTGATTATCGCTTATTCCTGTTTGCACGCCAGTGTATAAGCTTGGTGTAACGTTTGAGGATCCATCATTTAGACTGTTAGTCCCAGTTCCGGTTTGAATCCTCTCAAGAAAAATCCCACCAAGTAATCTTCGGTAGTGACAATTTATATGAATTTCTGTCAAATAAGGAGCAGTACTCTAACACAGAACCTTCTTACTTTAACTCCTTTAAGTCACCTTGTCCTCATCGAATCTCGGTCATAATATGGTTGTCAATTCTTCCCATTTCATCCCATCCTCTTCCTTCTGATTTCTGAGCATAAGCTGATACCACTCTTATGCTATTACTTCCATATGCAATGAAGCTAGCCTCGTTTTCATCTCGTAGGGAGTGTGTTCCATTATAAAAAACTGCTCACTTCGATAACTCCAGCTTTTGACTGCTATTCTATTAAACGTCAGAAAATCAATCTTTTTGACTCTCGTTGGTCCTATATAATGCCCCCCATCGCCCAAACTTCTCCCGAAGGATTCGGTATCTTCCTTGTCCTTTTTTTGCATGAACTATTGGAACAATGATTTAATGTCGCTGATTTCTTTCTCATTTCGTAGTTGAGTTTCCAGAAGGTTCTTCATGCTTTCCTCCGGAAAACGTACTTTTACTCCTTGTGTGCTTCCTGCCAAGGGTCCTTCGCCAAGGAACGATGCTCTGATACCAGATGTTTAGAAATTATTAACTCGCATGCTACTCGTAACCGAATAGAAAGAATATTGAGCGTTAAGGGAAGAGAGAGAAACAATAGGGGACAAGACAACACAATATTAATTTGGCTACTTAATACAGTACAAGAAAATAGTTATTAGGACTGTCCTAGTTTAATGCTACTTTAGCATTTAATCTGTTTTTATAAGCTGGTAACAAGGTATCTTTCTTGAATACCAAAAGTTGGGTAAAATTTTTCTAATTTTTCACACTAGGGAATTGTCACCTAATTTGGAAATAAGTTAAGCCTTTTGGTTGCCATGTTTTGTTGTGAATTGAATCTACATACTCGTTTTTAGGGTTACTAGGAGGCAACTTTTGTATGTGAAGAAGGCGTTGATAGACTTATGGCAGCTTGCACTTTCTTACCAAGTAAATCACCTATCTATTGTTCATCCTGTTCCTCCGTTGATAACAATGTTATCACCTCTGATTATTGGTACACAAGTACATCCTTCTCAGCGTCTAAATTTTCATTGTTGTGACCAAAAATTAAGACAATCTGAATAAAATTTTGATAAGTCTACATTTTTGCCTGTTTTAAGTCCTTGAAGAATAACACAAACTCTAATCATGGATGAGGAGTGGTGGAAAGAGAGAAAAAAAGAGATTGCAATTGCAGCAACTATTTGTCTTTTCCAATTTAATTTAGATTATTTCACCTCTAGCTTTCTATATAGACAATTGATTTGATTCAGGATTATTGATGAGACAGTTAATTAATATGCACTCAAATGATTTGGAAACCTTTTCACCATTGTGCTAACTGAATGCAAAAATTGTCTTGCATGTTAAATGTTGTTTCGTAATACACTAAATGATCAATGAATAGATCATGAATATGGTAGTAAACTGCACATCGTCGTGAAGATTACTTAAAACCAATCAATATACATCAATTTGAAATTTCTGTACAATTCTAGTTGCTCATCGTGGATAGCGTATTCCAGAGTCTTAATTTTGGTTGGCATCGTGAGCATTATGAGCTCTCATATGATTTTTCATTTGAAGTATGAGTTGATTTTTAGTTTGACAAGAAAAATGGAAATGAAAAGCCATTACTTGGGAATGTAAATGTCAGTTTTCATTGATAAATTCTTTTGGTGGAAGCCAAGGGTGTGGGTAATATATATATACTCGTATCTTATGTTAATATTTTTGGCTATCGTCTAACTTTTGTTTGAATAGTTGAAATCCCTTTCTAGTCAAAACACTTAAGGTTGCATTAATTGATTTGCAAATTTTTCTATTATAGTTGACAATAATCTGAAAGATTTGTATTGATCTATCTCCAAATTTACTTGTAACTCCTTTTATTAATTATGGTGGAAGTAGTCATTCAAAATGATTTCTTAATCTAAATTGCATGAAATTATACGTGAAATAATATGTTAGTAATATTAATTCAAGGAACAACCCTTGGTGCTCGCTCATTTTATGGTTGGCTTTTCATAGAAAGTTACAAACAAGAGATAGACTCCTCTACCTTCACACCCCAAATCATTGTTCTTTGTGCTCCAAAGACGATGAAACAATAGAATATTTATTCTTTCTCCAGTCCATTCCCAATTGGTTGAACTAAGCACCAAATTTTAGAACCTGTGACCCCAATATTTTTCGTCTCCTCCTTTTATTTACAGTTTATAATCTTTGGAAAGAAAGAAATTTCCAAACCTTCAAAGATGAAGTATTGGAGGTGGGAAGCTTAAACTCCAGAGTGATCAACTAAGTTATGGAGCAACTCAAAGCAGACACCGAGAGAAGGT
Source organism: Erythroxylum shatona (assembly GCA_027568895.1). Lineage (NCBI taxonomy): Eukaryota > Viridiplantae > Streptophyta > Magnoliopsida > Malpighiales > Erythroxylaceae > Erythroxylum > Erythroxylum shatona. The sequence goes on from JAOSBK010000008.1 coordinate 14,332,458, forward strand.
AATGGTAGGAGTTATTATTAGTAACTAACAATAAATATGCAATTTTCTGTTTAGGTATGCAAAAAGGAAATCTTTGCAACTGCAGGCCGATGGAATCCAGCCCAAGGCAAGCCATTCCCAAATCAGTACAGAAAGTAGTTGATGGCCAACAGACTTCCATAGAACATCAAAGATGTGGAAATCAAGATTCTCATTAAGCAACGTATCATAAGGCACTCCCTTTGGATGAAACTCAGATTAAACTTGAAAATGGAGAAGTAGAAGCAAATCGACAGTTTTGACCAAACAAGAATGGGAGAGACTTCAATGGGCATATGAACAAAGGAGCAAGCAAGCAGCACTCGTCTCCCTCGGTAATTCACCACAGAAAACCACCTTTTAACAAAGAGGTAAATGCAGCTACGAGACTTAACTCATGACAGGAAGATGGGAACTTCTGGGGTTATTGTGGAATTGATGCGAATTCTAGATTCAACTGTGTAAATGCTACAAGTTCTGTATTTCTTTACTATGGTACATTGTAAATGTTCTGTGTAGCTGGCTAGATGTGTCTTCCTAAAAGGTCACTTTGGTTGGTATAATTGTGTAGGCAGAATGTGGTGGTTGTTTAGATTCATAGGGGACTATTAAGTTCCCTTGTCCAAAGGTCAGTTACCTTTCAAGTTTTGGGAGGGGAAGGCCTCAAGGCAGCCCCATCGTTTTGTACATAAACTATTTTTGATTAATTTTAATCTCTGATTTACTAAAAAAAGCACTACAAAGTCTATCCTAAGATTCATCAAATCCAAGTACCAACAAAAGTTTAGTTTATAATCATAACATCAAGGTTAAAAGAAAAATATAAAATTAAAAGAATCATGATGAGGTCCCTTTTAATTTTCATGAAGTTCACTTTAGATTGATATAAATCCGTTTAAAATGTATTTCTTTACTTGTTTTTCTCTCTATCATTTTAGGCCATTAATTTTTGTTTTTTGAGTCCCATGAAATTATTACAAAGCCTCTTTATTTTCTCTTCGTTTCTTGTCCTTTTATAACTTGAAAATTGGTTTCTAGAGTGGACATGATCACTCACACAGTCGTGCACATGATCATGTCCCTCAATACAACTTCAATTCTTTGCAATTCACTAAGAAAGGCACATTCTTAGAAAGCTATTCAGTCATGGACATGGTCATGTCCACCTCCACATGCTTGTGTCCAAAAGGGACAACTTCAATTCTTTAGTTTTTTCCCTCGATTTTGTCCAATTTCTACTCCTTTCATCCCACGAAAGTAATTAATTCCTAATAACATGACTGATTTAAGTACCAAAAATAATAAAAACTCTCAAACAAACAATAAAAATTACTAAACATGAGATTAGAAATATAGTCAATTAAGCATTTATTAAACTCCCCTATATTTAAGCATTTGCTTATCTTCAATTAAATCAATTTCATTACTCTTTACTTTATAAGAAATAACTAGCATTCAACAAATTTAATATATCCGTCAAGATTCTCTATTATTCATTCAATTGCAAACTTTACTGAATTGTCACAAAACTTAGTTACTTGCATTAAATTATAAATTAATTCTATTCAATCCTTGATTATTCAAATGTCAACTCAATCCACACCAATCCACTTAATGCATAAAAGTGGACATATATAAGGAAAATGCTAAAATATTTAAATATTTTCACACTTCTTTTTAAAAATAAAAACTAAATTTGAATAAAAGCATTTAGAAGCTTGGTTGAAAAGTCATATAACCTTTTGACGGGAGAGTAAACACATTTTCATGAATACCTCCAGTTACTCAGCTAGCATCTCAAATGGCTACTAGCACAACTCTTTAACTTTGACCTTTTAATTGGTATAAAACAGCAGAGTGAAATTATTTGTGCTCATTTGCGCGTATACGACTTTTTTTCTTCTTATAAGTGTATGTGGGGTAATGAAATTTTTGAAAAAGAATTCATATTTAACTTAATGTATGTACAAATTATACATAAAGTATCATAACTCAAATTAAGTATCCATTTTCAAAATTAATGAACTAAATTGAAATCAACTTAATCATAAAATCCCATAACTGTTTACCTAAATAAGTCAAATCACAATCACAACTAAACTCATAATGAATCATCCTAATCAACATCCTTTTAAAAAAATCCCGAATTATTCATATTAAGCTAATACTTAAGTAGTACATTGTCCTTATTGTACAAAATATGCAAGAACATTGAAAAGTGTAAACAATAAAGGAGGGGCTGAGGATAACTAGTACTCCCCTGATGGTAAAGATTGTCAACCTTGTCTAATGTTGTTATCTTCCATATAATTTATGTGAAATATTTTCTACGATAAAGAAAGGATTAATGTTGGCTTCGTAACCTATAGAACTCCATCAAATCTCAAAGACAAAATTAAAACCATCAAACTAAAACCATGAAAATAACTAAACTATTAATGAAAATCTTATAAACTACTCAATCAAAACAAAAACACTTAATTTTTTGGTTGCCTCCCAACTAACACTTCTTCATGAGTCTTTTAGTTGGACTTTTCAGTAAGTACTTTTTCAACACAAATCCACAATTAGTGGCTTGCTTTCATTTGTTTTCTTATATAGAGGTTCATCAGCTTACAAATAGGCCACATGCTGTAAGATAATAAAGGCATAAGGTATCAAATTGATAAAACTGAGTAACTTTACTAATACCCCTTTTAGTAACAAATTGTCAATATAATAGGGAAAATAAAACCCCTAAAACTTTGACTAGCTTTGATAGTTTGTTTTGTGGGAAACAAGAGCCCTTCATACTTAAGATGACTACTAATCCTCAATACCTTCCTTATTTGGCTCCTCATCTTCATCTCCATCTTCCTTTATCTTCTCTTCTTTCTCTTCTTCTTTCTCTTCTTTAATTGCAGCTTCCTCAATGTCTTTAACCTTTATCTTCTCTGCTATCTCTTCTTCCTTCTCTTCTTAAATAGAAACTTCCTCCTTTCCTTCAACCTTTAGCGCCTTTCTACTATGTAAAGTTATTGTATTCTTATGTTCCCTCAAATCTGGCTCAATGTATCTAGATAAAATACCTAGTTCTTTGATTTTATAGAGGGTATCCTCGTTTAAAATGATACCTTTCATAAGCACAACATTAAGATGTTAATAATCCCCTTGTTATGGTTGTATTAGAAATCTAAATATAAATTCTTAACAATTGCTCCACTCCACTTTTTAAGTATTCTTGTATATGGTATCTTGAGAATAGTTTTGTGTGTAAATTCGGTGCTCCTACATATAGTCTGGTACCTAATATTCGTGATTAGGGCGGTTATCTGTAAATATCATAACACATCATAAATATTGATTGAGCTTCTAAGTTGATATTGTCATGCCTCTTATTCCAAGCTTTTAAAGTTATCATAAGTGATTTATACCATAACTTCCTTGAGAATATTATTATAGTCATCCTTCCATTATATGTGGAGGCTATAATAATGAAAACCCAAATCGTAAAAATTAAGTCGTAAACACAAGATTAAAAAAGAGAGCTACAAGGATAAACAAAGAAACATAAAAAAATAAAAGAAACAAAACTACCTAAAGAAAAAAATGACTAGATTAATAAAATACGGTTTTCCTAATATTATAAATTTGATGTGAATTATGATTTTATAGTTTTAACTATAAGCGAGCGGTGTAGTTGTAGTTAGCATTAGTAAGTACAAGTTGATTTTATGAGAACTATTGTTACTAGGATTTACTGTCTTTCTATTATTATTCTAACAAATTATTGTGATGGTAATTAAATAAGTGTAAAATTAAAATATTAAACTAAAATGAGTCACCATAATTGATAAACAAAGATTCAACATAGAAACAATCAATGAAGACAATAATACCTGGACTTCAAATCCCCCTAGGACTTCTCAGGCAATCATGATTTCACTACTCAATTTAATCTATAGTTTATTGCACCCATTGAAATTCTTACCTTATGTTAGTATCTATCAAAGATTTGAATACTGTTTCATACCAGCTAATATCGGACCAAAATCGGTACAAAATAAAGGGTTGTTTATATTGAGTTTAAATATCGGTCAATATCGGCCCGTTTTCGATGGTACCATTTGGCACTGGCCAGTATTTAAAATACCGGACAAATATCGACCAGTACTGAAAATTTTAAAAAATAGGAGGGACTTTTTTGTAAAATTTTTTAAAATTTTTAAAATCTCCCTACCTGCTGCCTCTCCTTCCTCCCTTTTTCAATGTTTTTTAATTAGTTATTTTATTTACTTCAACTTTTATCATTATCGTGAATTTTTTATTTTTGTTTTTAAGATAATAATAAATGTTTTTATTACTAATAATAATTATAAAATAAATAAACTTAAAATTAAATTATTATTATTTAAATTTATTTTAATATTTTAAAAATAAATAATTTATAAATTATTATTTATAAATGAATATTTATTTTATATATTTTTAATTGTTAAATCAAAATTTATTTGAAATTTATATATTTTAAAATTATATTTAAATTTATTATATTTATTAATAGTTTTTAAATTAATTTTATAAATTAAATTAAAATTGTGATTATTATTTATTATTATGATTTTTGGAGACATGGTTAAAAATATATAGTACAACTTTACAATATAATAATGAACTATTTTGTAATTTTAAAAAAAATTAGAGACTATTTCATAAATTTAAAAAATTATCCGAAACAGTACTCAATATTAACCGATACTAGGACAGTACCGTACCAAAATCCAATCTGGTACTAAGTACGGTACGATATTCGTAAAATTAGTGTCTATGATTTAGACTATTAACACCTGACTCTTAATTGATTAATGGAAATCTTTCTACTTAAAACTTTTAAAATTGCATTAATTTTTGAATTCTTTTGCTAGGTTTGATCCTATTTGAGAAGATTTATGTGAACCTATCTTTATGTTTGCATGCAACTTCTTTCAATTATAGTAGATCTATTCATACAAAAGGATTTCTTTATCTTAATTACAAGAGATTATACATAAAATAATATGCTAGCAATATTAATTTAAGGATAATTAAGAACACTTAATTAAATCTCATTTCAACTCAAGAATGAATTAAGTAAAAATAGAATCACTACAAGGTCTATCCCAGGTTTCATCTAATCCAAGTACTAATAAAATTTTTGTTCATAATCATAACATCAAGACTAAAGGAAAACCATAAAATTAAAAGAACTATGATGAGATCACTTTCAATCTTCAAGAAGGACACTTAAGATTGGTGGAAATCCACTTTAACCGTGTTTCCTTATTTGTTCTTTATTCCTTCTATCATTTTAGGCTATCAATTTGTGTTTTCTAGCCTCCTACAAATCTCCTACGAACCATCTTTGTTTTCTCTTTGTTTTCACCTTTTGTAACTCAAAAATTAGGATTTTTGGAGAGGACATGGTCACCCATACGTTAGTATGCATACCGTATGGGTGACCATGTCTCTCAGTCCCACTTTATTAAGTATATACACTAAGGATGAACGGGATGGACGATCACACAATCCATCCCGTTCATCCATTTAATCCAACGGTTACTTACCCCCCCCCCTCGGTCCATATGTCATGGTTATTGTTTCTATATTGACACTGTTCAATGTTCTGTCTTTATTATTATTACTCTGAGCTATTTCATTCATTGATTCACTCAAAGTTGCAGAAAGTTTTCTCTCTCATTCTTTAGCTCTCCACCCTTGACTTCCTCCTCTTCTTCGCCTCACATCTATTTCCTTTTTCTATTTGCGTTTTTTCCTTCGACTTTCATCAACCTTTTATTCTGTGTGCAGATGGGTAACAGTTTTACTCAAGATTTGGAATTTCTCTCCAACAATCCCTTACGGGTTTACTTATTTTGTGTGCAGATGGGTAAAGATTTTATTCAAGATTTGTTCTGCGGTTTTATTTCAGTCATGGTTTTCTATTTGCTTTTTTTGTTTGCATTTTTTGCTTCGACTTTCATCGAGCTCCTATTATTTGTACAGATGGGTAATGGTTGAGGTTACAACTGTGGTAAGCCTTCCTTTTTCTTCAGTCATAGTTTTGTATTTCCTTTTTCTGTTTGCGTTTTTTCCTTCGACTTTCATCGACCTTTTATTCTGTGTGCAGATGGGTAACGGTTTTATTCAAGATTTGGAGTTTCTCTCCAACAAGCCCTTACGGGTTTACTTATTCTGTGTGCAGATGGGTAACGGTTTTATTCAAGATTTGGAGTCTCTCTCCAACAAGCCCTTACGGGTTTACAAATGTGGTAAGCTTTCCTTTTTCCTTTCCTACAATAATGATTGATATTTATCCGGTTTAATTTTTTCCTTCGACTTTCATCAAGCTTTTATTATGTGCAGAGATGGGTCAACTAGGTTAAAGGAGAGAGATGATCGATTTATCATTTATGAGTTAGTTTAGCTGGCAAAGATTTTTTTCCCCTCCAATGGACAGACTTAACTCTGTTGCTTCTCATCTTTTCTGAAGTTAAGTGTATCTAAATAATAACTTTGACTTCTTATACCCTTCCTATGTGATTAAAGATTTACGATTTTAAGTCTAGTTGCTGTTTGATCAGTTGGTAGCACAGGTTTGTAGAATTTTTACCATACTCTGTATGATAGTAAAGCATTCAAGATATAGTAAAAAAAGAATCTTTTTAATTTGCATGTTCTTGTTTTGTGTAATTTGCTCGGATGCAAGATTTTTTGAAATTTTGTTATTGCTTAGGTTTATGCTGAATTGATCACAATTGAAATGTCCATAGTCCTGGAATATAATTGATGCCGTCCACGATGATAATGGGGAGCTACTGTCTGATGTTTCCTTGCAATTTTTTTGAAGCTGCTTTGTTCTATTGCTGTTATGTAAAATGGAGATGGGAAGATTGTTTGCCACAATCTTCACCAGTTTTGTTTTAGTATTATTGTCGTAGATTTTGATGACAATTGTTAATATGATTCTTTCTTTTTTTTACTCCAACGGAGATAAATAAACGGTTGCTTACAAACATTTTTATTTCGTGATGTGTTAAATTTAATTAAATCCAACACCGTCGATTTAGACATGCATGCAGCATTATAAATGAGATCTTAATGATTTAATATATGATAAAATTAACATTTCTCATTTAATGTCTCCATTTTTTATGTAAAGGACTTAACATTATTTTAAAAAAATTAATTGAGTTATCTTTCTTCGAGGAAACCAAGGGCCATCCCCTTGGTCAAATTTTGGCAGCTCTCAATCATTTCCCATTAAAATTCATTTATGATTTGAGTAATCCTTCTTGGAGGAAACGAAGGGCTATTGTCTTTTTCTTGTCGGCTATGCACACTTTTCAATTGCTTGAAATTTCTTCTCCAGATTTCTCAAACTTAAAGATTTTCTTCTCAGGATTTGTCAGGCTTCAAGAATAGATTCAGAGGTCCCTTTTTTGCTTACATCATACACTGACAAGTTGATGAAGTAATTCAATCAAATATTGTTAATCATAAAAGATACAATTAATTGAATTATTAATCTTTAAATTTTTGTGGTATTTTATTTTTATCGATCACCAAAAATATTTATTAAATTAAATGCTCAATATCATTGTTTTATTGTCTCCTCACAAATTATATTTATTAAATTGACATTTAATTGTTCCCTCAAAATTAACAATAATAGACAAATTAACTGACCCACTAGAAAACCTAAGAAGTATGAAATATTAACAATAAATGTGAAAGCACTGAGATTCAGCAGCAGATACACATTGGAGTATACCTAAGAGCCACCAGTAAAACTCCACTCAGGCGAAAGAGGTTTCAGACAAGAATTATTTGTTGTTTTTATACAGTTCATTTCCAATAATAACATATATACTCCAACTTAATTTAATAATAATAAAGGAATTTATAATTAGAATGATATTAATATTAATTATAAATATCATAAAATAATATATAAGATTTATCATAATAAGTATATAAACTAAAGTGGCGAAATAATAATAATAATAATAATAATAATAATAATAATAATAATAATAATAATAATAATAATAATAATAATAATAAT
>JAOSBK010000008.1:14365799-14401719 GCA_027568895.1 Erythroxylum shatona
CTCATGGTAACTATAATTCTTGGTAGTATTTGTATTTTTGTTCATAAAGTTGTAAATGCCGACTTTCAGCATTAGACACAAAGTTGCAAATAACTTTTAATTGTCATTTTGGAAAGACACTAATGTAGTTACAAGCCAAGCCAACAAGTCAGGATAATAATAGCAACATAAAACTGTCCACATGAACTTGCATATCCCTTCATCTCATTATAACTACAATTCTTGGTAGTATTTGTATTTTTGTTCATAGAGTTGTAAATGCCGACTTTCAGCATTAGACATAAAAACACACTCACCCTCCTAAAAGATGTGAAATTTCATTATTAGACCCAGAAAAGGAAGCAAGCACTCGTCTCAATAATGAACAAATAACTTAGAAACCCATGGAAAGAAAATCTGAAAAAGGAAAACTAATTATGAATTTTCTGGGACAAGAAATGAAACCTGGAATATTAAACCCGCTAATATGTACTTCCAATTTTCTTCAAGAAGATTGATCTCTGTGGTTCTCTCTACACAAATTCTCTTCCATAGCTACATAAGGAGAATAGCAAAAAGGAATCTATTATAATCAGAACATCAAGACAAACTTCAAAATCACATATAATCATTAAAACAAACTACAATAAAACTCTTTTAACAGCAACAGAGGATCCAACAACACAAAACAAAGAGAAAAGAGAAACCTTTGAAGCCTCGCGATCAAGGTAAAGCGTCATCTTGTTGTTGTTGTTTGCGACTAACCACTAATTCCATAGTACTTCAAACCCCAAAACATAATCCACCTCTTAACTCCCCCAATTACCCTCTTAATCCCAAAACCAGAAAGAACCCACCAATCGAATCAAACCAAAAAAGCAAACTTTTCAATGTTCCTTTTCATCCCTAAGCTTAGGTTTGTGACCTCTCTGCTTCGAAACTTGACCCTCCATTGTCGGAACTTATAGTGTAGAGAGTGTAGGAGAATAACAAGGATAAACCAACTGTGGAGAAGGAGAGGAAGCCGACGGAAAGAGAGAGAGCATTGTGAGTGGTGCGTAAAGGTAGAAACTTCGAGAGTGAAGGGACAGGATTTAACTCAGAGGCACCCAACCGTCAGATTAAATGGATGAAGGGGATGGATTTCGTGGTTGTCCATCCCTTTCGCCCTTAGTATATATGCTTAATAATCTAAGCCTCCAACTATATCACCATTGCCAGCTCCCGCCAACTTTGCCACTGCCAACTCCCAACTCCAAGCTTCATCGCTAACTGTAAGCTTCGTCGCCATCTTTGTTAAAATATTTTTAGGTTGTGTTTAGTTAGATGTAATGTTTTTAATGAAATGGAATGGTTTATAATGAAAAAGAATATAAATGAATGAAATATTAGAAAATTGTTGTTTGGGAGAGAGAAAAGGGTTCATAATGTAATATAATAAAATATTGTTTGGATGAAAGGTTTATAACATAATATAGCATAAAGTTGTTTATCATTTTATATTTCATCGTATCATAAACTCCCCAAAATCGAAGGTTTTTCATTTTTACTGTTTATGATGAAATAAGATGTAATAGGAAACTTTCTTCTTCCATCTCATTCTATTATAAACCCTCCTCACAAACGATAGAATAATATAATATTTTATTTTATTTCATTAATAACCTCCTAACCAAATATAGCCTTAAAATTGGACTCCGTTTCTAACAAATTTGGCCTAGCATAATCGAAAATAGTTCTTAATTGGTTTGCCATAGTTCCTGACATTTCAGTATTAATATAACCTTTTAATTCCTGTATTTGCTGATCTACCTTGAATTCTCTAAATAGAGTTCTTCTAAGAAGTCATCCTTTCAATTTTTGGATCTTCTTCCATTAAATGAGAGAGATTTTTTGGGTCATAAACTAACCCAAAAATTTGTAGAAGTGAGAAAATCCAAAAGTCAACAAAATAATTTAACAATTAAAAATAAGTAAAATAAATAAATTAAGAAAATGGCTAAATTAAGAAAAATCAGGTGTTTATAACATTTTAGTCCTAAAAAATGGTGCCAAAAACTTTATATGAAGGCTGATCTTTACTCTATAGATTTCATAGGTAAGTGCACTTATCGAATTATAGTATACGAGCAATAAACATTGAGTGTCGATCTCATAAGATTTACAAGTACTAGTAATAACCTATTTTTTATTATTTAACCAACAAATCGAATGATGACTTAATTTAAAACTAAACTAAACTAAAATTAATATAATAATAAGATGGACCATAGATAGCACTAAGATTAATCAATATCGAAAAACTTGTGCCTAGGTAATAGATCCCCTGAGATTCTTAAGTATTAACTCTTTATCGTGCAATTTAGTTATTGATTATTGAACTATAGAAATTCATATACTATGCTAATATCTTTCTCTAGGCTAGTAATAACTAATCTTTAGTTGACTAATTGAAACATTTCTCTAGTTAAAACCCTTAAGATCGCATTACTTGATTCGTGAATTCTACTATCACGTTTGACCCTAATTCAAAATATTTATGTCGATCTATCTTTAAATTTGCATGCAACTCCTTTCGATTAAATTGGATCTATTTATGTAAAATAATTTATCAATCTCAATCATATAAAATCATACATTAAACTAATTTCTCAGATGTATTAATTTAATAATAAAAATGCATAATTGAATCCCAATGAATGAATCAATCAAATTGTATTAAATAAAAGATCAAATAACAATATCCATCTCACCTTAGAGTTCATCACACCTAGGTACTAAATAAACTTAGTTCATAAACATAGAAAACAAAATAAACATCAAAAGTTCATAAGTAATCTTTGTGTTTTCCAATGTCCTAAGTTTACAATTATGCAAACTTTGACTCTAATTACTTCTCTTTGTAGTTAGCCCTCATAATTTCCTTTTAGAATTCAAAACTAGAGTTTCTAGAATCTACATGGTCAGTCACGAGATCATATGAGCAATTGTGTATCTCAAAAAAACCTTTAAAATTGCAAATTTACACATTTTTGAGAGCTTAGATGGGTATGGGACATGGTCATGTATGTCACATACACAGGTGTGTTTCGTAACACAGGCAAAACAATGCCTTCTAAGTTTTACATGTTGTAATGACTTACACAATCCCTTATATGGCTATGTATATTACTCACACTGGCAGGTACCCCCAAAATAACTACAATTCATAAATTTTCTGACCCCGATTTCACGTAAGCTCTTTTCATTTTAATCCACAAAAGCAATTGAGACTTGAAAACACACTAGAAACTAGATAAGTACCAAAAATAACATAAAACTCTTAAATAACAAGCAAAACACACTAACTATGAGAATAAAAGCGTAGTATACTAAAATGTTTATCAAACATCCCTTCATTTAAGCTTTTACTTGTCCTGAAGCAAATTATAATCAAAATCATTAAACTTAAAAATGTCCATCCCTTTTTAACCTTAACTTATCTATCTACGCCCTAAATTATTATGTCATATTAATCAAATCAACATACAATTAGACTCAAATTATCCTAGATCCAACTTTTATAAGTCAATATCAGTAGCAATCATATTGATAATCTTTTTGAAATCCAAATCACAAATTCCACATCCTCACAAAGGATTCACTCAATGCATTCAAAGTATTTATGATGGAAATTAAAACAAGTACCTCCACCTAATTTCTTTAGGTATCTTATGATAAGTCTTCTCTAAGTCAAAAAAAATTATATTTAGGTTACACTATCTTTTCCTATAATATTTCATTAATCTTCTAAGGAGACGTATAACTTTTATTGTGAATGTTCCTGATATGAAATCAAACTAGTTCTTTGAGATGGGTGCATCCCTTCTCACCATCTTCTCAATCACTTTCTTCCATAACTTTATAGTCTGACTAAGTAATTTGATGCCTTTGTAGTTTTTATAACTTTTGATGTCTCCTTTGTTCTTATATAGAAGAATTAACAAACTAATTCTCCATTTGTCCAATATTTTGACAAACTTTAGAATTACATTAAAAAGCATTGCTAGCTAAGTAAAACCCTCTTTGCCTAGGCTCTTCCACATCTTTATAGGTATCTCATCAGGTCCTACTATCCTTCTACTCTTCTTCTCCCTCAAAACTCTTTTAATTTATTACCTTATGATATGTTAGTAACATATAAAGTTACGATACTTTTCGGATATGTTAAGGTCTCCTAAAAAGATGTTGTCCTTTATACCTTCATTAAAAAGGTTGTAAAAGTATCTCTACCATCTTCATTTGATTTCATTTTCAGCCACAAGCACCCCCTTGCTTTATCTTTTATATAACGAACTTGATATAAGTCTCTCCCTTTCTGTTCCCTAGCTTTTGCCAACTTAAATATATCATTTTCTCTATCATTAGTTTCCTTTGACTTTCAAGACTATCTTTTTTGTTTCTTTCTTTGTTAGTTTGTAACCTTCTTTATGAACTATCCTTTCTATCTATGTGGTGCTATCTAATAGAGCTTTATAGACAATTTTATTGATCTTAACTTTTTAGTACATCTTCATTCCACCACCAAGATTCCATCTTTCTACCCCTAAACTCTTTAGAAACACCCAAGATCTCTTTACTGCATTCATTAAAAGAGTTGTTACTCTCTCTCACATCTAGTTAACATCTCCTTCTAATTTCTATTTTTCTTTATATATTACTATATTCCTAAATTCTCTATATATTATTCTGTCTCTAAATTGTTCAATAGTAACCTTTAAATTCTACCATTTGATTATGCTACACATCTAAAAACTTGTTTCTTCAACCCTTAATTATAAGACCCATAACCAACAATATAAGCTGAGTTAATAAATAAGTATTAAGTATCACCTTGCAATCTTTATAACTAAGTCAATTGCTCCACCTTATGAATAAGCAGTCGATTCGAGTCTTTACGGTTTTGTGCTTAAAAGTCATCAGGTGCTCCTTGTTTTTCTTGAACAATAAGTTGGCTACTACCAACTCAAACTCTACCGCAAAGTCTAATAAAGTAGTCTCATTATCATTCCTATCTTTGTATCCAAAACCCCATAAGCACATGAATATTCGTCTTAGGTTGCCCTTATATGATCATTAAAGTCTCCTTTTAGAATAACTCTCTTATCATGAGGAATTTGTTGAATCACCTCATCTAGCTCTTCTCATAATTAACGTTTAAACTATTCATCCAACCCTACTTGGGTTGCATAAGCACACACTATATTTAAAACAATACATTTCACCACAATCTTTAAGTACGAAATCCTATTATTAGTCCTCCTTACCCTTACATCATAATGTATGTGTGTCTTGACAACCAAAATATCTACTCTATTTCATTGTCTCAAACACCCTAAATATCGAAGTTTAACCTATTAATTTCTTTTGCTTTGGCCCCATCTACTTTGTCTCATAGATGCATGTTATATGAATCTTATACTTGTCAAAAATCTCCATTAACTCTAATAACTTTCCTGTAAAGGTCCCGATGTTCTAAGAACTTATCCATAATCTGTCAACATCTGTAATATAAAACTTATTATTATTATTATCATCATCATCATTATTTTTATTTTTAGAATTAATGTGTAAATTATTGATACTAAATAATATTTAACAATTTTGATGATATATTTATTTAAATTTAAGAGTAAAGGAACATAACGATTTTCTCATGTAATTTTTCAATCAAAATATTGTTATATTCTATTTATTTTCATTAAGTCAAGAATTATCTTAGTATGCTACTTCTCAAATTTCTATTATCTTTACTTTAATATTATATATATATATATATAATTTAAATGAATAAATTACATTATAGATTAAAGTATTTTGTTATACACACACACACAATTTTAAATATGTACTAATTTATAGTAAAAAAATGTACTAATTTGAAGTAATATTTATATATTTATAATTATTAAATATATGTCTTTTAATATTGGAGAATAATAATATATTTAATTAATTATAAAAATAACATTGATTTTTATAAATGCATATTTATTAATTTGAAATATAACCTTTATTCAACATGTATTTTAATTATTATTATCTTAAAATTAATATCTATTTAATAAACATTCATAACTTCAAAAGTTACTTTTATTAGATTTTTAATATATTAAATTAAAAGTAAAAATAACGATTTTAAGAAAATTTAATAAAACTTGGTTATGATTTAAAAGTTTTGTGAGATTTTTCTTTATTTAATAAAAATAAATTTTCATTTTTAAATATTATTAAGATAATAATTAGTGAACACGTGACAATACCATATTATACTTATTTTATTAATGAAATAAAAAACCTTAAACCTACGATAATATTATTGCAAATATATGATTCTTAGCGCAAATTACAAACTCTATTTTATTAACCTTGAAAAAGAATACTTAATAATTAAAGCAATACTTTGTTACCTCTTTTTTTTTTTGGCTTTAGAAAAAGTTTCAAAAGATGAGGACCAAAACAAAACAAGTCCTACCGTCCTACTCAAAAGAATCACGTCATACAGTAGCACTTCACTTGCAAAGAAAGCTAAGACCGCCTTTTTACAGTACTTTCTTTTCTTCTTGCTAAATTTCCGATTTCCACGTTCTCTGTTTCCACTCCCTCTCTCCCTCACTAAACAGAAACCCAAAATCTCTCTCTCTTTCTCTCTCTCTCAATCATGGCCGAGGAGCACCTGACGAGACTCTTCCACTCTCTCTTTGAAGACCGCCTCTCTTCCGCTGATTTCCTTCTCCGCCTCCGTTCAGACACCTCAGTCACGCTTGGGCTCGAACGCTTCTATCTCCTCCTTAAGCGCGGCATCTTGCCGATCGAAGACGATGATGATGGTGATGGTAACAAGAAGAAGTTAGGGTTTCAGCTTTGGAATGATACGCAAATTCGCTCCGTCATATCGGTGGGTCTCGCCATCGCCTCCATTTATAAATCTTTGTCAGGTAGTTTTCTCGCTTCGTTTTCGTTAACTTCCTCTGCTTTTTAGTTGTTGTTCTACTTTTTAGCTTCCAGAAACGAGCACTATTATTGCCTTATGAATTACTATACACTCTGTTACAGTCGCTTACTACCATTCTTGTGTTTTAAGTACTTAATAACTTTTATAATTGTTGATTATTGATAATTAATTATGGAGAAATGTGCAGTTTAACCTCACACTTGAATTTAGTTGTTTGAAGGTTTTTTACTCTTTTTAGTATCTCAAATTTTGTATTGTACTTATTGGCCTTTTCTTTTGGGTGTGTATCAATGCAGTGGAGCAAGCAGAACCTGTGATTGTTGCTGTTGTGCACCATTTGCTGGAGTTTGCTGTTTGTTATTTTGAGAATTCGGATTTCAGTGTTGACGATATGAGCATGCAGGTTGGTGATTTCTTGACAAGCTTTCTGGATATGGATGATCCTGTTTGTCACTATAGTTTTTTCCTTTCCCTTTACCTTTCCCTTCTTTCTTTTTGTAAATATGAACAT
The DNA here is from genome assembly GCA_027568895.1 of Erythroxylum shatona. Taxonomy (NCBI): domain Eukaryota; kingdom Viridiplantae; phylum Streptophyta; class Magnoliopsida; order Malpighiales; family Erythroxylaceae; genus Erythroxylum; species Erythroxylum shatona. The sequence continues at coordinate 14,373,284 of JAOSBK010000008.1, forward strand.
TTTTGTCCTGTTACATTAAACTGTAAGTGTGAATTTTTCAATTGGGTGTAATCTCCCTTGGAACTTCTTTTTTACTTTTGAAGATAATTTCATCTGCTGGATTTATTTGCTCATCTTCTTAATGCTAGATAACGTGTTGCTGTTGTCACAAAGTAGTCTATTTTTTGTTAGGAATATGTACTTGTGGTTTAGAGATTATGATTCGAATTTTCTGGGATTATTTACAACTAATGACTCTATATATTGATAGAAAAAGAGAATCCATTGTTTGGTTTGCTGAGGAATGTTGTCATGACAGACTTGGAAGATGTTTCTCTTGTTTCTTTGTACTACAGCAAACATTTATATGGTTATGTAACAGTTTTTGATGATTAGTTAAAAGTTGTGCTCCATAAAAGAGGTTCAATATTTTCACAAGACTCTAGTAGTGCATAATATTTGCAAACTTGCTGATGAACTACTAACAATTCTTCTTCACACTGAACGACTATGATGTAAGAAATTAGAAAGTTGTCTAATAACTCCTATTATTCTTGTAACTTCTCGAAAAGAAATTTAAGATGATCTGTTTAACTCCTGGCCATAGAAATTACAAGACAATATAAATTTTGACTCATTATTTTTCAAAAACTTTTAGCTGTTAACTACTTATATATCTAACCATCTACCTATTGAAATATGTAATGCAATAAACTTAAAATCATCTTCCTCGACTCTGTGGCATGTATACTCTAATCCTTGTGTCACTTATCTGCCCTGAAATCGAGTTTATTAGTTTAACATCTTTATGCAGGGTTTCATAGTGATTGTGGTAGGGTGTTCGTCATTGGAGATTAACAATGTTGTGTCTCTGGTGTCCAGTGACCTTTTAATGGATCAGTGATCTCTAAAAAGGAGAAAAAGTATGAGAGAGATGAAAAATGAAGAAAGGCCAGTACCAGTTTTGATTTAGGGAACTTTGGCCGTTTAGTTGAACATGTTGAAATTTATTAAATAAAATTTTTGCGAGTAAGCCAGGTTGCAGGAATCTGTCCTAGTTGAGTTGTAAGCTTTTAAAGACTGATTTTACTTGTTAAGCACAAGGAACATGGTCAATTTGTATCATGAGTTTTGTTGATAAGCTAACGTTCTTTCAGCCTGCTGCCTTGTTGTTTTGGCCTGTTGTCCTTGTGTTTTGATTTGTTGTTCAGGGGTTTCAGCCTGTTGTTCAGGTGTTTCAGCCTCTTTTTGGCTTGATGGATTCCACTAGTGTCATAATTTTTATTTATTTTTTTACTTTTGATCATCTAACTTGAGAACTGTTTCATTGTTATATTCTTTTTGCAAGGGTTTGAATTTTTATTGGATTAATCTACATTTCCTTTGGTACCTTGTGGTTTTTTACAGGATGATGTGATACTGTTTTTGGAGCTTGCATTGCTTAGTAGAATTGATCGAGCTTATGACCGTCCAAGTTCCTGCTCTGTAAATAGCCTTCTAGAATTGTTGCCAATCATTTCTGGTGACTCTTGTAATTTTGAGGTGGACAAACTAGTGAAATGCAGGTTTCAAGGTATTTTTACCGATGGTACTTCCATTTTCTTGTTTAATTGTTTTTTCTGGTTTTTATGATATGCTTTCTAAACCCTCTTTCTTGTCCTCTTTGCCTCCAATAGGTGTCAGTTGTTTGAGTGATGACAAGCCAGCGAGTCATTTGCTATTTACATTAGCATCTGAATGCATACAGCCCGAGTTTCAGAGTTCTGGGTTTGGAGGGTCCACTCAAGATCTGAACAATTTCATATTTCTGTCTCAGCATTGGGCTGTTTGCCACATAAAATGCATTCCAAGACTGATGCATGGTTGCAAAGCATTGATCTATTCTCCAGAGGTGCTTAATGATAGATTGGCTCACCCAGGCTTTTGCAATAGGCTGCCCCTCTGTTTGAGGATTTTAAAGTTACTAGGAAATCTGGTGAAGGATATTCCATATGTCGAATTTGATGCCTCGCTATTACAGGAAGTTGCTTTATTAACAGAAGTTTTACCTAATTTGTTTAGATTTGCATTTGAATCTGCAAATGGCCCTACTACTGTTGAGGGCAGTTTGGAGAGCCTCATCTCATTGCTTCTTGAAGAGTTTCTTCATCTTGTCCAAGTTATTTTTCGTAACAGCAGTGCCTATCAAAACATCTTAGCATGTATAGTAGCTTATATGTTGGACCTCTTGGATTCTTCCGTACGGAGGTGCTATAAATCTGATGCTAACCTGGAGCCTCCTCTTGTATACTTATCCCAAAATGTCCTTTATGTCTTAAAACTGATTCGGGATCTCAAAAGGCAAACGTATCAGACTCTTGATTTGAGAGAGCTTGACAGTAATTTTTTTGGCAATTCTAGTAATTTTCCAAATGATTACCCTTCATGTGTTGTACGGTTCGAGAAGGTTCCCTTGCTCAAGCGATTCACAGCTGAGGAACTATTGAAGGTTATATTTGCACCATCAACTGAATGGGTGGATAATTTAATGCATCTTATTTTCTTCCTTTACTCTGAAGGAATAAAGTTGAAGCCACAAGTTGAGAGAACAAATTCTGGTTGTGCAAAAAGTACTTGCCATTCAGAACTGGAGACTGCCATTTCCCATGAAGACGAAGCTCTTTTCGGAAACCTTTTCTCCGAAGGTGGGCGCTCAGTGGGATCTACAGAGGCTTGTGATCAACCTCCAGTTGCTGTTAATTCTGGCTCCACCAATTGCAATTTGCTAATGCAGGCTGCTATGGAGATGCTGAACTTCCTTAAGGAGTGTGTTTTCTGTCATGAATGGTCTCCATTTCTATCCGAGCATGCCTGCAAAGCACTGAGAGAAAATCATATCGATATTTTGCTTTCCATGCTCAATTATCAAGTCTGTGGTCCAGAGACGAAGCCTTCTAATAACTATGGTGCTTTGGATGAAGATAGAAAGAGTGGGCATATCCCTGGACTTTGCTTTGAATTATTGCATAACCTCCTCGGTCGCCATGCTCTATCATATTCTCTTGAAGACTACCTTGTTGACCAGATTCTGATGGTTGACGATGATACCTATAATTACAATGATATGACCTTATCGTTGCTAGCTCATACTGTAATTTCTAGGGTGGGTTTGGCTGGTGCTCAGTTGAGAATCAAACTTTACAAGGGATTTGTGGATTTTATTGTTGACAAGATAAATGTCATCCATTCAAACTGTCCTACCTTCAAGGCACTTATTGAGCACCTTCCATCAGTCTTTCACATTGAGATTCTTCTTATGGCATTTCACTTATCATCTGAAGGAGAAAAGAATACATTTTCAAAACTAATTTTTTCTTCCCTTCAAGCAGTTGATGCTCTACCTGCTGACTTTAGTAGTACACAGTTGTCTTGTTGTGCTGTTCTTGTTTCACGGTTGATCATCTTGATTCGTCATATTATCTTCTTTTCTCACGCTTGTCCATCGTTATTGCTTCTAGACGTTCGGTCAAAGTTGAGGGAAGCTCCAGTTTGGGACTCTCTTCTGCATCTTGCTGTGAATGATCAATTTCTGTCTTGGACATCAATTGCAGTGAAGAAATTAATGGCTCCGTGGATTGAGGGAGAGCCTTTCTTGAGTACCTTGCTTAATCAATTGATTGATATTTCATCTCTTCCTCCTTTGCGTTGCCGAGATGATTTGGCCATTGAATCTTTGGGCTTGTTTTGGGATGATTTATCTGCAACCTTCTCAAGGATTCTAGGCCTTTGGAAAGGTAAGAAAGCTGCATTCATAGAAGATCTTGTTGTTGAAAGGTACATTTTTTCGCTTTGTTTCGATATTTCTGCTATGGGCTATGCATTAAATCATCAGCCTTCACTATTGAGCGAGTCCTGTACATTAGAGTTGTCCAATGTGCAATACTTCCTTAGCTTCAGTTGCCCATTTATAGGCCACTGTGATGATATCAGCAAGGGCTTAGATCTTCCGAATGCTCTTATTGGAGTGTTGCATGAATTATGTAACATACCCATATCAGATAATTCTGAGGAACTGGGGTGGGATTTTCTTAGGAATGGATACTGGTTTTCTATGGCACTCTCCATGTTAAACGTAGGCATTTGTCAGTACAATACAAAGAACAAGGTGAATCAATACTGTATTGAGAGCACAGCCAGGGACAACCAATTTACAGCTGCTGCTAAAAGCATGACATCAAGTTTGATTGAGGCTGGTCAACTTTCGGTGCTTCTGGATTTGTTGTCATACTTATTGCATCTATATTTACAAGTTTTTCAAAAGGCTTTTCTCACTACACTTGATCAAGACCACTCCCTTACTAATGGTTCTTCTCTACTGCTCCTTAAACACTCCAGTTTTGACAAAGGTCTACAGGATGAGCTCCTGAAGAAGCTTGGGAGCAATTGTTACCAACTGAACTCTTTATTTGACCTCTTAACAAGCTTGGAATCAATTGTTGACAAAAGATTTTCAGGCATCCAATCCAAGGTGCTTTGGGAATGTATGCTACATGGATTTCCCTCTCACATTCAACCACAGAGTTCAATCCTTCTTTCTTGTATCCTTAGGATAAGAGACATCGTTTCCCTATTGGATAAATTGTTTGCAGTGGAGGAATTGAAAGAAAAATTATGTGCAGAGACTGAGTCACTTGGTCAGATTCTTGATTCATTGATGGCTGTCAAGTTTGATAGAATCTTTGAAAGCCTTGGAGGAAGCTGTGATGCTGTTATGTGCAACCTCAGTGGGGGGTTTGAACTGTCAGGCTATACTGATCTCTTCCTATTGAAGTGCATGGAAGAGATTTTAAGGGAAGTGAATGCCAGAGAAGTGAATGACAACAGTATTGTTGAATGTATAGTTTCGAAGATCATTGATACTGCGGATGGCCTTAGAAAAGATCCAACCAAGGCTGTGAATTTGCGCTATTATCTTGGCGCTGAAAATGTACCACAGCCTGTTAAACAGTTCTGTAAGTTGCAACATGGTGATTTGTTAGTTCTGGTTGATTCACTGGATGTTTCCTGCTCTGAATCAGTAGATGGGAAAGTGCTACGTTTCTTTGTTGACCTCTTGTCAGGAGACTTGTACACTGATCTCAAACAGAAGTTACAGAGAAAGTTCTGTGATCTAGATCTGCATCGTCTGTCCAAACAGTTGGAGAGGTGGCTATTAGGTTGTACTGTGGAAGTTTCCAGTGGAGTTACCCCTGTAAAAGGGAATCCTGTTTCTGTGAGAGAAACAGCTATGAATTTCATTTTATGTCTTATTTCCTCACCTACTGAACCGTATATTGATCAACTGCACAATCATTTGTTTGAGGCTGTGCTGGCATTACTGGATACTGCTTTTTTGCAATTCGATGTAAGTGTATCCAAGTGCTACTTCCATTTTGTTGTTCAACTTGCTAGAGGGGAATATCAATTGAAATTGCTTCTGAAGAAGACCTTACTGCTGATTGAGAAACTTAATGATGATGAAGTTTTTCTTCCGGGGTTGAAACTTCTCTTTGATTTTCTTGGAACTGTTTTGAATGATTGTGGGTCCTCTAGGAGCAACACACAGGAGAAAACCCCAGAAAAATCACTAACTGGAAGCAGTTTTGGATCGGGCACTGTTCCTCTGAAACTAGCGGGATCTAGGAAGAACTCTAGCTCCTTGATTATTTCTGCAAGTCAAGGAAGAGGAGCTGCAGCAATTGAATGTGATGCAACTTCTGTTGATGAGGATGATGATGATGGAACATCTGATGGTGAGGTTGCCAGCATGGATAAAGATGAGGATGAAGAGACCAACAGTGAAAGAGCCCTTGCCTCAAAAGTATGTACATTTACATGCAGTGGCAGCAACTTTATGGAACAACATTGGTACTTTTGTTATACATGTGACCTGACAGTATCAAAAGGTTGCTGTTCTGTGTGTGCAAAAGTTTGTCATCGGGGTCATCGTGTTGTTTATTCTCGTTTGAGTAGATTTTTCTGTGACTGTGGTGCGGGTGGTGTTAGGGGCAGTAGCTGTCAATGTTTGAAGCCTCGAAAATTCACTGGAAGTGACAGTGCACCTGCTCGTGGTGGTAGTAACTTTCAGTCCTTTCTACCTTTCTCTGATGATGCAAGTCAGTTGCCTGAGAGTGATTCTGATCTGGATGATGATGTGATTGCGGATACAGATAACTCGCTCAAGTTATCTGTTCCTACGGATCTTAAAGACTGGATCCCAGTTTTACTTGAAGAACTTAATCTCGAGGGACATTTGCTCCGACGATGCTCTACGTTGTTTCCATACATAACTAACAAGAGAGAGTCCAATCTTTCGAAAGATAAGAAAATAGTAATGGGTGAAGATAAAGTTCTATCTTATGGAGTTGAACTACTGCAATTGAACAAGGCATATAAAAGTGGATCACTAGACCTAAAAATAAAGGCTGACTATTCAAATGCAAAGGAGCTTAGGTCACATCTAGCCAATGGTTCTCTGGTTAAATCATTGCTCAGCGTTAGTAATCGGGGCCGACTTGCAGTTGGTGAAGGTGACAAAGTTGCTATATTTGATGCTGGCCAATTAATTGGGCAAGCCACCATTGCACCTGTGACAGCAGATAAGACCAACATTAAGCCTCTATCAAGAAATGTTGTTCGCTTTGAAATTGTACATCTTACCTTTAATGCATTGGTAGAGAATTACCTTGCTGTAGCAGGCTATGAAGGTTGTCAGGTTCTCACTTTGAATCCACGTGGTGAAGTCACTGATCGTCTAGCCATTGAACTTGCTTTGCAAGGTGCATACATTAGGCGGATTGATTGGGTCCCAGGTTCTCAAGTTAAACTAATGGTAGTGACCAATCGGTTCATCAAGATATATGACTTATCCCAGGACAACATTAGTCCTTTACACTACTTCACATTGCCTGATGGTGTAATTGTGGATGCTACACTTTTTATGGCTTCTCAAGGGAAGATAATTCTTGTTGTTCTCTCAGAACTAGGGACCTTGTTAAGGTTAGAGTTGTCTTGTGAAGGTAATGTGGGGGCCATCCCATTGAAGGAAATCATTCAGGTTGGAGAAAAAGAAGTCAAAGCAAAGGGTTCATCATTGTACTTCTCCTCCACTTACAAATTGCTTTTCGTATCTTATCAAGATGGCACCACTTTGATGGGTCGATTAAGCCCCAATGCAACTTTTCTGTCAGAGATCTCTTTTATATTTGAGACAGATCAAGAAGGTAAAATGCGATCAGCCAGTTTGCATCGCTGGAAAGAGTTAGTAGTTGGTACAGGACTATTTGTTTGTTTATCCAGTGGGAAATCAAATGCTGCATTTGCTGTGTCCATGGGTATGCACGAATTACAGGCACAAAATTTGAGGCCTGCAGTAAGCTCAACTTCACATGTAGTTGGATTAACTGCATACAAGCCTTTGTCTAAAGACAAGATTCATTGCCTTCTCTTACCTGATGATGGAAGCCTCCATATATATTCACATGTTCCTGCTGGGAATGATGGCAGTGCAAGTGTGACTGCTGAGAAAATTGAGAAGTTGGGTTCTGATATCCTGAATAATAAAGCTTATGCTGGTATAAAGCCAGAATTCCCCCTTGATTTTTTTGAGAAAACTGTCTGCATCACCGCGGATGTGAAATTGGGTGGTGATGCTATCAGAAACGGTGACTCTGAAGGAGCAAAGCAAAGCTTAGCATCAGAAGATGGATTTCTTGAGAGTCCAAGCCCATCGGGGTTTAAGGTAATTTTCTTGATTTGATTTTGCTTATTCTGACATGTCATTTTCTTGATTCTCCGAGGGTTCTGCATACCTTTTTTATGACTTTCTTATATGTTCTCTGATCTGCTTGTGGATGTGGACAAGGCAATGTTTTGCCTATTTGAGCCTATGTGCCATATTCTCTTTTGGTGATAGGTTTGGGTAGTGATGACTATAGCCCTACTAGATTTCTTTTAACCAAAAAACTGCTTTTACCAATTTAAGGCAGCCAGCTTGTGGTTATATTATTGATATGTGGAGTTTGGTTAGCTAGAGTCTTTCAGGTTATGTATTATGATGTTGTGATGTGTGCTCAATAGATGCGAGTTTCAATTCTTCAGGTGCGCAAGCATATAAAAGATTTGTGATTAAGAACAAAGGCTATACTTGTAGGGTCTGGAAGATATTTACTGATTAATATGGCATAAAGTACATCCTTTTTTTCTATGCCTGTACATATGAACTTTTAAGTTTTGATGATAGCTTCTTAGTTATCTGCTGTCACTTCACTTATCATGTGTTGCTAAGACCCTTATCTTTGCAGGTTGAGAGCATTGCTAAGATATTATATTCTTACTGTTCATCTGTATGATATGTTTACATTTTTTTCAGATATCGGTGTCAAATTCAAACCCTGATATAGTTATGGTTGGTTTCCGCATCCATGTGGGTAACAACTCAGCAAACCATATACCATCTGAGATTACAATTTTTCAAAGGGTGATTAAGCTGGATGAAGGCATGCGGTCATGGTATGATATACCATTTACAGTTGCTGAATCACTTCTAGCAGATGAAGAATTTGTTGTTACTATTGGGCCAACTTTCAATGGCACTTCACTACCTAGAATTGACTGCCTTGAAGTGTATGGTCGAGATAAAGACGAATTTGGTTGGAAGGAGAAAATGAACGCAGTCTTGGATATGGAAGCTCGTGTCCTTGGTTCTAATTCAATGATTGTAGCTCCTCTACAGGAGCAGGTAATAGCAGATGGTCTTAAACTTCTTTCCAAGTTATACTCACTCTGCAGATCACAAGAAGATGACCCTAAACTGGAGCTGAGTCAACTCAAATGCAAACAGCTATTAGAAACAATTTTTGAGAGTGACCGAGAACCTTCATTGCAAGCTGCTGCTTGCCATGTTTTGCAGACTCTTTTCCCTGCGAAAGAGAGATATTATCAGGTAATTTCTGGTGTTCATGCCATGTTCTATAAAAACTACCTCATGCACATTGTTGAGCTTATATAGCTTCCCTTACAAAGGTAAAGGATACTATGCGCCTTCATGGGGTGGTGAAATCAACTTCTATACTCTCATCAAGACTAGGAGCTGGTGGGTCTACAGGAGCATGGGTCGTAGAAGAGTTTACTGCTCAGATGCATGCTGTTTCTAAGATTGCTTTGCACCGTCGATCTAATTTAGCCAAATTTCTGGAGATGAATGGTAGGTCCTCACTCCTGTTATTTGTTTTAAATGTGCATACCTGGCCATCTGACTTCTTATATGCATGTAATTATCTACACCAGAGCCCAAGGTTTCAAATCAACTTTTTTTGGAGAACTCATTTAATCTATAGAATAATTTCTGCTTTTCTTTTCTTCTGCCAGTAAACATATTACGTGTTGATTCACCCTCCTGGAGATTTCCATACCTAAGCTATTCTATAACGGGATGCACAAAACGTTCCACTATTGGATACATAAGAATATTCTTATATTAAATACTAAATCTGCATGATCTTTAACAAATGAAAAGGTTTGTTTTAAAATGGAGAATGGCATTATGTGAGTTCTGTTTTTTTAGGATCTGAAGTGGTGGATGGCCTTATGCGAGTTCTGTGGGGAATTCTGGACCTGGAGCAGCCTGATACCCTGACTATGAATAACATTGTTATATCCTCTGTTGAGCTCATTTATTGCTATGCTGAGTGTTTGGCTTTGCACAGCAAAGACATAGCAGGTCGTTCTGTTGCTCCAGCTGTTAATTTATTGAAGAAACTCTTGTTCTCCCTCAGTGAGGCAGTTCAAACTTCCAGCAGGTGCCTATTATTTTATCCCTTTGTTTTTGTTTACTATTATGGGTTTCTTTATCTGGCATTCATGATGCCTTCAATTTTCTCCAGCCTTGCAATATCATCAAGATTGCTCCAGGTTCCATTCCCAAAGCAAACTATGTTAGCTACGGATGATGTTGTGGATAGTATATCATCTGTTTCTGAGCCTGGTGAGACGACTGGTGGAAGTACACAAGTTATGATCGAAGAAGATTCAATTACCTCATCTGTACAATATTGCTGTGATGGTTGCTCCACCGTTCCCATTCTTAGGAGAAGATGGCATTGTACTGTTTGCCCTGATTTTGACCTGTGTGAGACATGTTATCAAGTATTGGATGCGGATCGGCTTCCAGCCCCCCATTCTAGAGAACATCCTATGACAGCTATTCCTATTGAAGTGGAATCATTGGGTGGAGATGGGAATAGTATTCACTTTTCGACTGATGATGTAAATGATTCAAGCCTCTTACCTGTCACAACAAATGTCAGTGTACAAAATTCTGCTTCTTCAATCCATGTGTTGGAGCCCAGTGAATCTGGAGAATTTTCTGCTTCAGTGACTGATACAGTCTCAATTTCTGCTTCAAAACGAGCTGTAAATTCCCTGCTTCTCTCTGAACTCCTTGAACAATTGAAGGGATGGATGCGGACAACTTCTGGTGTTCGGGCTATCCCAATCATGCAACTTTTCTACAGGTTGTCATCTGCTGTTGGTGGGCCTTTTGTAGACAGTTACAAGTCTGAGTCGTTAGATTTGGAGAAATTGATTAGGTGGTTTCTGGATGAAATTGATCTTGACCAACCTTTCATTGCTAAAGCTCGCTCTTCTTTCGGGGAAGTTGCTATCCTAGTGTTTATGTTTTTCACCTTGATGCTCCGAAACTGGCACCCACCTGGCAGTGATGGTTCTATACCAAAATCAGGTGGAAATACGGACACACAAGATAAAAATGTTGTCCAAGTCAGTTCAGCTGCTTCTCATTCGTCCTTGGATGGTCAAGAGAAAAGTGACATCGCATCTCAGCTGCTCCGAGCATGTAGTTCTCTGAGAAATCAAGCTTTTGTCAATTATCTCATGGATATTTTACAGCAGTTGGTTCATGTATTTAAGTCTTCAAATACTGACTTTGAGGCAACACATGGTCTTAGTTCTGGGTCAGGATGTGGGGCTTTTTTAACTGTACGCAGAGATTTACCTGCGGGAAACTTTTCTCCATTCTTTTCAGACTCATATGCAAAAGCTCATCGAGCTGATATTTTTATGGACTATCACAGGTTATTATTGGAGAATGTTTTTCGATTAGTGTACAACTTGGTTAGACCTGAGAAGCAAGACAAGACGGGCGAGAAAGAGAAGGTTTACAAAATCACATCTGGTAAGGATTTGAAGCTGGATGGATACCAGGATGTCCTCTGTAGTTACATCAATAACCCTCAGACTACATTTGTAAGAAGATATTCCAGAAGGCTTTTTCTTCACCTTTGTGGAAGCAAAACTCATTATTATAGTGTTCGAGACTCATGGCAGTTCTCAAGTGAAGTGAAGAATTTTTACAAACACATAAACAAATCTGGCGGTCTTCAGAATCCTGTTCCATATGAAAGAAGTGTGAAGATAGTGAAATCCTTATCTATAATGGCTGAGGTAGCTGCTGCAAGACCTCGAAATTGGCAAAAGTACTGTTTAAAATATGGAGATGTATTACCTTCTCTGATGAATTCAGTGTTCTATTTCGGTGAAGAGTCTGTCGTTCAGACTCTTAAACTTTTAAGTCTTGCTTTTTATTGTGGAAGGGAATTTGGCTACTCTCAAAAAGTAGAAGCTGGGGAATCTGGAACCGGTTCTAATAAATCAGGTTCACAGTCTCTGGATTCAAAGAAAAAAAAGAAAGGTGAAGATGGAAGTGAATCTGGGTCGGAGAAGTGCTATATGGATATGGAGTCAGTTGTGAATATTTTTACAGACAAGAGTGATGTTTTGAGGCAATTTGTTGATTGGTTTTTATTGGAATGGAGCTCAAGTTCTGTGCGTTCAGAGGCGCGGTGTGTTCTTTATGGTGCATGGCATCATGGAAAGCAATCATTTAAGGATGCAATGTTAATGACACTTCTCCAAAAAGTGGAAAGCCTGCCCATGTATGGTCAAAACATTGTGGAATTCACGGAGTTGATAACCTGGCTACTGGGTAAGGTTCCTGATAACAGTTCAAAGCAACAAAACACTGAAACTGTAGATCGTTGCTTGTCTCCTGATGTTATTAGGTGTATCTTTGAGACATTCCATTCACAGAATGAACTGATAGCTAATCATCCAAATTCTCGTATATATAACACTTTGATTGGCCTTGTGGAGTTTGATGGTTACTATCTTGAGAGTGAGCCATGTGTTGCCTGCAGCTCTCCTGAAGTTCCTTACAGTAGGATGAAACTAGAAAGCTTAAAATCAGAAACAAAATTCACTGACAACCGAATTATAGTGAAATGCACAGGAAGTTACACCATCCAGACTGTGACAATGAATGTACATGATGCCCGCAAGTCAAAATCAGTGAAAGTTTTGAATCTATACTATAACAATCGACCGGTTGCTGACTTGTCGGAGCTGAAAAATAATTGGACCTTGTGGAAGCGTGCAAAGAGTTGTCATCTTGCTTTCAACCAGACAGAGTTAAAAGTGGAGTTTCCCATTCCAATCACTGCTTGTAATTTCATGATTGAGCTTGACTCTTTCTATGAAAATCTTCAAGCTTTGTCGCTTGAACCATTGCAGTGCCCACGCTGTAGTCGACCTGTAACTGATAAGCATGGAATTTGCGGTAATTGTCATGAAAATGCTTATCAGTGTCGCCAATGTCGCAACATAAATTATGAGAATTTAGACTCCTTCCTGTGTAATGAATGCGGGTATAGTAAATATGGCCGCTTTGAGTTCAACTTTATGGCAAAACCAAGTTTTACATTTGATGACATGGAAAATGATGAGGACATGAAGAGAGGGTTGGCAGCCATTGAGTCGGAAACAGAAAATGCTCGTAGGAGATACCAGCAGCTTTTGGGATTCAAAAAACCCATTCTTAAGATTATATCAAGCATTGGTGAGAATGAGATGGACTCACAACAAAAGGACAATGTCCAGCAAATGATGGTCTCTGTGCCGTCTGGACCTTCATTGAAGGTTAACCGCAAGATTACTCTTCTTGGTGTCTTATATGGTGAGAAATGCAAAGCTGCCTTTGATTCTGTCAACAAAAGTGTCCAGACACTACAGGGGCTCCGACGGTTTTTGATGCGTTACTTGCACCAGAAGAATTTTGAGGATACAGTGGGCGCATCAAGATTTGTTGTTTCCAGGTCTCCAAACAAGTGTTATGGCTGTGCAACTACATTTGTAACCCAATGTTTGGAGATTTTGCAGGTTCTATCCAAGCATCCTAATGCAAAGAAACAACTTGTTTCAGCTGGCATCTTAACTGAGTTGTTTGAGAATAATATTCATCAAGGTGCAAAAACAACTCGTGTTCAAGCTAGGACAGTACTCTGTGCTTTCTCTGAAGGTGATTTTGACGCTGTGACAGAGTTGAACAATTTAATACAGAAAAAAGTCATGTACTGTCTTGAACATCATCGATCCATGGACATTGCTCTGGCCACACGTGAGGAATTGTTACTACTCTCGGAAGTTTGTTCCCTGGCTGATGAGTTCTGGGAATCAAGATTACGTGTTGTTTTCCAACTGTTATTCTTGTCAATTAAATTGGGAGCCAAACATCCTGCAATTGCTGAACATATTATTCTCCCCTGTCTGAGAATTATATCTCAGGCATGCACTCCTCCTAAAACTGATACGGTGGATAAGGAGCAAGGTCTTGGAAAATCCATTACCTCGTCGCAACTGAAGGCTGAAGATAACTCCATTGCTACTGGATGTGTAGCTGGCCACAGCACTGGCACTAAGTCTGTAGCAGAACCTTTGGAGAAAAATTGGGACGCTCATAACGCTCAAGATATTAAGTTGCTGAGTTACTCAGAATGGGAGAAAGGAGCATCATATCTTGACTTTGTCAGAAGACAGTACAAAGTGTCTCAAGCAATCAAAGGTACTGGCCTGAGACCTCAACCTCAGAGTCAGGAATACCTTGCTCTCAAATATGCTCTTCAATGGAAACGCCATACCTGTAAGATGACTAAGCGTGACTTATCCACCTTTGAGCTGGGCTCATGGGTAACAGAACTTGTTCTGAGTGCATGTTCCCAGTCTATCAGGTCAGAGATGTGCACTCTGATCAGTTTACTTTGTGCTCAGAGTTCTTCAACGCGATATCGATTATTGAACTTACTGATGGCTCTGCTACCAGCAAGCCTTTCTGCTGGTGAAAGTGCAGCAGAATACTTTGAATTGCTCTTTAAGATGATCGATTCAGAAGATGCTCGTCTTTTCTTGACTGTACGTGGTTGTCTGTCTACAATTTGTAAGCTGATAACCCAGGAAGTGAGTAATGTCGAGTCTTTAGAGAGGAGTCTGCATATTGACATTTCCCAGGGATTCATTCTTCACAAGCTTATAGAACTCCTTGGTAAATTTTTGGAGATTCCGAATATCAGATCCAGGTAAAATATAACCATATTGACCCCATGCTATATGTTGTTCTATCCATGGTTTAAACAATTGGATTTTGATTCCAGATTCATGAGGGACAATTTGCTCTCCAATGTACTTGAGGCTCTCATTGTCATTCGTGGCCTGATAGTGCAGAAGACAAAGTTGATCAATGATTGTAATCGCCTTCTGAAAGATCTTTTAGATAGTCTTCTGCTTGACAGCGGTGAGAATAAACGGCAGTTCATCCGAGCATGCATTGGCGGTTTGCAGATCCATGGAGAGGAAACGAAAGGACGCACATCTTTGGTATGAAACACCAATATATCGTGTTGGTTGTTGTTTTCACAATATTCATTGCTTTGGACAACTCTATGATGTTTAAACCAAAATCTGAGGGTGGGGCTACAAAAGTACAAACCATTTGATTCTGCACTTACGGCTCCTTTTTGTTCTGGAGTTTGCATCCTGTATTTAAATTTAAAGGAATATCTTTTTGCTGTTTCAAAAGCTATCCCAAATTACCTTTTATTGCCCAACTGTAACTTCAATTAATCCCCTGAGGGTTAAGTTCCTTACAGTATCGCAGCGTATTTTTTCTGTGTTTAACTGTTTATTTTTGAATAAAACTGAATTCCAATTATTTTTGCAGTTTATCCTGGAGCAGCTTTGTAATTTGATATGCCCATCAAAACCAGAATCTGTCTATCTGTTGGTTCTGAACAAGGCACATACCCAGGAAGAGTTTATCAGGGGTTCAATGACTAAAAATCCTTATTCCAGTGCTGAGATTGGTCCTCTGATGCGTGATGTTAAAAATAAAATTTGCCACCAGTTGGATCTGTTAGGCCTTCTTGAAGATGACTATGGCATGGAACTACTGGTAGCAGGAAATATCATCTCTCTTGATTTAAGCATTGCACAAGTTTATGAACAAGTTTGGAAAAAGTCAAATGCTCAATCTCCGAATACCATGGGTAGTTCTGCCTTATTATCTTCAAATGCTGCGGTGTCAACTAGAGAGTGTCCGCCTATGACAGTGACGTATAGGCTTCAGGTTTGTGTATTCAAGCTCTGTATTAGTTACTTATTTTTGGTTTGTCTGATGACATTTATGCTTTGGGATTGGTGATAGATATATGCCATCACTATCTTTTCACCTCACAAGTAGCCCCATGATATCAAAAAGCTGCATTTACCTGTTGATCTTTGTGTATATGCCCGCCAGAACTGTCTTTGCATTCCTTTCTCATATTTATATCATGTGATAGTGCTTCCTAACATGGCTTTTCAACAGTGAGTGGGTATAATTCTAGAAACAGTGAATTCTTTTATGTTCTTAGTTTGATGTCCATATTCTTTCTTTTTATTAGGGATTAGATGGGGAAGCTACTGAACCTATGATTAAAGAATTGGAGGAAGACAGAGAGGAGTCGCTGGATCCAGAAGCTGAGTTTGCTATAGCAGGTGCTGTTCGAGAGTTTGGTGGACTGGAAATACTTCTGGGCATGATCCAGGTAAGCAGTTGCTTCATTGTTTTATAAAAAAGTGCCATGATAGCAAGAGCTTTCTAATTTCTAAGTGATGTTTTACCTTTGGCATTTGTCCCTCCTATTAGATTTTGTTTCTCATGCTTCAGAACTCCAGGTTGATTTTTAAAATGCTTAGGATTATTCTGATCTTTTAAAATTCTTACAATTATCGCTATTACTTTTTTTGTTTGGTCTGATGTCTATTTATATCAAATTTGGATAAAAATAAACAGGGTAATTAGTTAATTGATGAGGCCGTGTGGAAATGTCTTGGTGCTTTTGGTTGGTAAAAGCGTGTCAAATCGTCTGTTATGGAAAAATTGAGTCCTTTGCTTTAACTATTCAGAAGCAATGTTTGTATTCATGGTTAATTCTTTGATCTACTTTTATTGTGCAATTGTACTTCATAATTGTATCAGTTCCTTACACCATGTGGTTACCAGTTCTGGTACCGAGTTTTAACTGCAGGATTGATTAGGTCATAATCTTTTGTTTCCTTGATCTCTTCACTTCACTTACACGTTATACTTTCTTATTTTAATACCCAGAGATTACGTGATGATTTCAAATCCAACCAAGAAAAATTGGTTGCAGTTCTTAACCTTCTTATGCACTGCTGCAAGATAAGAGAAAACAGACGGGCGCTGTTAAGGCTAGGTGCTTTAGGCCTTCTTCTTGAAACAGCAAGGCGTGCCTTCTCAGTGGATGCCATGGAGCCAGCAGAAGGCATTCTTCTCATTGTGGAAAGTCTGACACTTGAGGCAAATGAGAGTGACAATATTAGCATCACACAAAGTGCCCTCACTGTCACTAGTGAAGAATCTGGCACTGGAGAACAAGCTAAAAAGATTGTTCTTATGTTCCTGGAAAGATTATGCCATCCATTAGTTCTTAAAAAATCCAACAAGCAGCAGAGAAACACAGAGATGGTTGCAAGAATATTGCCGTATCTGACATATGGTGAACCTGCTGCCATGGAAGCACTCATTCAACATTTCAATCCATTCCTGCAAGACTGGAAGGAGTTTGATCGGTTGCAGAAGCAATATGAAGACAACTCTAAAGATGAAAACATTGCTCAGAAAGCAGCCAAGCAGAGGTTTACAGTGGAAAATTTTGTTCGAGTATCAGAGTCACTAAAGACAAGCTCCTGTGGAGAGCGATTGAAGGACATTATCCTAGAGAAAGGTATCGCAGATGTTGCTGTTAGACATCTTAAAGAGAGTTTTCCGATTGCAGGGAAGGCTGGATTCAGATCTAGTCCAGAATGGGCGTTGGCTTTGATATTACCATCTATTCCCCATATATTGTCTATGTTGAGGGGATTGTCTATGGGGCACTTGCCAACTCAAAGGTCTATTGATGAAGGAGGGATATTGCCACTGCTTCATGCTTTGGAAGGAGTTGCTGGAGAGATTGGGGCAAGGGCTGAAAACTTGTTGGATACACTATCCAATAAGGAGGGAAAGGGAGATGGATTCTTGGAGGAGAAGGTGCGTAAATTAAGGCATGCCACTAGGGATGAAATGAGGCGGCGAGCTTTGAGGAGGAGAGAGGAGATGCTTCAGGTACTTAGATTCTTGTCTGATCATGTTTTTGTATGCTTCTACTATACGCTGTTTCCTTGATGGAGAGAAACCAAAGTTTCTGTCATCGACTATTTCTCTCTTTAAGGGAATATGTCCATGAGCGCTGAAAGGGCCCCTTTTGTTGCATATTCTATGGACAAGAAAATAAGCTGATGATACCTTTGCTTTTATATGACAATCAATTGTTGATAATTTCCTCTTTACTTCATTCTTACAGGGACTTGGTATGCGGCAAGAACTAGCTTCAGATGGTGGTGAGAGAATTGTTGTTGCTAGGCCAAACCTGGAAGGTTTAGAAGACGTGGAGGAGGAGGAAGATGGATTAGCATGCATGGTATGTCGAGAAGGCTACAGCTTAAGGCCAACAGACTTGCTGGGTGTTTACTCTTATAGTAAGCGCGTGAATCTAGGTGTTGGCACTTCAGGAAGTGCTCGTGGGGAGTGTGTTTACACCACTGTCAGTTACTTCAATATTATTCACTTCCATTGCCATCAAGAGGCTAAAAGAGCAGATACTGCTCTGAGGAATCCGAAGAAAGAGTGGGAAGGTGCTACCCTCAGGAATAACGAATCTCTTTGCAATTCTTTATTCCCAGTAAGAGGTCCATCTGTACCTCTTGCTCAGTACGTCCGATATGTGGATCAGTACTGGGACAATCTCAATGCTCTTGGTCGTGCTGATGGGAGTCGGCTTCGACTGTTAACGTATGACATTGTGCTGGTAAGAAATTGTCTTTGTTTTGTTTGTTTTATTTTCTTTTTAATTTCTCTACACGTGAATTCTACTAGAGAACAACCACTGTTTTATTTGAGAGTTAAACCTGATGTCTGTATTTTTTTATGTTCTAGATGCTTGCTAGATTTGCGACGGGAGCATCATTCAGTGCAGATTGTAGAGGTGGGGGAAGGGAAAGCAACTCTCGTTTCCTACCCTTTATGATCCAAATGGCACGTCACCTTCTTGAGCAAGGTAGCCCATCTCAGGGACGTAGCATGGCTAAGGATGTTTCCTCCTATATAAACTCTTCGTTGGATACCAAATCCTCACCTCATGCTGCACAGTCCACGTTAGGAACTGAAGAAACTGTTCAATTTATGATGGTTGACTCGCTTCTTTCGGAGTCATACGAGTCATGGTTGCAGCATCGCCGGGCATTTTTACAGCGTGGAATATATCATGCCTATATGCAACATACACATGGGCGGAGCACAGCCCGCTCAGCATCCAGTTCGACAAGCTTAGTTAAAGTAGAATCAGGAAGTAGTAGTACAAGCTCTCCGGCAGAATCAGGAGGTGCAGATGATATTCTCTCTGTAATCCGACCCATGCTTGTCTATACAGGCTTGATTGAGCAGTTGCAACACTTCTTCAAAGTCAAAAAATCATCTATTGCGACTTGTGTTAGAACTGAAGGGACTTCTGCCGGATTTGAAGGGGATGATGAGAGTGTGAGCTTGGAAGGTTGGGAGGTTGTAATGAAAGATCGGCTGCTAAATGTGAGGGAAATGGTAGGGTTTTCGAAAGAGTTGCTGTCGTGGCTCGACGA
This sequence comes from Erythroxylum shatona, assembly GCA_027568895.1. Lineage (NCBI taxonomy): Eukaryota > Viridiplantae > Streptophyta > Magnoliopsida > Malpighiales > Erythroxylaceae > Erythroxylum > Erythroxylum shatona. The sequence goes on from JAOSBK010000008.1 coordinate 14,392,364, forward strand.
GATGAATTCAGCTACCGATTTGCCGAAGGCTTTTGAAGTCATTGGTGTTCTTGATGATGTCTTATCCAATGGGATTGCTCAATGCGAGGACTTCGTGCATGCTGCAATTAATGCGGGGAAAATGTGAGCAAATATTAAGTAGTATGGAGTATGTATGGTATGTGGCGCACTGCGGCAGTATTTGTTGGTTTATATGTTATTTCGTATACCCATGTTGAGGATTGTGGACATACACCGACTCCTATGTTGAACGCATATTATATTACTCCTTGAAATGAAATCGTTTTCCCAGCAAAATGTACCTTGTTTAGAACTGTACTTATAATATAATTAATAAATTTAAGTATAATTGAGAAGAACAAAATAGTGAAGTCTTTTGGCAACGTTTCATATTAGCACTAGTTGTAGGTCATTATCTATTTAATTGAAGGGCCTTGAAATTACTATCGCCAAAACTGCCATTCACCCTCATAAAATTAATATAAAATTTTTAATTACAATTCTATAAAAATTGTCTAACTACGCGTTGAATTGTATCATTATGCGAGGAAAATTGAAACTCAAAACCAAGTAGTTTCTTATCACTCCAGGGATTATTTCGCATAAAGAAAGTAAAGAAAAAAGTAATTTTATTTTTCACTAATCTCTTGCTCTCTATGCCTATGGGGCCAAAAATAGGTAGGTCTCTGGCTTTATATAACTTTTTCGTATTGTTTATGGTGCTTGCTAGTAGCTTGACATGATTGATTAGATTACTCTATGGCTATGCTGGAGGTCCCATCAATTTCTGACAGACAGATGCTTTCCATCCTTCTTGTAGTGAAAAAAAATGCACATTTCATCATCAAGAGTCAAGACTCATCACCAGCCTCTGAATTTTCTTTTTTCTAATCAAAATTAACAGCTCCAACTCAACTCAATATATATCGTTCGCCAGCCAAGTGGATGGCATATATGAAATCTAACACAAACAAGGCAAATCCAACGCAGCTGCAGACGCACTCTTAAGAATTCAACCAATCTTCCGATTAGCCGTACATGCTCTATCTGCAAACATTCCTTGATAGAGAGATCAACACCTGCTATTCATAATTCAACTCTTGAAACCTTCTCAAGTTACTCTTGATTGTATGATCAGCTAGGGACGTTGGTAGTGGGTCAGGACAATGCCCTTTGAAATCAACTGTCAGAACATTTCCACAGTACTCTTATTGGAGGACATTTAGGAATTCATGCCACTTATCACAGATTATACATAATCTTCTATTGAAAGGTTTGTGGAAATCAATAAGAGAGTTCATTAGACAGTGTGACGTCTGCCAGCACTACAAACTAGAGCATATGGCATAACCAGGCTTGTTTCAACCATTACACATTCCTTGGTTCATTTTCACGGATATAACAATGGATTTTCTCAAAAGCCTTCTAAATTCTCAAGACACATTTATGATTCTCGTAGTGGCTGGCAGACTTATTAAATATGCCCACTTTATTTCCTTATCTCAACTTTATACTACTGATATTATAGCCTAACTTTTATTGGATAATATCTATAGACTTCATAGATTTCCAATTGCTATTATCAGTGATAGGGACCCTAATTTCATGAGTAATTTTTGGCAGGAATTTTTCAAATTACAAAAGGATTGATCTCAAACATTCCTATTCTTACCACCCTCAAACTAATGGACAATCTGAGACGGTAAAACCTTGTTTGGAATCCTATCTTTGATGTATGACAGGGAATTTATCAAAGAGTTGGTGTTCTTGGATTTCACTAGCAGAGTTTTGGTATAACACTTCATATCATACTGCCATTAATATCACTCTGTTCCCAGCTTTACATAGTATTCCTCCACCTTTACATTTACCTTACTTCCCAAAAGATTCCTCAATTGAGGATGTTGATATGTTACTACAAAATAGAGAAGCAGCAATCCCTACTCAAACATCATCTCTCTACATTTGAGCAAAGGATGAACCCACAGGCTAATAAGCATCGTATAGACGTTCCTTTAATATTGGCGATATAGTTTATCGTCAAAGTTCTGTGGTTGCTAGAGAGATTCCAAAATCAGCGGCCAAGTATTTGTTCCCTATAAAATATGGTGCAAGTATGCCGGCACTCCATATAAATTGGAGCTATTCACCATGTTTCTCAACTGAAATCAGCTCTCTGACGTTCCTTTAATATTGGAGATATAGTTTATTAAAACTACAACTTTATCATCAAAGTTCTGTGGTTGCTAGAGAGATTTCCAAAATCTGCAGCCAAGTATTTGGTCCCTATAAAATATTGGACAATTATGCCAGCACTCCATATAAATTGGAGCTATATTCACTATGTTTTTCATGTTTCTCAACTGAAATCAGCTCTCTCTATTGCTTAGACAACTTCTCCTTGCCTCCGTCTGCTCTTCCTACTGCCATGTTGAAACCAATGGCTATCTTGACTAGGCGAACAGTTACACAAGGCAATTTAGTAGCCATTTAATGGTTAATTCATCAGTCTAACTTCCCTCCATCAGATGCCACTTGGGAATTCGCTCATGATCTTCAACTTAGGTGTTTGAATTTTCCTTTGAGGACAAGGGATTCAAATGGGGAAGGTGATGTTATGTAACTTTTATACTGTTGTTAATATTGGTTTCTGCCAAAATTAATTGAGGATAGCTAGTAACACATCAGATATAAGCAACATGTAGTTTTGAAAGCAGTAGTCTATATTTTCCAAAAAAGAAAATACTGGTAGAGATTAAATTTCTTGTTGTGTAGCCCTTTTTTATAACAGGAGAGGAGCAGAGAGCTACGTTTTAGGTGAACCATAGAAATGTATGGTGAAACCTACCTGTACATGAATATGCTATTCATGTAAGCTTACGTTATCTTCCTCAGGCTCTCTCTTCTAGTCTTCTATTCTATACAACAAGTGGAATTGACACCTATACTGTTATTAATAACTTCTTGATTCATAACCTAATAAATTAACCTATAGATATCAATGAACTCAGGATTAGGAGAAGGAAAATATAGCTATCCCTATCCCATTATATATAATGGAGAATGGTGAATGGTGACTGGTGAATGGTGAATGGTGATGGTGAATGGTGAATGGTGAATGATGAATGGTGATGCCTCTTTGCTACCTTTCATGCTAGTGGTGATTGTAAAGTTGTAAACATTTAATTCCACCATTCATGAAGAATCTTCATGGTGGTGACATGGATTCACCATCTAGACAAACTGAAACTTACTGTTCTATCTCAAAGCACAACCGAAATATATTTCCTCTCTTTTCCTTCCTCGTAGGCCACAAATATCCATGGGGGTTTAACTATTTAAAAAGGATCATGTGACAACCTCAGTGAAAATGAAACTATGTCTTGTGGGCCAGCAATTCAATGTCTACTTATTCCCACAGAAATGGAAAACGAAGTTATCCAAAGCCTCCTATTCCTTTCAGCTATCTTGTTTCTAACAAAGACAAACTAATAAGAAACAGCGAAATGAAAGGGTTTATCCCTCTTACATTTGTATGGTTTGGTTTGTGTGTTGCTTCCAAGTTTCACGTGCTGTAATATTTGCAATCAAAACTCACGCCTTGATAACGGCTTTGCCATCCATTCTGTTCCTCCTTCAAACTTTAGCCTCTCTCTGTCTCTCTTTCTCTCTCATTCACTCTTTTTCTTATTCACATTTCCCGACAAGTTTCTACGGCAAATCTCGCCGGAATCTCGTCGGGAAATTGGAACTGTGCAAGTCTTTTTCCACTTTGCCATCTTTCTTTATATGAAAACCAGCATTTTCTTGTTTTGCTTCTATAAAGGACAACATTTCGTTTATGAGTTAACATTGTGAATATTGAGCTCAAGCTTGAATTTTTTGAAAGATCTAGCTCTCAAGTCCTTGGATGTCATTTCTGGGTTTTGTTTTGTATTCAGAGTCTGTGATCTGTGAGCTGTGTAAGGAGACAAGGTTAGGTGTTTCTGTAGAATAAAGTAATAAGAAAATGAAGCTGGTGTCTTTATTATTTTAATCTCGAACTTCAAAAGAATCAAGCGAGGTGTTAGTGTTTCAAGGTGATCCAGATTATCTTATTTAAGTTTGAAGAATCTTGTTGTCCTTTACAGAGAGAACAGAGAGGCAAAAGACCGAGTAGCACCATGTTCTGTTGTTTTTGAATCGGCCACTGAAGGAGTTGTTCAAGTGGGTTTGGTGAACTTGAGGAAAGTGGCTTCAAAAATGTGCAAAACAGAAGACTCTGATGAGGAGTGGGAGATGAAAGTGAAGCTACTGGGAGATGATAAGAGCGACAAGTTGAAGAATTCGATGGTTTCAAGGTCTCGAATGAAGTTGTGGATAATCAGGGCAATCACCACAGCATTGCTATGGACTTCCGTCGTTCAGTTGGTGGCGCTCGGAGAGATGTGGGGACCAAGATTGTTGAAGGGTTGGCCTTCTTGTTTTAGTCATCCTGATGTTGCGCTGTCTTCTGTTCCTGCCAAAGTTGCTCTTCCTCCCAAGAGTAAGTTTCAGCTTTCTTGTTTCTTTTTTTCAATTTCAAGTTACTTATTTGGCTCTTCATTATGAGTACATTTAAACTTATGGTTTACCATCATCAATTTACCTTGTTTGGAATTGGGATATGCATTGTTTTGTTGAACGGATCCATATCTACCTCTTAAGGTGATGATCCTGTAATTCACCCTTTCCTGCTTCGAGCGTAGGGGCTTACAAGAACAATGGGTACCTTATGGTTTCCTGCAATGGAGGACTTAATCAAATGAGAGCAGCGGTGAGTAGGATCAGCTTTATAACTGGTTCTTTGCCTAGTTTGTATTTATGTACTCATTAAATTTATGTTTTTGCATCTGTTAACAGATATGTGACATGGTTGCGATTGCTAGATATATGAATGTCACACTTATAGTCCCAGAGTTGGATAAGACATCATTTTGGAATGATCCGAGGTATGCTTAATCAGTCTGCCACTATATATAAATCCCTTAAGAATGTCTATTACTGATTTATTCTTTTTGAGGCAGTGAGTTTCAAGACATATTTGATGTCGACCATTTCATCTCTTCATTGAGAGATGAAGTTCGCATATTGAAAGAGCTACCTCCCAGGCTGAAAATAAGAGTAGAATTGGGAATGTTGCACTCATTGCCACCCATTAGTTGGTCTAACATATCCTATTACCTCCATCAGGTTAGTCGACTGTAATTCTGATGTTAGCATGAACATTTTCCTTTCCCCGTACTGTGATATATATATATATATACACACACTTGAATAATGAAAATCTGAAGTTATTTGCCTACAGATTCTTCCTCTGGTGCAGAAGTACAAAGTTGTGCAGTTGAATAGAACTGATGCTCGTCTGGCGAATAATGGACTACCAATTGAGATTCAAAAGTTGCGATGTCGTGTAAATTTCAATGCCTTGAGATTTACAAAACAGATAGAGGAACTGGGTAGAAGGGTTGTTAGGATTTTGAGGGAGAAAGGGCCCTTTCTAGTTCTTCATCTAAGGTACGAAATGGACATGTTGGCCTTCTCAGGCTGCACACATGGTTGCAACAATGAGGAGGTAGAAGAACTGACAAGAATGAGGTACAGTCCTTTTATTGGTCAGGAGTCGATTAATTTAGATCAATACTGATTTGTTGTGTTTTCCAGATATGCTTATCCCTGGTGGAAGGAAAAGGTCATACATTCTGAAATGAAAAGGAAAGAAGGTTTATGCCCACTGACTCCGGAGGAAACTGCACTTACATTGAAAGCACTAGGTATTGATCGTAATGTTCAAATATATATTGCTGCCGGGGAAATATATGGTGGAGACAGAAGGATGAAGGCTTTGGCAGACGACTTCCCTAATCTGGTTAGTATAAAATGAATCTAGTAATAGTTGAATGTAGAATTTCCTCTAAAGCATTTTGCTTTCTTCTGTTGAATCAGGTCAGAAAAGAGACCCTGCTTGAACCAGCTGATTTGCAGTTCTTTGAGAACCACTCTTCCCAAATGGCAGCATTAGACTATCTTGTCTCCCTGGAAAGTGACATATTTGTTCCCACATATGATGGTAATATGGCTAGAGTTGTTGAAGGCCACCGCAGGTAGTGTCGTGTTCGAGTGCTTCCTTTACATTTTCAGCTTAGTTTTGCCTTTTCCATTGAAAGTTATGGTTATTGCAGTTAGGAGGGAACTAGATTTCTGGTTAAATGAATTCATAACTGGACCATACAAAGCTGCAATTTCCTTCCAAATTCAGATGTTATAGCTTTGATCCACTAGCACTTGGATCCTCTTGGGGTCAAATTATTTGGCACTAGCAGCTCATAAAATTTTTTAAATCAGCTTTCTTAAGAAATGACCGGACATACTGTGCTCCTGTATCAATGATTTTCAGGTTCTTGGGATTCAAGAAGACAATTCTGCTGGACAGAAAGCTTCTAGTTAATTTGGTAGATCAGTATAGTGAAGGGTCATTGAGCTGGGAGGAGTTCTCTTCAACTGTAAAACAAGTTCATGCTGATCAAATGGGAAGTCCAAAAATGCGAAGTATCGTACCAGATAGACCAAAGGAAGAAGACTATTTCTATGCCAACCCACATGAGTGCTTGCAACTGTTGGATGAACCCTTGAGAAGTACATGAACCAAGTCACAGCTTTGAGATGGTTACACCTAATTATACTTTTGAGGTGTGCAGATTGATCAAACAGAAATATGGAGAGGGTTCAATACAAACAGGATTTTCTATCTACTTCTCAAAACTGGGTTTCTGGTAGAACCACAGTCCTCGATCCTGAATCTATTTTCGTCAGCAGCCAGCATACCACAGTGTTTATACCTGCTTACTTGAAGAATTTATGTATAGAGTGAAAAATGATAAAATTGGAGACACGATACATCCAATGAGCTTGAATGTATAGAAGGCATACCCAAAGAGGTTTCCTAGGTAGCGAGTTCTTAGGATGTGTCGTTGTAGAATTCTTTCAGCATTAGATATTTAGATATGCTTTGAAAATCAACTCTCATGCAGTCCTGTGTAAACATTTCAGAAACAGGTATTACTTGTGAAGACAATAAGGTTTGAACTTATCTTATTAAAAGCCATTAGTGTTCCAACCAAAGACATCTGGCACCGTCCCACGTTATCTAGATGCAATTGTTGCTGCATCTTCAATAAAGTTTGAAAAGATACACTCAAGGACAAGGAGTTGTATCTATCAACTGTCTTCTGCGACCTAAAGAGGATTTGCAAGAAATTCCTCACCACTCCAAGTGAACTTGATTAGTTAAGAGAGTAGGCCGTGCATATGTTTGGTTGGCATCAAGCATTAATAGTAATACTAAAGACTGGTCAGATTTAATGAACTTTACATAATTTCCCATTTCTTACTCGAAACTCTTTCAGAATACCAAGAAAGTCATTGGAAAGCACAGAACTTGTTTCCCTACATAACGTCAACTGGAGAGGAAATGGAGGCAGTGAGCGATCCAAGAGAGCATATTTTTAGCGATCCGAGAAAAGTCTTTTGAACATTGGTGGGCGATCCAAGTGCGAGCTTTCATTTAAGAGCTTCCCTTGGTCATACTCATATATGGAATGGAAGGCTATTGAATGACTCCAAATTGCAGTAAATGCAAAGTATATAATGCCTTTTACACGCCACAACAACACCGAGGCCAAAAGCATTGAATGAAAGCAACTACTACTTAAAAACAATATAATATGTCTTGTCTGAAAATCATAACTCCATTGAAAAGGATCATACTTGGTCGATTGAAATTGTTATTATTTGTTTGAAGGAGATGCCATGAACTGTTCCATTTCATTGGAATGTGGCCCAATTAATAGTATGTAACATTAATGGTTGAAATAGCTGAAAATTGAGACACTGTTACTCTGAATTCAAAAGGCTTAACTATCCATTAAAACTTGTAATTATTAAAATTAGGAGATGAAGCGTGTTAGTTATCGTGTTAAAAACTAAGAAGTTTATAATTAATAATTTTTTCTAATTTATTTATGTTCAAGAAAAGGATGTGACCTCTCTAATTTCTTGCTATTGAAGTTTTTCAGTGGCCGATTGTAATTGATCATGAACCGTTTCAATGTGACATTGAAACGGTTCATGATCAATTACATCAATGAAAATGTCTTTATTAGAAAAAGAATAGATATTGTCCAAAAAAAAAAAGAAAAAGAAGAGACAATGACTTTATAGTAATTTTACATCATCAAAAGAATTCAATAGTGATTGACTGCTTCGAAGATTAGTTGTGGGAAGATTATTCACTTGCCATTTGAAAATAACGTTGATGAGCAGCGTTGTGGATTTCGTACCGTTCCGGCCGGGCATAAAGGATACCGGGGATGAATTTCAGTATCGGTCGATACTAGGGATGAATTCCAATCAGCCGGTACCATCAATACCGGATTTTTTCGGGACCATTCCGCAAAAAAAAAAACTTCCAGGGACCATTTTGCAAATAAAGAAAATGTAACCCTAATTTTATCTACCCCCTTCCCCCCCGAGGCCCCGACTCTCCCTCTCTTTTCGTCTCTCTTCGTCTTCTTCTCTCCCTTTCGCCGTTCCGACTCCCGCGTGTCGCGCCTCCGGCTTGCCTCGCCGCTTGTCACCGTCGCCGTCTCGTCCTTCTCCTCCTCCTCCTCTCCTCTATCTTGGAGTCGTGGAGTCGCGCTCGTCTCGCCGTCATCAACCGTTGTCCACGCCGTCCGTAGACGTCGCTGCTTGCTGAGGTCCACCGTCCAGCGTCCACCGCACACCGTCCAGCCTTCTCCTTCGTCCTCCTCGCGCTCGACCGTGACCTGATGTCGACCCATATTTGGTGAAGACTGATTGTTTTGCCATTTTGATTTTTGTTTAATTTTTCATGGCATTGTGAAATTTATGATTGGTTGATTGTGTTGGTTGTTGGATGATAGTAAATTTGGGATTAAAAATTGGTGTTGTTGTGTTGGATTTGGGGGAAATTTTGAAGTTGATTTCGGTTGAAGTGAAGTTGTGTGAATGTGTTGGATTTGGGGAAAATTGTGAAGTTCATTTCGGTAGAACAAAGTGAAGTGTGAATGACTAAATGTTGAAGATGTTTTTGGTTGGCATTTTGCATTTTGGAAATGGATTGGTCATTTGGTCCGAATGATTGGAAATTAAATTTGAAAATTGAAATGGTGATTGTGATTTAGTAGATTTTAAGGTATTAATATCGAATTGTTGAATTATTGATGAATGAGATTGAATTTAAGTTTGTGCAATTGCATTTGAGATTGAGTTTGATAATCAAAATCAAATCAACATTTAAACCTAATTGTAAAATTAAT
>JAOSBK010000008.1:14408899-14421299 GCA_027568895.1 Erythroxylum shatona
ATTTATTTCAAAACAATTAAGTAGCTTATTAACTCAATTATTAAAATATCACCCACCTTAATTCCTTTAGCTTTGAGATTGGTCAATTTGCCTTTCCTCTACCTCCAATTGCCTCTCTTGACCTTCATCAAAACATAACAATTCCAACCTCACATGAATTCTCAAATTGACAATTCTAAGGAAATGAAAGCATGAATTTGATCCTATCTAACCTTACCCATAAATTTCCTAAGCTATTAAAACCAAAACCCATCTATAATCCCAAAAGAAAATTCGAAATTCTCTTACCTTAAAGCCACCCACGAAATCTGATTTTTGCTTCTAATGGAAACTTAATCCTTCCCTTTTCTTTTTCCTCCTTCAAGAACTCTCAATTTCTCCTTTCTAAAGCAAGATAAACCAAAACCCTAACCTTTCTTCTTCTTCTTCTTCTTCTTTTTCTCTCTTAGCCGAAACCTCCTTCCTTCCTTTCTCCTTTGTAAGTGTCATATGTCTCTTTCAAAAGCCTTAGCCAACTTTTGTCTCTTAACTTAAAAACCTAAGTCAAAACTACGTAGTTTTATCCTTCCTCTTTATTACTTGAACTTTTCCTTCTCCTACTTCATCCATACGACCCAAAGCTTCCTTGTTTCTTTCCTTCTTGTTTTAATAATCTTAAAGGACCAAAATAGCCCTCCTTGTAAGCCTTAAGCCTTAAAAACATTAGTGATCTACCTAAAGTGCCCTTACACCATCTTATTCCTTTAAATTCTAACAACTTATCAAAACTCTAATTTAACTAAATCCCTTCATTTAATATCCATTAACTAAGCACTAAAAACTTCAAATTAATTACAAACAGGAATTTAGGCAAACTAAACCTAAAAAATAATTTAAACATGCTAAGGAGGAATCAGGACCCAACAAATTTGGTAACACTTCCTACTAAAAAATGGTTCTTCTATGTCTTAAGTTTCTAATGACACCAGGATCATACAACTTGGTTCATTATTCTATGATTTATGCTCAAAATACTATAGATTGAGTACATTTGAAATTTCGACTAGTGCGTGATCAAGCACTCAAATTTGAACAACTCATATCTCTCAATTCCAATATCTAAAATTACAAACTTTATACCAACTGAAAGCTAAGATAATAAGCTATAACTTTTGTGAAGACAACTTTGTCTGATTCAGCCTACATCAATATAGTTTATTCGATAACAAGACAAGATTTCTATCATAGGTAGTGTTATAGCCTAAGCTAAGACTCAAATTTAAGCTAAATGTCAAGACCTTTAAGGATAGAAATGAAATTCAATTTCTTCTTAAAAATTGTATTCAAATGTCTCTAGTTTAATTTAAATCAAGAATGATCTCATTAGGAAATCTACATACCAAAATATAGCCAAAATACTGAAGCATGTTCATTAAAAAAATTCTAGTTATCAAATTCCAGCACGCCTCAACATTTTCATCCTAAACTCATCAATCAATCTCTTCCAAATTAATTCAAATGGCTATAAATTTTGGTGGAGATGAAGAAAAATGTGTTATGAGTTTGTTGGTTCAAATCCCATGTCATTTGGAGGTCGGGAGAAGAAGTTATTACAAAATGAGTTATGTTCAAAACAGTCTCCCTTCGGTAATCCTTCAGTGCAACTCCTCTTCTCTTCTCCAAATTAACAAAACGCAGGTTTTTTCTTCTCCTCTCACTTTTTTTTTTCCAGATTTCAAACTCCTACCTTTTACACCTAACATATGTTATGCATAAATCATCTTTTCTACTTCCGTTTCAACTCCAATCATTCACAAACATATCCAAAATCCTATATTAAAACCCAAACATCAAAATAGATCACCATTCATGCATTTCATCATTTTTTTGCATTTTCATTTTTTGTACATTCTCCATTTTCTGTATCTTTATCACACTTTTTGTAGATTTTCTAATCCACTAATTATCACTTAAATTGCTTCTTCCTACCCCACTCATGCATGAATCCATTTCTAAACACTCAAACATAATCAAAAGTCATTCATGAAATCATAAAGCTTAAAGCTTACCTTACTTGGTTTAGCTAAATTTTCAGCAGTGAGAGTGGACAAGAGATTTCGGTGGATGAAGGAAAATGTGAATAAAGGTTACTTTGATGTAAGAATCAATAGCCAAATACTCAACCATAAGCAATCAGTTGTTTTGGTGTTGGATGAACAAAGAGAGAGCTAGGTGATAGGTGTTTTTGGTGAAGAGTAACAAATAAGCTACAATAATTTTTTTCATACCATAAACATGACCACGTGTAATAATAAAACCTCTCCACATTTCACCATTGTATGCAAGCCATTTGTCATATATATATGCTGCCACATGTCACACATCCGCTGATCTCCTATGTCAACATTTTTCCTAGTTTAAAATACCCTAAATTTCCAAAATTGCTAAATTAATATTAATACACACCAATATAATTTTCAAGACTAATAAAATCCACAATTCACATTTATAAACCAATTATACCTGAAAAATGTCAATGAAAGCAATATTCACGTGTATGTGTATGCCATATTTTGCATAAGCATGAAATGCATTTTTTAATTTCTCAATAATTTCTCATATATACTAATCTAGCCTTAACATGGGTAATGGGATGTTACAATATAGTTTGGAGAGTAAGATTTTGTTTTTAGGTGTAGACAACAATATACCAATTTTTTTTGGTAATTCAGAAGGTATATAAATAATTAGAAGTTATATACAGCTTGAGATTGTCCATACTGCAATCTCTTGTCGAAATCAAAATTCTAGCTTACAAAAGAGCAACATGATTCCTACAAATGTTGCCCTCAATCAAAACAACACAATAATAGACCAAACCATGATAGCAATCTCACTAGCCAAGATGAACCAACTTCCAGTAATACAAAGCCATACCCAACCTCAATAAGCAAATACACAAATCCAGCCACCCTACTAGTCCTTAACTTAGTCGGACTCCTATGTGCAGAATTAGACTCCTACCAGTAGAACCGATGGAGGTCGCCTTGTAGCTTGAGTTCCCTTGGTTTCACTACTCTTTCTTAAATTTTGGTGCCATTATTAGAGAATTATTCTAGTTACTTTGTGATATTTATTTTATTTTATTTTCTTATTCATTACCAATACCACTTTTAACTTAAAATCTAGATTAATATATATCTTACCATCTTTTCATGTTGTGATAGGGAAGATCCGTATATGAACTAAATGGAATTTGATGTGCTATGTACAAGTATAAAATCCCATGGGGTGACTGAAGAATAAATCCAATTATAGAGCTTTTTAGTTTTCATTAAAAGATATAGTGTGTGATTGGCTTCATCACTTACCTTCTAGAAGTGTTTCCATATGAAATGAGATGATGAAAATGTTTTAAGGGATGTGCTTTCAAGTCTTAAAATCAATCACCATTATCACTTACCTTTAAAAAGTGTTTCCATATGAAATAAGATGAGGAAAACGTTTTTAAGGAGGTACTTTCAAACCTTAAGATCAATCACCAATTAGAAATAAATTTTTGTAATGCAACACAAATCATTTTATGAGTACTAGGAGGCCTTTAAGAAGTTGCGTGTTGGTTGTCTTCATTATCAGATTAGTGAACAAATGCTTATTTAATACATCTATAAGGGCCTTTTATAGATTAATAGGAGTATGGCCAATGCTAATAGTGGGCGAGAATTGGAAGACAAACCTCTAGAAGCCACTAGGAAGACCTAATCCATTAAGGTAAATGTTACCTAAGCATGTCAATAAGGTAATTGTTTGTTCTCTCAAACAACATATTCCAAACCTAAACTCTCTTATTCATGAAATGATTATAAGTAATATGTAGACAACGAAAGTTTATAGGATTTGTTTATTAATGGGGCTTCTAACTAATATATACGTAATGCTTTAAGAAGAGTCTATTGAGCAAGCAATCATAATAGGTATATTTTTGGGATAACCATGTGGAAATTATGATCCTTGTTCAAACAAATATAATATAATATAGAGATATAATCCTCTTTTTAGCTATGAGAATCTACAAATGAATCAAACTATGCCTTAAAATAAACCAAGTTCTAATAAACAAGTAGCCATATCCATATAGATAACAACCAAACCAAACTTTTAACTCTATTTTGCCTTTATAAGATAATTACTAATATTCAAGGTTTAAAATATCACATGGGTCAAAACGCAATTGAAATTAGGTTGTTAGAGGCCCAAGTGAGAAGGAAGTTTTCATCCCAAATTGTTGTCAACCTAAATGAAAATATGAATACAATAATGTTGAGAATTGGAAAGAAGGTTAAGGAAACAAAAAGGGTTAATCTTAAGGTACATAAAGAAAATGTATAAAAAGAAGAGATTGCTAGTAAACCTAAACATAATATCCCTCATTTTAAATATAAATCAGTTCCTCTTTTTCCTAGCATGTTGCCAAAGCCAAAGAAAGAAGAGAAAGATACATATATTTTAGAGATGTTTAAGAGTGTGGAAGTCCATGGCCTCGTTTGGTAAATAGCTGATAAGCTATTTTTTAGTTGGTTGACCCATTTTTAGAGGTTTGACTATATTAAAAAGTTGTATTGATGTTTGGTTATGAGCTGGTTGGGTTGACTGATTTGACCCAACTAGTTGATTTTGAAGAAGCTCCTCTATAAAAGCTTTTCATCTTAATCAACTGATTTTTTATTTTAATATCAATTTTGCCCTCGCTATGTTTTACTCCCTCACCGTCTCATTTCTCGTTTTCTCCAGAGTCTTCTCCCTTGGCTTTTTCCTTGCATCTCTCACATTTTCAGATCTTAGACCCTCACACTATCTACTATTTTATTCGTTCACTCCCATGCATGAACGAAGGAGAGTAGACCAAATGGAGAGAAGCCTTGTAGTCGATTTTAGTCCTATTGAGGAGTTCAATCCCAAAGTAGAAAAGGAAGAAAATGGAAACTGTAGATGAAAGCTCATCTGCTAAGAGGTGGCTTCCTCTTGAAGCTAACCCTGATGTCATGAATCACATCGGTAACTCATCCATAGTTTTCTTCTTAATATTTCTGATTGTTTGCTGAGATTTAAAGTTTTCCACAGATTGGATATTTAGGGTTTTCCAAATAACACACCTTTTTTAATTATTATTGTCCTACTTTACTGAAGTTTCTTCTCTAGATTGTCTTATTTTCTCATTCCCTCTAAAATATTATTGCTTACCAGATTCATGGTTTAGTCGAGTATGGTTTCGAGACTATGATTTTCTTATTTTGGATTTCAGATCACGATGAAGTGCAAAAGGGAACTACTGAGATATTCTTCAAAAAAGTGAAGCTCTGGAAAGTATAATGTTCTAACTTTGAGCCTCATCTTTAAATTTTGGATTGAATAATTTCTTGACATCTTTCACTGCACGACTTGTTAAGAGAGGATAACTTAAGTTTTTTTTACCCCTATATGTAAGGATTTGTCTTTGATCTTTATGTTTTTGTAAAACACTTTCTAAAGATCCTTCTTGCTGACTATCAAGAACTTAGGACTTTAAATATGTATGTTATGAAATATCTCTATTGGAATAGTTCTTTGTGGGACATATCACAGTGTGAACTTTGATTAAGCTGGATGATTTTCTGTTACTGAATGATTGTACAGTTGTTTACATGATTTGATTACCAAATTGAAAATTTAATAAGTTTCTTTCTTAATTAGCTTAGCAAAAAAAAGAATGCTAGGATTGTCACTGTGTTTAAACATTGTTCTTTAGTAATACTATCTACTTTTGCTTCTAGTCACTATTCACATTGATCTAATTTCAAAAATAGATTGTTATACTCTTATGTGATTTAGGTATGCATTGAACTGATATCATGATGTCTTTTCTAGTGTGGCTCGAGCTGTTTGTATATCGAGTTAGTCATAGAGCTGTTGTGTGTGATATAATTGACATTTGGTGAGTGAGGTTTTTGGATTTCTGTGTATGCTTGTGTTTGTGGAATGTATTCATTGATGCCCTATCGTTGTAGGTAAAACAGATCCATATATTGTGCTAAGGTTGGGTGATCAAACTATACGCAGTAAGAAGAACAGCCAGACCATTGTCATTGTGCCTCCTGGTGAGCCCATTTGGAATCAAGTAAATCAAAAGCATAGTCCAATGATGCTATTGTGTATTTAAGTTGCATGAGTTTCTCTTTTAACTACAATTAATTACTTTTTTCAGGATTTTCATATGCTTATTGTCAATCCTAGGAGACAAAAAAATTGTTAATCCAACTGAATGACTCTCTTGGATTTGCTGATTGGCCATTGGCATAGGTGAGGTAATTTATTTTATTATGGAGTAAGCTATTTATATTGTTAAAGAATTGGCATAGACAAGTACTAAGTTGATTAAAACTTAGTTAAAAAGTTTGCATCTTCCAACTTATTATCTTTAAAAAATGGTTGGCCTATACGGGTTCTAGTTATGTGCCTTAGTTTGGTTGTTTAGCATTCCCAATGTATATATTACCTCTAATTTTTGTTATTTATTCTATCATGTACACCATTTTCCTATAGCTATGCATTTCTCCAGATCTTTTGTTGATGTTGCATTCTAATGCAATTTGCCAAATCAAATTTTCTTTCATTCAAAATCCTTTGGTATGATAATATAGTTTAAACTTTTTTTCTTCTTTTTCTTTACTCTTCACACGTGAAGGTTACAGGATTGTTATTTGTGGCAATTACAAGAGTTAATGTCTCACCTTCTCTTGTCTTGGAACTTTGATTCAGAAGTTTGGAAGAGATAACTTTAGTGTACTAACTTTATCTTACTTCATTTTATATTGAATCACATTCATAGTTTATAATTTCTATACCTTTGGCACTCTTAATTCTTACTTTGATGTCTCTTTGTCCTTAGTTTGTACATGCTCTGTGCCTGCATGAGTTTTAAGTTCAAGAACAATGCCATTCCATAGTTGGCAACTAGTTGAAATTTTAAAAAAAACAACAATTGTAATTCATGTTTCCACTTTGTTTTAGCAATCCTATTAAAGTTTGCAATTATTGATATGTAACCTGTTAATTTTAATGGTAGGTGATAGAGAAACTTGTATATATTATCCATTTTCTACTGTTGGAGATACATAAGTCCTTTGGAAATGTTGGTATGTACTCGTCCAAGGTTTTGAATATGTAATACAGTTGGCATGTTTGCATGGTTTATCATATTCTTAATACTAAGTTCTTTGGCTTATCCTCTTCTTAATGTTTTTTTCAAACTTCTAATTAACCTGGTTTTGAGTACACAAATCCTGCTATACATACTCTTATGGCTTTGCAATAATATGGTTTACCGACTTTTAAGAATTTTTGTTAAAGATAATCTTGATGCTTTCAAGTTACAAGATCAAGTTCAATTCCCCAAAACGTAAAGGATCAATTATATGAAGGCTTGCCCAAGTTACTTGCACAGACTAAAAGACAGATATCCCAGCTGGGAGCAGCAACCTCTATGGGAAGAAAATCTTGCCTGGTTGTACTGAGGTAGCTATCTATGCTGCTGATTGATTTTTCTAGCTATCTGTGCTACTGATTGATGGTTTTAGCTGTAATTGATTTAACAGAGCATCAGTTCCTGCAACATGAGATTTAATGAATGTAATATGAGATTTAATGAATGAAATATGAGATAGATTTAGTTTAATTAAATGAAGTCTGATAGTTGTAAAGGTTTATATGGATTTGCTGTAGTAAAATTGTGTGAACCGAAGGTTATTATACAGTTAGTAGAAAGCAGTCACTTTTTGTATTTATTGCTTTTAACTTCATTTACAACTTCATTGATTACTCTCAGCTACTCCACTAGCTGTTACTGCTTTTAAAATGGAAAAGCTAACTTACATTACCTTATCAGTGACTCTGATTCTTGACCGATTCTTTGTGGGTTCACTTGGATCTTGCCAATGTTGTCTTCCTTTGTTTTCGTTTGCAAGTTTTGCTCTTTCTATGTTCTGATCATGCCTCATTTGATTGAAAGGATGATTGTTTCTATTTTTTGATTGAATCTTGTGTGTTTTTTGGTTCTTATCGGGTTTGTGTGGGTACTACCTATTACTTAGTTTTTTTATAATTACTAAGATCGATTATGGTTTGGTTTACTTTATTTCTTCTCATTAATCAAGGAAAAGGGTTTTTTTAATCATCTCCTGGGTTGTATTAAGTGTTAACTTACGTTTTCGTTCATAGTGTCAAGATTCAAGGATTGTTTCTTAAACTTGTTGATGTTTCGGTATTAGTGCTTGGATAGTTATAGTAACATCATATTGAATGTATATAGACCCATTTACGTTGAAGCCTTCAATTCTGACTATATTTAATTTAAGAGATTGAGGAGCTTAAGTTTGTTTGTGTATACATGGATAAATTTGGCTCCACTTGCATTTGTTTATTCATTCAGACAATCACAGAGTCTAAATTGTTGTTAAATTACAGGCATTACCACTAACCTTTTCTTTTAACATAGCATCAACTTGAAAGTTTGGTGACCCAAGATATGCAGTTGACGAGTGATCATTTTTGGTTCATAACGTGTGTCAAGACCCTGGCGTGAAGTGGTAAGGATTAGAACTCCGGATTTGTATTTATTAATATTGAAATGTCTGTTACTAATACAAAGAGTGTATTTGTATGGATTTACCATAATGTAGAAGATCATTCTATGTGATTTTTAAGTGATTCAAGCTAATTGATTTTTAAGTGATTCAAACGATCTGATTTTTAAGTGCGTTGCGTGTGATTGAAGGGGTCATCATTTGATTTTTAAGTTTGTTGCATAAAACAATAGTTTTGATATATATATATATATATATATATATATATATATATACACGCCACATTTTAAGATAATTCAATATGTTCTTACTCTCCCTTCATTATATTTTTCATTGAAAATTGTTGTTTTATCATCTTATGACCATTGTTTTATATTAGGATTGCATTGGAGCTATTGATGGTACACATATAGCGGTAGTTGTTGCTAAAGAGGATCAAATGAGATATAGAGGGCGGAAAGGAATAACGACTACAAATGTATTGACAGCATGTAACTTTAACTTACTATTTACGTATGTTTTAACAGGTTGGGAGGGATCAACATACGATTCTCGTATTTTCCTTGATACGATTGGTAATCCGAGACTTAAGTTTCCAAAACCACCAATAGGTAATTTTAAGATTTGTATGAGTTGTTATTCATGATTTAAACTTTTTATGATGTTATCTATAATAATTATAATTCTTTTATGAACACTCAGGTAAGAGAAGGATATTTGACACCTTACCTAAAGACAAGGTATCATCAATCAGAGTTTTGTGGTGCAAATCTAAGAAGATCTCGAGAAGTTTTTAATCGAGCTCATTCATCATTGAGAAGTTGTATTGAGAGAAATTTCGGTGTTCTTAAGGCTCAATAGAATATATTAAAGAAAATGCCTAAGTATTTATTGATAGATCAAAATAGAATAATTTGTGCAGCTTTTGCGTTGGATAACTATATTAGAAGAAGTACAGTTGACAACCCGGCTTTTAACATCATCGATCAAGATCCTGAATTTATACCTCCAGATGTATTTCAAGATATTGAAGTTAATTCTACGCAAAAAGACGTTGAAGAACAGAGAACTTGAGAGATGGCAACTATTCGTGATAATATTATTTCTAGTTTAATCATAGTTAGACGTCGTTCTTAAATTGTTATAAGCCTTTGCTTTAAATGATGATGTTCATTTCTTTTGCTCTATTTGAATTGTGTTGTTAAACTTAAACTTTATTTGGATTCTTATATTTTATGCTTGGACGTATCACCATTATCATCATCGTCATTATCATTATTATTATAGTTGTTGTTGTTGTTGTTGTTGTTGTTGTTGTTGTTGTTATCATTATTATTGTTGTTATTGTTGTTGTTGTTGTTGTTGTTGTTGTTATTTTTATTATTATATGTTCTATGTTTTTATTAGAGTTATAAACTTAATTTTTGTAGAATTAAATATCTAAAATCTAAATTCTTATAATAATATTCATTAAAATACTAAAATATATAATATTCATATCCTTCTTTGGTATTTTGTCAATTAATGGGAAAATTTTATCAAAATTTGACGCCATGACCATGAAAGGTATCTTTCCTAAGTATAGATTTTTTATGTACACATTTTTTCTTTGGAGAACAATAATTTGACCAATCATACTTGGAGTAATATGAATAGTTATAGGCATCTCTCAAAAGATATAAAAGGGTCTTACTTCAAGAATCAAAATCTTAATGGGTGTCATTTTTATTGGCCATTCTGTCACAGTGAGAAAGACTTTTGACAAAGTGCCCTAAGTCCTCTGTCATCTTCAATCTGACCTTTACAATTCCATCTGTCTTCCAATAGAAATTTGCATCTAAAATGGACTTAAATTTTTGTATTGCTTGATGTAATTTTTCTTAACTGTTGACCTATCGATCTAGAAGAAGTATAAGTATCTAAACGTAAATTTTGGCTTATAATACTAAGAATAAGACAATATTATAATATAGTAATAGGAGAGTTACATAAAACGCATAATGCGATCCCTTTTTTATACCATTTGATAGTGAAAAGTCTTGATCTCCAGCTGTAACCTCATTTCGCATGTAAATGTCTGGGAAAGACCCCACGCTGGGTCGTAGCTACTGTTTTAGTTTTTACACTTTGCTGAGAGCTGGTGTCGGTGTAAAGGGAGGGGGGCAAATGAGAGAAAAATAAAACAATTAAAGTAGTATGACAACTAACAAGGAAAGGGATAGATGGGTTGGGAGAAGTAAAGTCAATTCTTAAATAAAGACTTTGTGCTCTATACTGTATAGGTTAATAAAAAAATAATTAATAAAGATAATTTCTAAATATCAGTTATTAAATTTAATTCTCAATTATAAAATAAATTCAATTTTTTAAAAATAAATATTTTTAATTTTCATCTCTTTTGATTATTAATAAAATAATATTAAAATTCATATAATAAATAATACTTATATTTTTTCAACAAAGAATACTTAAAAATATGTTTAAATGAAAATTAAGAGTCCTTAAACTTTTGTATTTCTTTTTAAATTGTTAATATAAATATAACTATATTTTATTGTTAATAACAATTGCATACTAAGATTAAAAAAATATGTATATTTATTATTGAAAATTAAATATTAAGATAGAAATTATATTCTATTATTGATAATAATTATTCTTTTTATTCGATATTTTAACATAATTACTGTTTATTATATGATGAAATTATAATATTCTAAATAATTCTTATTGTTTTAATTTTATATTGTATGATGATAAAATGATCTTTTTTTCATATTATTTATAGTTATTATTTGTATGTAGAATATGTGAAAATAATATTAAGAAAATTAAATAAATTGTTATTATTTTAAATTTCTATTATTATGATTTTTTTAGACAAGGTTAGTTTAAATTATACAGTACAATATTGATGGATTATTTTGTAATTTAAAAAAAATCTGGGACTATTTCATAAATTTTAAAAATTATCCGAAAAGGTATCCAGTATTGACCGGTATCGATATAATACCGTACGAGAACTCAATTTGGTACGGTGTTTATAATATTGATTCAAAGTAAGACCTAAGCAAATTACTCCAAAATGAAGATGAGTATATCCCTTTTTAATCTATTTGCAAGAGAAATGCCCAAAAATGTTCAAAGAAACAAAATGTTCCCCCAAGGTAACTGGGATCTGATAAGTGCTAAACTTTGAAATTTGCCTTTCTAATAGATTGTTTACTCTCATATCTTCTTTGTAAAAGCCTATAAGTTGAAAAACAATATAGCTTTCATATATGTACATAAACCAAAATACGAATAAATGTAATTTATGCAAACAAAAAGAAACAAGATGAATTTAGATGTCATACTTAATATCACTAGACAAACTTCTGATAAAGACCATCACTCAACACTATATAACAAATAGAAACTAAAACTACAGAGAATTATGAATATTTGATGTTATAAATCCACTATATTGCTGGCAAGAACAAAGCATTAGAGATATAATGTGATAAAGATTTTAGAGAAAACACAAAATTTATTTATTTATTGACTAAATTTTCTTTATAAAGGTAAGTATATATCCTTTTCATGATAATATCATTGCTTGCTTTCATCACTATATTTTCACGTCATAATATTATGATGTCATTATTTATATCATCATGTCAAGTGTTTTCATTGTTGGAAAATCAACGCAAGATCGAATCTAAGCGCAGCGGAATGAATTTAAAATTTTCCACAGAATCAACTTTAACAGAATTAAAATCGAAACATAAAACAAGAAATTGACAAAGTTAATCTAACCTTTT
>JAOSBK010000008.1:14421399-14433172 GCA_027568895.1 Erythroxylum shatona
TGCATAATAATTATTCCAGGGATTTTATCTTTATGATTAATAATTAAATAATTAAAATGCACAAAGATAAAGAATGCATTTTATTGAATAAAACAAATTTTATACAATTAAAATTACAACCAAAATTGGCTGCAAGGGCATAAACCAACATTCATTACTCGCATTATCACATGACATATCAATATTAAATATGCTTAAGCTTAAACACAAATTTAGATACACTTAATAACAATTTAATCTGTGTGGAGGCCTCTAAGACATTCGAATATCTTGTTCGGTGTTATAGTTGTCACAAATTTTGTTATCAGATTTGGGTATTCATACTAATCTTGGTCTTCTTCTTCACTAGTGTCTATCATGAGCATTTATATGTTCCGACTCACTTAATAGTCTACGTCTTTTGACTGCAAAAATAGGCTTTATATAGTCTCACACAAATTTTATTGAGTCTTGAAAAATACAATGATTAAAATCTGACTTATAAGGAATTGACACCTGCAATCCTTATATTGTGTGATCATCAATTGAGTAGTACTACCAAACTTCAGGAAGAATGGAGAATTATTTTAATTATACGATTGCTTTTGAATATTTAAGCTTAAATCTTTCCATACCTCTAAAGGGAAAAATTCAGGATAAGTATAGTTTGATGATAATGTGAATAAGACGTTGAAAAAATCACATGCTGAATAGAAGAGAGGGTTATGATCTTATAGTATTTTTAATTTTCCATCTGGATAAAATGTTTTACAGGCTCATAACAAAAAGTTTCTATGACAATATTCTCCTAGAAGAGAAGTTGAAAGAAAGGATTGATTGATTTTTAATAGATGCTGAAGACAGCAAACATACGGCGGGTGATTCATGTATATGAGTCGAACGCCAAAAGAAATAATGCCTTTGCTACAAACTTGGTAGGATCAAGTGTTCAAAAGGGTAATTAAGATGAATAAAAATTGATTGAATTGTTTCAAAGACACCAAAATTTTGGATGTGTATCATTCTAACTTTGAACTAAGCTTGAAACGTAAGAGACTTGTTTTATGCTATCATAGGAGCATCGATTGGTCAATTTTTCTCAAAAATATAAACTTGGTCTTACCGAAAATTATTGTATCAAACATCATATTTTAAAGGTCTAGACAACATGTCTAAAAAGAAATTGTCCTGTGTTTATGTTTATACATTGAATAACTAGTGTGTGATCATGATGAATCACCTTTTTAATAGCTATCTCACCAGAAAATTAATTAATTTTGAAATTAAGTCATTGTGATAATTAACAGTTTTGTTGAAAAATCTCATAAAATCGTCAGTAACAATTCTCAATTAGAATCATGATTATGAAAGAACACTAATATACCGTTGACTTATATAGGCACCGGTGACATAACATAATGCGAAAATTTTGGATACTTCAAAGAAGAGTCATGTAAAATTCTCACATTGTTAAATATATAAAACTTTTAAATTAATTAAAAACGATATATATATCTATATATATACACATATAATTAAACGATTTCAGCGTTTAAGTTGAAACACTGCAAAAATTGAACAGTCTGAAAGTTTCAATGTCAATGTGAATCGACTATACAACTAACGACACAAGAAACGCAAGGATATAATAAATGGGTTGTTGGAAGAAATGAGATGAGAAACAATCCACATGCCTTCCCTGAAGGAGCTAACCAATTAACATGCTCAAATGTCGCAATGAAGTTCTTACCAAAGTTTGAGAATTGTTATTTTCAGAGTTTTGGTGAATCACCGAGAACACAAGGTCTTTAAATTTGAAGATGGAAGAGGCCTATCCCCAAGCTAATTACGTCAAATGGTCCAGAAACTTACGATGCTAAATAGATCCAACCTGAAGATAAGATCAGCTTTTCTTTATATATGCAGGCAAGGGTATATCTTAATCGTAGAAACGCAAAATATAGATGAAAAATTTCATGTCTCCTCACATGTACAATTGACCCGCTCTGATTGTCGTCAACCCACGCATAAGCAGGTGAACAGCACAATTTCAAGAGCAGAAACTAAAACGAAAATAACCAGCAGAGGAATGATTTTGGAGCAGGAATGATGCACTAACTTCTCTCTGTTCTCAGTCTTTTGTGAGCCTGATCAGAATCTTCCCCACAGTTCCCAATCACAATTTGTTCGATGGCTTGATTATCTAGATATTGGTTTTCCCGATCCTAGAACAAATGCACATATCGATCATTATAACAAAGCAGATAGAACACATTCTACTCGACAATATTCACAATTAAACTTCCAAAAAAACAGGAATCAAATAAGCAAAAACTTACTAACAAGTGCCCCAAAGCTACAGAAGAAAAAAAACAAACATAGATTATTCAATAGTTGGTACAGTGTCAGAGTTGAACCTTTGAATTTGATGCCATAGCAGTGATTCCATTGTTTTCCAGTTTACCCATGTCAAGTTGCACTGAGATACTGGTTTGTGACAAATCAACACCAGATGATTGCAGTGCTCTAGTCAGAGTGTTCAGTAACCTGCAGTAAAAATTATGTTCCATGTAATGTGCCATAAACCTAAAATAAGAACATTAGCTAGGTTCCAAATGATGGGAAAGCAATCTGAAATGGAAATTATCAGATAGCCACCCATATATTAGCCCGTTTATTTTCTTGTCAAAAGCTATACCCAGCATATAAAAAATGTGGACTTGGTAAGAAGCTTTCAAGGAATTCCCCTATAAAATAGGCAGCGAAATTTCTGGTTTGGAAATTCCCTTTACAACTTTCCCTATGTATATAGCTTACTTCCATGTAAATCCCGTAGACAAAGATGAGATGGAAGAGATCCAATCTGCCAATAAATTTTAATGCTTCTAACAGAATTCTAAGAAGCACAAGTAACCAATTTGTGAATTAGAATAGTGTATAGCATGGTTCCAAGCATATTTGAGCAGCTGAAATATTTTTATTTATATATTAGCTCGACATCCTGGATAACTACAGAAAATAACACATGGTAGCCTTTCTTAGTTAAGGTTGATGCCTTGCAACTTCACAGCACAAGTCACCTTCACAGTAAAAAGAGAGGTAATTGACAGATTCTACACAGAAAATCCAATATGTTTCATTTTTGTCTATCAATTGAACAAACTTGTCATGAACTCTATGTAGGTGCTCACCCTTGAGAAAAGGAACTTGAGAGGCTATCTGATCCATTGTCACTTATCAACTCCTGCCCATGCAATGCATTCACTTGCGCTGCACATTCAATAGCACATGCTTGACTCTGCCATGGTTGTGATTGAAGCTGGTATGCCAGGTTTTCAGCATCAGAAAGAGACTCCTCCAAAGACTGTGCAGGCACACCATCCCTCTTGATAGCAGTGAACAGATTTGACTGTGCCTGCAAGTTAAGGGGATCAGATGGAGTTGTTGATCCTGGGGGATGATCTAGTGCTTTGAGTATAGGACCAGTTCCTAGGCCAGATTCGATAGAGTCGTGTACATTTGAAAGTAATGCACTATTCTCATGAGCAGAACTGTTCTTCAGGATTTGAGGATGATCCATCAGACTTTCTGCAGGTGTATAATGATTTTTCTGGTTCAAACCCAAGACAAGACATTAAGGAAGCTCCTAAGAAACAAAACCTCTAGAGCACCCAAGTCATGCCTTAAATGTCAGGAATCAATTTTCATGCAAAATGCATAAACAAAGATAATTGACATCAGCATCCACTTTTACTTGAGAAAAAAGGCACCAAATTCCTTACCCATCAAAGCAAACAAATACACATGGCTCCAATAGAATCAGAAAAAGGCATATCATGTCATCAACGCTTTGTTTCTGTGTTACTATGTTTCACTATGTAAATGCTGTCAAACGGCACACGGTCCCACATTCAAGATCCATATCAAGATTCCTAGATGCCATCATCTTTTGTCTACTAGTGACTGCCAAAGAATTTTTAACAGAACTTTTCAAAGCAAATACTAGAACATTGAAGAACAGTAGGCTGTTGTCAAGTTATTTGTTTCTTAGTTAAAAACCAATACATCCAAGGCAACTTACAAGAGTGGAACTTCATGTCAAATGAAAATCACAAACAAGAAGGTAATTTATGAAATTTAACAGAATCAAAATGTACATAATTCATATAGCATGTAGTCGCACCAATATAAGGTGTAGCCTAGGGGTTGAAATCCCTTCTCAAAACCAACTATTCACCATCTACATCCCAGAATACTGAAGCATCCACAAGATTCCAAAATCTTAGCCAGTGGAGTAGTTTTAGAACATGTATCAAATATCAGAACTTTTGCACAAAACACGAAAAGAAGATCCACATGGCATGGACTTGTGTATAAAGCTCAAAAGAAAAACAACAAATGTCAAACAAAAGGAATCCAAAGCACTGTATATATCATGGTCAATCATGCAACAGTAGAGACGCGCGCACAGAAGAGAATTCTTACCCAAGGCACCAACTTAGCTGGCTCACGACTCCAACCTTGATATGTTCCTTCATACATCTGCAATTTTTCCTGTAAAAACTGAATGTACTCTATGACCTGCATAAGTTGTACAAGAGAACTCATTTAAGTGACATGGTAACAAAGATATATAATTGATAATGTGAGTGTGTCCTCCTACACATGAAAGTGAGAAGGCGAAAACAAAAAATCAGACATGCACCTCTAACAAGAATGAAGCTTTGTCTTTCTTTTGATCATTCTGAGGTATAAGATCCCTCAAAATCTGAAACCTGTCTCATAAACACAGTTGTTCCTACATCACACATCAAAAGACTAGGTAGAAAGAACACTGAAGAACGAAGAGAACCTGACTGGCACTCAGGAGTATCTAAAAGTGACAAACAAATCGGACACATAATTACCTTAGCTCTTTTCAAAATAGAGCACAAGATTTTCACATAAGCAACATTAAATACTAAATACCTTATTCTCATCAGCAAATAATGCAGAGCTCTCATTTTTACGATGCTTTTCAACCAGTGGTTATAAGTTTTAATCATTTAAGTACACCACTTAATCATCACCACAACACAAGCCTCAAACAAAAATGTCGAAATACTGACCTCTCATTGATTTTGCTCCTTCTGCGCTGCTCGGTTTCTGAATGCTTGGAGCGGTGAGGGTTGGCCTTCTGTTCACTGCTCTTACCATCTCCCTTGGCTACTTCACCTAACTCATCATAAAAACAACTAAACCAAATTACTGCTATTTGTTTCCGAAAGCAAAGAAAGCAAGAAAGAAGATATAGATTTTGAAAAATGTGGACAGATAAAGATAAAGCATGTGGTTGGTTGTACCTCTGTAGGAGGAGGAGTCGTAACCGTCGGCTTCGTCTTCTTCATCGAGGTGAGACTTGGCAGCCGCTGATTTCACCATTTTCCCTCGAATTAGTTATCACCACAAACCAAATCAGCCAAATCAACTAGCAGTAGACGGTGGCGTGGGCGGAGGCGGAGGCGGAGGCGGGAATAGAGATCCGGCGGGAAAGGAAAGGAGAGAGGGTGTGAAAGAATGAATGTGTGTTGGACTTCTGTTCTGGTGCCCTAGAGGAATTTTTTAAAAAAATTACAAATGCCAATAAACTAATTGATTTTTCACTTTTTAAAACGGACATTACCATTTATTTAGTAAAGCGTTAGCTAGCCAATAGCCAATAGCCAATAGCCATAAGCCATTAGGCCTATGGAGGGACTCTCTCTCTTCACTTCCCGCGTTTGTCCTTGTCGTTCAACAAGTAATCTTTTTGAAATGTTTATAATTCACGTCTTCTTCAACCAACCTAAAGAAGCCAAAGAGGAGGACGGCCCCAGCACAACTGTTGCATCTTAATTATGAAGGAGTATAATATGTAACAGGACTTTAGTTAGATCAAACGTGAAATAAAAATAAATAAATAATGCAAAAATTTTATGATTTTAATTTTATAACTTCAAATAAGCTTTCTAAAGTCGAAACGAATGCGAATTCACTGCGGTTTTTACAAGAATTGCTCACTTAGACGCGTTAAAACTTTTCTACAGTTTTCTCAAAACATAAACTTTTGAATAGGTCAGAGTAACTTTACTTTCATAAATGACATGAGCAATTACAAGAGATCGTAACCTTTTTATATAGCATTCATATTTAGTTTTCCCATCACAGACCCGATATAGGTCTAGTCTATACTAATCGGGATCCATTTTCCTCCTGAACTTCAACCCATTGACTTAGATCATTTATTAGGTCACTTTATTATCTTTATTCGGATCAATTCACGTAACTTAACCGATAAGTTGTTGAAAAACAAAAATTACAATTAGATGTTGTCTAACTTTATGGGAAATGTTAAAAATATCCAGCATTCTCCCCATTGAACAATAATTAATTGCAGTGTTGACTCAAATTTAAAACAATTTAAAAACTTGGTTAAGTTACGCTACTGTGTTAGTCGACTGGATTTAAAACAAAACATTCAATCCAAAGATAACGAAAGTCTATCATTTCCTCTCGCAAGGATTTCAAAACCGAAAAGTATCAAATGTATGTATCATATGTAACAAAAATCTAATACAATCACGCATGTCTAATACCTCACTAACATGAATAGAAAAATAGAGTGTGAAAAACTGAGATGATACATGTATAATCTAATTGTATAATTTTCGTTTGTTAGTCTTAATTTCTTTAAATCGCATATGTTAAATTGAATTAAAGAGATCATGTTTTCTCTCACCGAATGCTAAACAACATTAAAGAAAACTTGTTTCATCTTACCAAATACTAAACTGCATTAGAGAAAACTTTCATGTTCTCCAACTGAATGTTAAACTACATTAGAGCACCTTTATGAGATTAAAACTTATATCCCCCTACATCATATCAAAATTCATGAATATTCATACTAAACTATACGTGTCTAAATGACATAGCCTTAAGGTTAATATGTATATATGCCTAATGATCTTTAAAATGCTTAAGATTGACACAAATCTTAAGGCTTTTAAAATAGTTGGACCTAGATCCATTGAATCTGGCTGTATGAGTGGCAGATACGTAATAACTGTAGTATCTGACCTACTATCAACCGAAGGTTCAAAGGCCCAAATCATTATAGACACTGTATTCTAGATACCTAGTTGTTTTTTATTTCACTATTTTGATCCTTTCTTTTCTACAGCAAAATTTGTAGTTTTTTTTAGTGGTCAAGATATCTAACTAAATAATAATGAGCAAAACGAGTATGCAATTTGTTTTTTATAAGAATTATACAACCTCAGCAGGGCAACCCCATACATGAATGTGTGTAAGGCTGGGTTTTCACCCTTCTAGATAATCATGTAGATTAGTCATATTCTGCATTAACTTCTACATGTCCTTTATGATGTAGTTATGCCTTTCATAACATACCATTTTGCTCAGGACTACTCGGCATAGTGTACTGAGTCACTATTTCAACCGATTCCATATATCTAACAAACAGACCTTTTCATGTTCTAAAACACCATGTTTGTCATGATACTCTCCTACATTGTCAGATTTGACTATCTTGATGAATTTTTTCAATTGATTCTCAATCTTCAGTCTTTAAGCAAGAACACATAAATTGTAATGGGAATAATCATCAACAAATATCAGAACACATCTTGAATTGCACAATGCAATTATATAAGGTCTTCTGATATCTGTATGTATTAGCCCAACAAGCCAAAAACATGAGTTGACCCCTTTTTTCTTATTTGAGTCAACTTACCCTTGCAACAGTCAATATATATTTCCAGATCATCAAAATTTAGAGTTGTGAGAAAATTTTCCTTAATCAATCTCTCAACCTTTGCTATGGAAATGTGGCTTAATCTTTATCCCATAACAAATATGACTTATTCTTTATCAAGGCTCTCCTTTATGACTTGTTCGGCAAGATACGAAGAAGCATATCTAATTTAGGGTAAGACACATTCTATATATAAATTATATGACAAAAAAGTTGTAACAATATGTTTTGTATTAAATGACAACTATACAACAGAATAATTAAATACAAAACTATCACCTTCTTTGTCCAAAATTAATACAAAGATCAATAATAAAATGTGTCGCATATAACCAAAATGATCTTTGTATAAAGGTTCAGAACATACATTCCCTATAGATATTACATCTACTTCTTCATTATTAATAATCATCAGTCTCTCATCCTCTTTAGTTGACTTTCTCCTATATATAAATCCCTGCATTATGGAGGCAACTTAATTAGATGCTCCACCATCTAACCATCAAAAGTTAGATATGGTTATAACATAATTGGATTCATGAATTGATAACCCAAGGAGTTACCTGATGATTTTTGTCTTTCCTCCCAGGCTTTATACTGTTGGCCTTTTTATGTCCGCAGGACCTTTACCAGCACTGGATTGACCAGCATCAGCATATGGAGATGATTTAGACTTTCTATCTTTGAACCTAGCAAACTTTACCTTTTCCTTTGCTTTAGTAGATTCGAGGGCTTTAGGAGCAACAGTCTTAAGTTTTTCCTCCTCAGCAACACAATGGGCAATCAAAGTTCCTCATCTAGTAAGCATTATGTCATTACTAGATTACTAAACTTTTGAGAGAGTGTACTCAGAGTTTGGTGAACTATCAAGATATTAGAAAGAGGAATTTTTAACATCTTCATCCTACAGTGGAGATGAATCATTCTTAATATGTACTCCATCATTCCTCCTTCTCCAGTATACCTCATAGAGAACAATTCTTTCATCTAATCACTTGTCTCAGCATTAGGAAATTCCTTCACTATATCTGTGTTTGGAATTCCACTTAGCAGATTGTCAAGTATGGATCTCTCAATATTTATCAAACATAATTTGGTAGACCGATCCCAGGCTGCATAAGTTATTTTATGAGCTCTCGAGCTCCTGAATCTAGGTGGAGATGGCCTATCAGTACCTATGGTCATATCAATCTGATTCATCTCTATAGCATTTAATACATCTTCTATTCACTTCTTCGAATTGAAACCAGTTAAGATTTCAATAGTGACATTGATATTGTTGACCGAAAAGGTGACTGCAAAATAATAATGCAAAGATTAACACAAATGCAGGATAACAACGATACTCAAAGTTATTAAATAGTATCTATACCTAGAATCTGATCACACATATTATGAAACACCTTTGAATTGAATACATAATATATGTAATTAGATCTCCATATAAACGTGATCAGAGTACAAACAATCAACTATCATTACACAACCATCTTCGAGTGAATAGATCATTTAAGTAACAATTTTCCTCCATCTAATGCCTTTATGCACATCTCAAAATCTTATGTAAGGTTATCACCTTTAGGAATAATAATTAAGCATAAGATTATAAACATCCCCCAACATGCAAGCAGAACATTTCAAAACACTGACTTCAAAGGCTATTTTGATGACTATATCCTCATCAATACCCAAAAGGTCCACAAACACAAGGGATATATCTTTATGTTATCCTCACATTCTTTATGGGCATATCATACGTGAAAATGTAGCATCAATAAATGCAAAACCCGAATACATAGTCTCATCTTCATATACTCGTGCTGAAGACTTTATTTAAGACTTTTGTAACAAAAAATCTCATTAGAGTAACTATCGTACGTCACTGAACACTAAACTTGACCATCTGAGATATGAGAACCTTATGTATCTCTCTCATGGCAAGTTTGTTGCACGAAATTTCACTCAAAAAATTGCTTTAGAATATCTTAATTCTTTTTTCTGAGTGAAATTACCAATGTAATTAATCCATAAAAATAGAAAATTTAACTTTATGAATTTACCCAAAAACTGACCCAAAATACCCTAGGGCACCTATATGAGAAATCTGATTTTTTTTAAAAAAATTTTAGTTTACTGTAACGTTGACATTAGCATGCGTGTGGAACGAGAGGTGTGTGCAACAGTGATGTGCCATCCGATCTGTATGCACGTGCCAGACGCACGACCACCCGGGCTTATCGATTGGCAGCCTTGCCCTCGTCCGCACGTGTGTCAATTGTTGACACGCCAGACAAACCGCCCCTCAGTAGTTATTGTGGGTGTGTGGCCATGCATTGCACGCTCCACAAGCGTCTCCCATTGGTTAGGCACGTGCGACACATGTGCTAGCCGATTTGACGTTTCGCGTTCAATGTGCACACGTCACACGCGCTCCACGGTCTTCGTCGATTGCCTATAGTTGGGGCAATTTTTAGAGATTTTTGGGCCAGTTTTTTAAGTCCTCGGGCTCGTTTTTACCCTATTTTTTAAGGCTAAACACATATACTACTTCCATGTATCAATAAGTAAGAAAAATGGAAAGCGGAAGTTAACTCTCTGAAAACTTTATGAAAAAAATCGAAAAATTTTCGTTTTTAACTCCTTGATCACGTTACCTCTCTGATACCATGTGTAATAAATAACGAGACCTTAGTTACGTATCTCGGATCGAACAAGAAAGAGAAATAAATGAAGAAATGCATAAATAACTTCAAAATGAGATTTCCGAAGTCGAAACGAGCGCGAATCAACCACCACATTCACAAGAACTGCTCACCGGGACGTGTTAAAGCCTTTTTACAATTTTCTCAAAACTTGAACTTGTGAATGGGTTAGAGTAATTTTACGTTCACGAATATTATGAGCAATTGCAGAAGAACTTAAATTCTTTATATAACATCCATATCGAACTTCCCCATTACATGCCTAATATAGATTCGGTCTACACTAAACGAGATATATTTTCTTCCTGGACTCTGACTCATTGACTTAGATCATTTATCGGACAACTATATTATCTTTATTCGAATTAAATTACGTAACTTAACCGATAAGTTATTGAAAAATCAAAATTGCAATTAAATGTTGTGACACTTTATGAGAAATGACAAAAATATCCAACAATCTCTTTATGTCCATGTACTAGTCAAATAATGGTGCGATTGGTGGATTTTTGCAAGCGAAGAATATGCATTACAATTGCTAATTTTCGAGAGGAAGGAAAGTGGGTAATGAATAACAACTCGACGGGGGAGAAGGAATTGATCTTGAACTAGAAATCTTCAATTTTGCCAAAGAGTCCCTCCCGTTATCCGGAAGTAGCGCAGGTTTAGATGATTGAGATGTTGATCTACTCGGAGACGACGATTTCTTATCTAACATATCCGTCTTGGACTTTCCATTAAGCAAAGACAACATAATTGACACGCGATGAATCTGCTCACAACCTGCAACGGTGAAGACCCGTGCATAACAGCAACTTGCTGCAAACGCTTGAGAAGAACTCATAGGACAAAATTTGCCATTTCTTTTGGTCTATAAATCCCAAAACCTTGAAACGAAGGGTCTCAAAGGACCGATCTTTATCCCTATCTAAATGGGTACAAGGAATCAAAGACCTTTAATTTGAAATGCTTTTCGCCGGATAATGTTTATGACAAGAACAAAGACTTACCAGTAACATATTCAGAACAACAAGAGTAGGAAGCCATAGATTTACCCATAAGAGTATATTACAGTAAAACCTCGATAAATGAATATTTGATAAATTAATAATCTCGATTAAATAATAATTTTCTCTGGTCCTGACTTGGGCCAATGAGATAAAATAATAATCTCGCTAAATGCATAAGATAATAGTTTTAAAAAATTCCTCGAGGTCCACTGAAAATATAAAATAATAATTCATTAAATAAGTATAAAAATTACATATATAATTCATAAAATAAAGCACTTCCTAAA
>JAOSBK010000008.1:14433272-14450447 GCA_027568895.1 Erythroxylum shatona
GAAGTC
The DNA here is from genome assembly GCA_027568895.1 of Erythroxylum shatona. NCBI lineage: Eukaryota > Viridiplantae > Streptophyta > Magnoliopsida > Malpighiales > Erythroxylaceae > Erythroxylum > Erythroxylum shatona. The sequence continues at coordinate 14,433,279 of JAOSBK010000008.1, forward strand.
TAGAGGTAAGAAAGAGCAATCCGGACGGTCTAGTCCGATTCAAACTAGATCACATACCTGGGCTCATAACACTCTGTCTCTCTATTTTTGAGCATATATACATGCTCATTCCTTAATGTTTAATTCCCTTTTTTTGCCAGTGGATCACCATGCCATAAACATTACAGCAACATGCCATATCAATCATCCTTACCCTACATATCTACCACAAGGTTATTGCTGAGGATGCACCATTTTTGAATTCCATCTTACCCAATTATTCTATACAAAGTCCACCATACTGATTTTTGCACCAAAGATCAACAAAACGTTCAATATCTTGCAGCAACTTGCCTTTGCTGAATTACCTGGCTTCATTGCCTTCACTTCCAGAAAACAGTCTGGGAGTTCTTTAACATTATGAACTGTCAAATCTATGGTTTTACATCAGCTGTCAAACGCTTCCTTGTCACATGCTAACCAACACAAATTGCTTACATCTTCCATTCTCTGTTTACTTGCTACTTCTTAACTTCTATAGTTTCTCACTTCTACTTACCAAGTCCTATGTAATGCAATAGATATTTCATAACAGGCTTGGGACTGACTGATAAGATTTCAAACCAAGTTTTAGGGCCATTTTTGTTGTCATCCTATTTGAAAAACATCCAACTTCTATTTTGGTGACCATGCAACTGGTTTGCTAATGTCATAGGAATTTGAAATGTGGAAAGGCAGTCTAACAGAGAATCAACAGCAAGATGTAACTGGTTTTTTCACTGTTATCAAAAGGCACCATGAGGATGATTTGGACTCTTCCTTATCGGATCACATTGTTGATGGAAGTAAGAATTTGGTGGGTGGTCATGACCTGTATAGTGTCCCATACTCTAAAGAGTACAATTCTTTGCTCACAAAAGCTTCTGAATTACTATATAAAGCTGCAGACTTGTCCACCTCACCAAGGTATGGTTTTTCGCTCAATTTGTGTCATTCTTACCTCTTTGTTGCTCGTTGAAAATGATTTCCATAATACTTGTGGATATTAGCTGAATCTGTTCTTATACTATTAGTTTAAAGAAGTTACTGCATGGCAAGGCTGAGGCATTCCTTTCAAATGACTACCTTGACTCTGATATAGCGTGGATGGAGTTGGTAAGTATTGAGAATTCTAATTCCTGAAAGTATTGATAATTAAGTTCATTCATGTGCATCTTACTAATTCTATATCTATTTACATTCTTATTCTTTTTGCATAGTCCCATTTATCCATGGATAGTGTTTCAACTTTATCAATTACGAGGTTCTTCTGAGAAAATGTCATTGTTTAGAATGTACCTTCTGTGTGAATGTAAGATATCAACTTTGACTAAATATTGAGCTTGCAATTATAGATTGACTTTATAAAGCTATGGCCTGAGCAGATGTTTTTAGCATATTTCAGTTAGCATTCTACTGGTAAGAATGTGATTTAAATGTCAAAAGAGTCGGCTAGATTTTCACTGAAAGTGTTACAGTTCAAAAGATAATGGAGTTTTACAAATGAAATGTATGGGCTGTCTGCTAATGGTTGTCAAAGTGCAGCAAGAACTGAAATGCATTAAATTCTGGGAGAACCTCGTCAACAGAAGCTTTACTTGGCAGTCTACAGATATAAACAACCATCTGCACTTTAGGAAAATTGCATCTTTAATTTTATTCCATTACAAGCATGGATATTCTAATTACAAGTTGTGTGTGCTTTTTCTGAATTTAATTACTCATGGTATGTCAATTGCTTTTCAACATGATACTTCTTTATATTACTGCAATTGTGTTATACTGTAGTCCGTCCAATATGTATGCTGGTTGGTTCCTCTGTCATCCCCCTAGTTGGTGAGGAGACCTTAAGATTAAGATAAGTTGCTAAAAAAAAGGGAAGGGGAGGATCAAAACATTCAGTATAATTCTGAAGAAAGACTGTTATAAGGCTGAGATATAATGTCCTGGATCCTTTACATTTTATGATATTAATCCAAATTAAAAAAATTGGGTTTTCCTTTTTTTGATGCAGGACTCTCAACTGGATGTTACCATAGGTCCATATGAGACATATGAAGATACACTTTTTGGATATAAGGTAAGGCCTCTAGAAAGTATATATTTTTAATGCCTTTCTATGTGGCAAAGATTGAAGCCATTAGTTGCATTGGGTCTGCTAACTCCTGTATGCAATTACTTTGCTCTTGTTTACATGTGGCTGAATCAATTTTTCTTTTGGGTGTGACCATATGCTCAAATTTCTTTGTGTTATCTAGGCCACTTTTGAAGCATTCATTGGAATACGGGATGACAAAGCAACAGCTCAACTTAAGCTCTTTGGTGACTATTTGCAGGTGCCTTTTGAAGTTATCTTTAACCACAGTTCCAGCATTACTCGTGTATATGTCCTACTTCCTAATTGAGGATTGTGTATATGCAGCTTTTGGAACAGAATCTTCCTATGGACAGTGCATATAAATCAAAAGATGTTAATGCTGCTCCTATCCGTGTCATCCAACTACTATATAATGCAGGGGTGCGTCTCCTGGGCATATGAGACACTTAGATATGTGCATATACATTTTCTTTTCCTCAATTTTGGGAGTGCATTCATAACTTGCCAAGAATGAGGTATGACATTTTGGCATCTAACTTTCAAGTTTCAAGATCAGCTTTACTTGAAACTTAGATGGATGCGATCCTCTTTTTGCTTCTACCTTTGCTGCATGTATGCACATGCTTTTTGTATAGATTTAAAGTATGAGTTAGAGTTAGATACATGATTTATTATACGCCTCAAACTTAACAAGTAAGCTTTTGTATTAGAATGTTCTTGATAGTGCCTTTATCCAAGTTTCATTAACATGACAATTGCTATGCAAATTATCTTACATATTTGAAGAACCATATTTGTTTGTTATCTTTCTTGTTAGTGGCTCAGTTTATATCATCATTATGGATTTGGAGAGAAAGAATGAATTAATTATACAGGGGTCTTAATCAAAATTTGTTATGTGATGAAAGATCCATAAACATGTCTGCACAGCATATAAGTTGGCTGTTGCACCCCTAAAGCTGCAATTGGCCTTTACTAGTGCCCAAATGGCACCCACTCAATATATTAATTACATATGTAAAAGTTGCTATAACATTTAAGAATGTTGAATCTAAATCTATACAGATCGGCATTTGAAACCTTATGTCATCACATATTTTCTGTTATAAACATTGATCAACATATATTTATGCCCATATAAGTATGCATTTAGATTCTCACAGTATTGCCTGAACAAAATTATCTGGTCATTTGGATTGGATTTTATTAATGTGTTACCATCCCACTTCTTTTGAACAATTTGGTATGGTGGCTAAATATCACTAATTTTTTTCCTGTTGCACTTGTTTTTTTTAACCTCGTCTGTTAATCATGTCAGTTACATGTTTCTGTCCATAAAAACTTTTGGTTAATCAATTTAATTTTGCATCAGGATGTAAAGGGTCCACAGACCGTTGCTTTTAATTTGCCAAATGATGAGCGCATAGTCAAAGAACGAGGAACATCAATGGTCATGCTTAAGAATGTTTCAGAGGCCAAGTATAAGTTCTTTTCTCTGAATTTTTGCACTTGTCAACTTTAGATTGTATTGTTTCAAATTTCAGGATTTTTTTGTTGGTGTCCAAAATAATTTAAATGCTATATGTGTATGTCTTAACAGGTTCAAGCATATTCTTCAGCCCATAGCTGATGTATGTATTACCAAGGAACAAAAGGAACTTGTGGATTTTGAATCTTTCTTTACGCATACCATTTGCCATGAGTGCTGCCATGGTATTGGGCCCCATAGTATAACACTTCCGAATGGTAAAAGCTCTACTGTGAGAAAGGTTAGTTTTATCATTTTTCCTTTTGTTCAATTTCATTTATGCTTGGGATGCGTTCACTTACATCCCCCAACTTTCAGTTCATCATCAAATATTACTTTGAGCTTGTTAATGCAAAACTGTATCCTAGCCATTTCTGCAATCATGCTATCTAAGATTTCCAATCAATTATTTGACATAGGTAATCAGAGCATTTTATTAGCATTACCAATAATTGCAAATTCAACACAAAATGATAACTTAAATGCTGTAGTTCTTCAATCGTTGGTTTTTTTGAGGTTGTAAAAAGTTACTATTTTGGGTATTTTTTTCTTCCATTAATTAAGATCATCACACAGGAGAATTTCCTTGCATTATATACCTGTCTCTTGCTTTGCTTCATCTAACTGCAAACCTGTGCATTAAAATATCCCTTTCTTTTGGAGCTTTTAGCACCAAAATTAAAAGCTTTCACTTAATATTTTGTTCAGGAGCTTCAAGAACTGTACTCAGCTCTGGAAGAAGCAAAAGCTGACATAGTTGGTCTTTGGGCACTCAAGTTTCTAATCGGCCAGGTTGGTAACTAATGGCAATAGAGCCCATCTCATAATATGTTTGATAAAAGAGTGATATTGATTTCAACGGACCACTGTGTCTAGTTATCATGTTCTTTGTAGAATTTACATTTAATCTACATATAAATTCGGGATTCAAATTGCAAAATTTCTTACTATATATTGGAGGTGTCCAGGGTATTCTTTCGAAGAGTTTGGAGAAGTCTATGTATGTTTCCTTCCTAGCTGGATGCTTCCGTTCCATTAGATTTGGTTTGAAGGAAGCCCATGGGTGAGGCCATCCTCCTTCCTTATAGACGCAAGTTTCATATGTTAAATATAATTACTTCTCATTTACTATCTATTATTCATTTGACTGCTCTCAGTAAAGGACAAGCGCTTCAGTTTAACTGGTTGTATGAGAAAGAAGCCTTTGTATTGCTTCCTGACGAGACATTTTCTGTTAATTTTCAAAAGGTATATTCTTGATCCAGATTCCATCTTTTATAGCTACTTTTAACCAACTGATGATGCCAAAACTTTATTTTCACTTGATAGATTGAAGGGGCAGTTGAAAGCCTAAGTAGGGAGATACTTACCACACAGGCAAAGGGAGATAAAGCAGCTGCAAGTCTACTTCTTGAAAAATACTGTAAAATGACACAACCATTAAAACTCGCTCTGGGGAAATTGGAGAATGTCAAGGTATGAGCTGTACATGCATTTGAATGCTCGAGGAAAATTACTTCGTTGCTCAGGCCAGTTCATCAGCATTTTCAAGAAACTTTTAAGAAATGTCCTCACTAAAATGAACATGCATGTTGGTGGATTGAAAATATTATTAACTTGGCTTACCTCGTTGGATTTCTTCATAAGTTGCTCTAGATAACCAACATGAATTCAATCTTTTATCTTGTGTCTGGTAAAACATTCCTACTGTGTCACTTAGAAAAAAAAAGAAAGAAGAAGAATAAGTTCATTCAAAATTGTAACCCATAATTGACGTCCAAACATTTCTGATTGCTTTGTTTATATTAACCTCTCATCATGTTGGTATTCATTGACCTGCAGGTTCCAGTGGACATTGTTCCTATATTTCCCATAGCAGATGAATTAGCGGGCTAAATCTACTTTGCAGTATCCAATGAATCGCTGTATTGTTTGTTTATACAAGTTTAACTCTCTTAGCTATGCTGTGTGGAATAGACAAGGATTTGGTTTCTGTTGTGGGACTTGTAATAAACGTGTGGTTTTCTGTGATTTTGTCCATATAATACGAATAGAGAAGAAGGAAAGAGCGAGAGAGATTTCCAGAATCACGAGAGAATATTTAAAGGGGTTTTTAACTGATTTCTGATTTTGCATGACATTCTAGCTGTTAGCGTAATGTTAAGTACATGTGATAGAAAGGCTATAATATTTGCTGGCGTAGGATTACATCCATAATTAAATGACGTGTTTCTTGTGTAACTGTAATTGCTGCCGTTCTATTAGCTATTTAACCATTTCCCGCGTTCCTGACATGTTCGTTAATTCTTTGCAACAATTCCCTCCTCCTTCACTTCCTTGCCCACTTGGTTGACTTCTGGAAATCTTTTCTGGATTTTGAAGAACCACTCTCATGATGCATTCGCACTTCTGTTCGACCACTGAATTAACAGCTGAGTAATAAATCGGTTGTTTCTCTTAACCATCCTCCCTAACACAACTACGGGTATGTGCTCTGAAGGTGTAAGGAATTCAAGTAATGTTAAAGTCCTGTTTTGCCCCAAGCGAGCCTTCTTTAACTACGAAAAGTGGAAGAGTGGATGAATAGAAGAGCCCTGTGGTAACTCTAGCTTGGAAGCTACCATCCCCACACGTTGAATGATTTGATAAGGACCGTAGTAGAATGATGATGACTTCAGATTTCCTTTTCTTTGGAGGAAGCGTTTTATGTAGGGTTGTTGTTTAAGCAAAACGAAGTCGCCTATTTCGAACTTGACATTCTATCGTTTGGAATTAGCGTATTGCTTCATTCCTATCTGTGCCCTCTGTAAATGGAATTTTGTGACATATCATTTGACGTAGCTTCACGATCCTTAAGAGCTTGACCTGCTTCTGCTATCCTTGAATCCTCTGCGAATTATCACTCTTGATGGATTATTAAATAAGCTTCTTTCTTAAAGGATTGAAACCATGATTTGAGCTTACAATGAAACTCTCGGATCCTTAGAGCTTGCAACAGATGTATGCACTTACAAGGAAGCAAGAAGCCATGGTGGCATCAAATGCAACTTCACTTCTCATCAAAGGAAACGATAAAAACAATTCAAAATTTAGGACAACGGTGGAACATGAATAAAAGAGGTAATGTTGTTAACACTAGTGCTCACGTATTAGGTAGAAAAGGGAATACTACCCCTTCGAGGGAGCTAAGGAAATACAGTAAAATCTCGATAAATAAATATTCGATAAATTAATAATCTCGATTAAATAATAATTTTCTCCGATTCTGGCTTGGGTCAATGGAATAAAATAATAACCTCGCTAAATGCATAAGATAATAGTTTTTTTAAAAATTCCTTAAGGCTCAATGAAAATATAAAATAATAATTTATTAAATAAATATGAAAATTACATATATAATTCATAAAATAAAGCATTTCCTAAACAATTTTTATTTCAAATTTTATGCTTTCCTAAAATATGTATCTATAGTCAATTGATTCTTCTTTTTATGCAAACTGAATTCAATTTCATCTTTAACTTTTTGGAGGGTATAAACTACATTCGGCACATTCTTCTCATTTTGAAGCAAGTAACTTTTCAAAGTCTCTACGGCAAGAAAAGCTTCTTTTGGAGAAACATGTGGTATAACGTTATTATCATCTGGATCTTGATTGTTATCATCTTCCATACTCGTTACTCCTTGAATAATTTCTTCGTCTGTAGGCGATTCCATTAAAGCTTCATTTTCACTAGGATAATTCAGGATCTACTCTACATTTATGACATTTCTATAATGTAAATTAGAAATAACCTCCTCTAATATTCGAATGCCTTCAACATCAACAGTTTCTTTTTCTAGAAGCATATCTTCTTCGGATCGAATTTTGTAACGTCGAAAACAATTTACAATAGTTGTAACCTTCACATTAATATTCCAAGCAACATTAACAAAATAGATAGCACCTAGGACATTAATTTTTTCAGGATTTATTGCTCTCATCTTATAGCCTTCCAAGATGCTAGAATAAAAATGACATCGATAATAAATTTTAAGTGATCGAATAATTCCAGCATCATATGGTTGAATTTTTGATGTTGTATTTGGAGAAAAAAAAAACAATTCAACATTTTTCAAGCCTTCAATAACCTTGAGATGGGCTGAGCAATTGTCTACTATAAGTATCACTTTTCTACCTATCATTTTATCATCAAACCAACGAATAAATTCCTAAAAGAGTAATCCAGTCATCCATGCTTTCTTGTTAGCTCGATAATGACAATTAAGATTGTCAATATTCACATTTTTAAAGTATCTAGGATTAGCATACTTACCAGTAATCCAAAGGAGTACTTTATCTGAACCATTCCTATTGCAACAAACGGCAACAGTAAGTCTTTCCTTGCCCTTTTTTCGTCCTTCTAATTGCTTTGTAGCTAGCGAATGATCTGCTTGCAAATGATAAAATAAGCCTGATTCATCCATATTATAGATATCCTTCCAATGAAATTTGTCCAATTTATCTCGAATTTTAGGTACAGCTTCTTCAATATTCTCTATGACAACTGAACCGTTTTTACCAAACCTTTTATAAGACTTAATCCTATGTCTCGCCTTAAACCATTCTAGACAACCACTCGAGAAGTTAAATTCTGGATTTGCATCACCATACATCTTCTGTAGAAACTCTCTTGTTTTAGTTTGAATCATTTCTCCAGTCATGTTCACTTTCTCTTGATATTGGAGAACCACTCATACAATACCTTTTATAATTCAGGATATTTTGCTGATTTGTGCCTTTTAATATTGCTATTTGTTATCTCTTTTAACAAATACTTTGCTAACCTTTTAAGAGTATTTGATATTGTTGATTGACTAATAGAGATATCAAAATTTTATTGAATCCACTGTTGCAAATCTTTTTGACTTGAAGAGGGATGCTGATTTTTGTACTCACATAATGCTTTTCTCATCTCATCAGTTAGCGTAGACTTTTTTTACACCTTTAAAATGAGTAGTCATGGAAAAGAAGATCTAATATATGAATTTTTTGGTATATGAAGTTAAAGTACACGTATCTATTTATAAACTCTATACAGTACTGTGTACTTGAAACAATTCACAATATTTCATATTCTAATACTTTATATTCTAATGTACCTACATGCACTCTATTTTGAATCACGCTAACATAAGATTAATAAACTTATTTTTGACAAGATTAATAAACTTAGATACAATGCACCATCATTAATTAATTTTTTATTTATTTTCTTTTCTTAGTTACGGAAAAAATTAATTATTTAATTTGACAAATATAATGTACAAAATAAAAATTATTTTATAAATTAATAAAATATTTATTTATCGATAAATTAATAAAATATTTATTTACGATAAATTAATAGCTCTGTATAAGATAATAATTTTTCAGGTCCAAAAATTATTTATTTATAAAGGTTTTACTGTAAGTTTGTGAGAATAGATATACAAGAACAAAAAGGAATCAATATATTCAACCATGGGTTAAAATGTGACTATGTTTTATATTACATCAAGTACAAACAATCACAAATATATGCCTAAGAAAACAAGGATATGTTACTAAGGAAACATTATATTATGAGTTATCCACTGGCAGTTCTGTTCTACACAAAAATTGGTTGGTTAGGCTTCATAACAGATCCTGTGGATCAGAAATATGGATGGCCAACGTTAGAGCTTAACCATTTGGCTCTTCTACCACTAATCCCAATTTCCTACCCTCGTCGACTGGCAAGTCCAGAATCTGATGCATTCTTTGTCAGTGCTGATACTTTTCTTCTTCCGTGTATTCGAGGGTCATGAACATTATGAAAATCCGGTACTGGTGTGTAATATCATGTTACTATTTTTCTGCACCCTCAAGTTCTTCTTGCTCCTCCATATTAGCTTCTTCCTTGTTCGTTTCCACACCTACAGCTTCATGGTTTTCAATCCTATTTCTGAAGAACAAGCCAGAAGATGAGGAGAGATCTTCATCAAGATCCTCTTCAACTTCCTTGTCCTTTGATCTTGAGGTTATTTCACTGTCCATCCACGCAGGACAACGGTGCGAAACTCCAAGAACAGCTTCAGCCTGTGCCTGAGTTGAAGAGCTTGAGGCATTCACTGATGTTTTGGCAAAGTCATGTCTCAAGCATGAACACTCTGGGATTGGATGTGAGAGAAAAGACAAATGCTTAGATCTTGCAGATGCTTGTTTTATTCCATCAAGTAAACTTCTTGTCATATGCCTGCGAATGGATGTCAACCAGGTACGGTTTGCCTGGTATAGGTGCTCACGGTTTTCTTCTAAAAACTTGACAACTTCCTTCCTTTAGATAAGAAGACAGACGGATGTAAAATTTTCAAGCAGAACAAGTTTAAAAGGTCAAAAGAAAAAGGCTAACATTCTGCAACATAGCACTAGGAAGCTACATTTTACATGTCACGGGATCAGTTACTGTTTATGCAGCAGCAATCATTTTATCATGTTAATTAATCAATATTTGTACTAGAGAAAGGCTAATGAAAAAGAAGCTCCAGCAGCATCATGGTTATTTATGAACTTGCATGCACAATTATGCAGATGCTAAGAATTACCTATCTGGTAAAAAGGTTTTCAATGCAGCTGACTGATACAGCCTATGGCCCATTACCAAGCTGGCAAAATTGGGATTTCCTGTTCCATCACGATCAAAACCCGGAATGAAAACATCAGCTTCAATACATACTATGTAGTCAATCGCTTCCCATAGTAACTTATGTGCATTAGTCCTCAACTCCATAACTGTACTCTCAGGTTCATTATCACTCTCAGCCACCCAACCCCACCAGCCTTCAATATTGTATGGATATTTGGGCCTAGGTGGAGGAGGTGGAAGTGGACGTGGTCGGGGGCCTGCATCCTTCCATGCTACAAGCTTCTTCTCCTGTCCAGTGGAAGGTGGTGCCCTTGGATAGTTGTTGACAAGGTTAACCTCTCGACCATAAATTTGACTGAGCTCCCATCCTGCACTCAAGGAAGTCCTATCAACGACATTCTCGAACATTGCATGAAGAGGGATTAATGTCCTTTGGCCACCAAAAACTTCTCCCCCGGAAACATATATAATAGTGTCCCATGAGTATCCATATGCACAAAGAAGAATACCAATCTGTAGACAAAAAACAGTTAAGTTAGCTCAATAGTACACCACATTTTTCTATCATACATCTAACTGTTACATGGAATAATTGATCAAACTTTTTGACGCATTGGGGTCATCCAGCAAATCCATCCAACAATCAAACAACAACCTCAATTAAATCAAATAGAATGTCCACATTACTATTTTCAGCATAGAGCTTTACTAAAATCATGGAACAGCTCATTCTTAGAAGCATAGAACTCAAAATTTACAGTTCTACAATTGAGCCCATTGCCAAATTGAAAAACTTATCCTTAACTACGACAGCATCATGCCAACAAAGTCTTGGCATTCACATTATCTTACCTCTTCTGGCATTAACGGACACCGACCATTTAGTCGTTGCTTCATTGAATTAGTAAAGAGCTTTCCCTTGACAATCCCACGTTTTATCATCCACGCTCGCTTGTGTTGAATGAGTTCCGCATGCACATCCTTATAAAGAGCTCCAAGATGCGTCCAAAATCAATGCCTAGGTAAGTGTTTCTTATCCTTTTTCTCTTCTATTAAAGTTTGCAAATCAAATCAACAATCATGACTTCTGGGTTTGGGCAGATACCTGGAAGAGTTCAGCACAACCATGAAATGCCAAAGCATCTCTCGACATCCCAGGATCAAATGCTATAAACGGTCGACCAGGAGCCCGTAATCTGAAGTAATATGAGAACCCAACTGTAAGACGGAAAATGCAAAAAGACTATTTAGCACTATTCACTGATAGCCAGTTGTTGACCTTTGTAAGACTCTCATTGCATGTTCCTGGACCTCCTGTCGAAACCGTAAAGCATGAAAAGCCACTCTGCACCTCAGCCTTTGATATTCTTCAAAATCAGGTGGAAGTGTTGCCTGCATCAGAGTTTTGAACCACGTTATTGATATAAGTTAGAAACCTAAATCGCAGAAACATAGCTCTCAGCCCAGAAGAATTGCAATGTTTCTTACTTGGAAAATATTAAGGAATTGGTGCTCGTGAAACTCAATATGGCACATATTTGGAACATGAGAAAAGTAAGCACCCTTTCTATAGGATGACTAGCCAAACTTCATTCAATTACAATAGGAAAATCCACACCAAAATATGCTATTGAAAGAAAGTAAGAAAGGACTGAGTTGCTTGTAGTAATGCATCATCTATAACTAATACTTCACACTGTGGCATGCTTCAGGTATCCGAAGATAAATGGAAATCTAGAAATAAGTATGATACCAGTAAAGGAATGGTCACATACATTTCTGAAAATCTAAAATTCAAGCCTTTTTTTCCTATATTTAAAAAGACAGAAACATGATGCCCTATAAGGACTATGTCTCCCTTTAAAAAACCTTCAGCTTATGTGAGTTGAATCATAAAACCATCTAGTAAGGGAAAACTACTGATCAAAAGATCCATCAGAAATTAAATGTAAATGTAAACTTCAGCAATAAATGAAAAAAGTTCAAACTGTAAGCATCATGCTTTCATGACCTGCAAACATCCGCCATCAGAAATGACAAGCTCAACCACTGAATGTTTACTGAGTACTGGAAGGACATTATGCAAATAAAAGTATGGTGAAGCCGAACGAGGCACTCTGAATGAAGGAATCTCCTTTTTCCTCCTAGCACCTTTAAGATTTTTCGGAAGAGTCTTCACAATATTAACATCTTTTGTTAAAGCTGCCATAAATTGATCCTCATTGTAGAGGTATGCAAAACTCTTGAACTGAGAGCTGCAACAAACATATAAAACTATTTATTGAAATGAAAGGCTATCCTTATGTTACCCTGTAACTGATCACACTACTATGCTGATTGAAACTATAACAAAACAGTTCTTAAGCACCTGATGCCTTTGCTGCTTGTTGTTGATTGTATCTCAGGAATAACTAAAGTGGCATTAAGAAATCGAGTAACCACAACTACATCACATATCTGAAATTTGAAAAGATGGCATTAAAACTTAAATAGGGTAACCTTAATAAACTAAAGAATGATAGGTATACTACATAAGTCAGTCATCCTCACCGAATTCCTGATTTCATGGAAACCACCTCGTATCCTGACAAAGACATACCCATTTGATGGTGCAACGGGCTCTATTACATGCATATTAAGGCAGAATACTCAAATTTACATCAAGTCATCAATCATAATTTTAAGAGGTGATAGAGAGAGCATATTAATATAGGCATGCAGAGTTTGAGAAGAACTATTCTATTTTCTTATCACACCAAACTGTCCTAAACAGCTTGATAAGAAGAACCACATGGTTTAACTCCAAATACATTGCAAGATAAGCTTGTCACATATAGAAACACTGACAACAAAAACACTGCAGGAGTTGAAAAATTCAACGAAATAACTAGAATAACAATAGTGATGAAAGAGCTTTGTGGAGCACTATAAATACGTAATAAACCAATTTTACAGGTGAAAGAAACTACCACAGGAAAAAAAATTCTTTTCTTTCTAAAGAGTGTTGGCATATGTTGTACATCGAAAAACATATGGATGATATGCTTTGACATCACATAAAAGTTCTGACTTAAAATCTTTAAGGAATTTAACAAAATCACAGATGAAACACAAGGAGTGCAATCCAGTTGCGTGGTAACAAAGTTAGTAATATAAGCTCTTATGGACATGAAATGACAAAGAAAAACTATCGTATTTCTTGAGTATAATGAATAAAATTGCTCGTCGCTAACAACAGGAATCAGACCAGAACTAACCAGCATAATATCCTCTGGGATTTGCATCTGGATGCAAAGATTCAAGACTTCTTACTGGACCCCAAAGTCGTCTATAGAGTGGACTCTGCACCACAGATAAAGAGCATAATCCTGAGAATCAATAAGCAGATAACACAAACACCAGCATCCAAGACAAAAACGTGCTTTCGCCAATAAAAGGTTAAAATTCGAATTTGATGGGTACTGATGAAAGTCATTTCTAAAGAGACAGATCTAACATAAGGGAAGAAAACGTCATAGACTATGAGACTTGCAAATTTCAAAGAACAAACACGTTGATTTAACAGGGGTTTTTGTCCTGAGGGATCTTCAGATCCCTGCAAATTAACGAAATCAACGTAAAATCAAATAGTATTTTCCCAGAACAAAACTAACTGCTCCATTCACAGAACACAGATAGAAAGACACTGCTGAAGAGCAAGCAAGCAATAACAATCCAAACCCATCAAAGAAGTGACAAGAAAGTCTGGAACTTTAAAAGAAAAAGAATCATAGAAGATACATTTTTGGCAAAGTCAGGATTTTCGAAGACGGGTCTCCAAGAAAAGAGTGTGATTGAAGACTGGTAGTCATAAACACCTCCATCTGTGAATCTAGCAAGCAAGAAATGTACAGAGAGGGAGAAAACAGACAAAACCAGGCCCACTAAGCCAATCCATTTCATTTTAGACTTCATCACCATCTTTCCTTCTCCTTTCATTGAACCACACCACCAAAACTTCAACTTTCTCCGTACCGAACACAGACCACTGCACCTCACCCTCTCTCGCCAGTCCCTCTCCTTGTTTCTCCCAGGAATTTTTTTTTTCCCTTCAAAGAAGGTTTGAAGAAGAAGGGATGACTGGGGTATGCGAATGAAAGTCAAGCGTCAGAGGTAGGGTGTGACGCGTGTGAAGTAATGTCCGTAAGCTGTAGAGAGTGTTTTTGAGTCGGAGAAATCGGGCATGTTATGTTCTATGAGAGATTGTCTAACCCGACCACTCCCAGTTTCGGCGCGTGAGCAGCAGAGTCATGTTGGTTCCAACTTCCAAGTTGAAGCAATAGATTAGATTCCAATGTTTGGCATTAGATTTATGAAACAATTAAGTGACATGACATGAGGCTGAGGCAGTGGCTGGCTGCTGTTCTGTTGTCCTCTTCACATGAATGGGAAGGGATTCATTTTATTTTTATGAAAACAATGTTATCGGTAGGATGGTCCTGTCCTCTGGGTATAGTATAGATGGAACTGAAACTGAAAACGGAAGGAGTTAGATTAGATTAGATAGGTGGTAGTGAAGTGTTCTCTGAAGATCATTATAATTTGTATCTGAATGATGAGGATGAAAAAGGGACCAGTAATGGCTTTAATCAAAACTTGTGAAAATGTGAATAACCAGACTGTCCTTGAGCCACCGCAGTCACTTTACCTAATCTGATCAAGACTCGTTCTATTTCTCCCTCCTACTAAATCTAAAACATCACATTATAACCTTAAATACACTACATGGAAATACACAGTTTATGGTTTATTTGATGCATACTTGATTAAAAAATGGCAAAGTCACATGGGGATGGAAGCTAATCAAAATATACCCAATTGGTGTGGAAAAGAAACAGTACAACATGAGTAGTCCTCGACGCCATGTACCATGTGACCACATTACCTAAAGCGTCTTCCAATATTCAACATGTCTCTATTTTCAATGTCCAATTTGCTATTTAAAGATAATTTAATGATTGGAAAATTTGTGTCTAGATGACCCATAAATTTAGTATATTTTGTATTTTTACTTTTTTTTCCCCTCTTATAACGGTCACCTTAAACTTTGGAAGGAAGGTGCCCCTCGCAGGGTAGCCTAGTGGTAGAAAGAGGGAAAGGATTGTATGCAGTCGTGGATTCGAGCCTTGGGAGGAGCAATCTTTATTAAAAGTAATGCAATCTCCTTGGTAATGAAGGCCCATCTGTTAGAGCAGGTACCTCTGATACTATTTAGAATCAAACTCGAATTTACCTATTTATGAGTCTGAGTGAGTGGTTCATAGGCCTCAAATAGTCGGGCCAAGCCCGGACCTTGAGTTATCAAAAAAAAAAAAAAAATGAAAGAAAGGTTGTTAAGTCTGTAGGAGAATGTTGAGCCTTCTTACCCTTTCATATGCTTGCAATTATTTAGTTGTTTATTATATTTAGAATCGTGATATAATAATATTATTAATTAATTAATTATTTGTTCGTTCCTTTAAAAGACAAATAAGATAGAAATCTCAACCGGCTCCTATTAAAATCTTTTGTGTATTAAAGTGTTCACCTCCATCCATTCACTCAGTAATTCACTTTCATCCTAAACTTTCGTATAAAATAGACATATTGGCTGGTAGACAACTAATAAGCAGTTTGACTTTTCAAACAAGAATGAAGGCTGTTTGCTAAGGAGCTCTTCCAATAGTTGATTTAATATAAACAACCATCAATTAGCCAAAATTTTAATTATTAAAAGTTAATTTTATTAGAAATAAAATATTACCCTTAAATAAAAATAAAAATAGAAAGAGTTGAATAAATTTTTTGTAGATGATGAAACAATATAAGTGAAATCTAAATTCTTAAAAAAATATTCAACAAATACTAAAATATATAATATTCATACCTTTATTTTTTTAAGTCATGTCTTCATAAGTCATTTTACACATAAACAATTAATATTAACCAGTTAATTTTATCAAACATCTCTAATGAACAGCTAATGCAATCCGCTAGTTAAATCAGCTATCGGTTGACAGTTAATGCAATCAGCTGATCGCCAAACAAGATCTATGTATATCTATATAACGAACTTCATAGCTATTTTGGAACCATCTTAATCACCACATTAATATAACCTATAGTAGTTAATTCGGTTTGAAAAACACCTATTTACATTATGCAACAAATTATCTAATATAAAGGTTTAATTATTAAAAAAATTAAAATTTACTTTATTTTACAATTATAGTCCGAACTTAAAAAATGATAATTAAATGTTCAAATTTTTATTTTTTTAAATTATGATCTTTTGTTAGTATTTCTGTTAATAGTACTTAGGTGACTTGCCATATAAGCAGAAACCCTAAACATTTATACACATCAAGCTTAATTAAGTTTAACTAAACTATATCCTTTTGGAATTGAAATCTCTAAATCAAACTCGCTGGCTAAATCGTTGGAATTGAAAACCCTAAATTAGTTCGTTCTCGCACAGAAAGAAAGAGAGTTTAGACTGTGTTTGGTTGCTGTCCCCATGGGTGGGGACAGATGACAGGGACACAAAAGTCCCGTACTCCATTGTGTTTGTTTGTTGTCCCCACCTATTTTTGTTTTGTCTCCAGAGTACAGGGACATAAATTTTTTATACCTCCCATGACTGTGATACAAGATTTCTCGTCTCCGTCTCCAAAACAAAACTCAAGCAATTTTCAAGAATACCCCTCCCATCACATAATCAATTTTTATTCTTAATTATATTATTAAACTCATCATCATCATCATCATCATCATCATTATTATTAATTATTGTTATTATTATTATTATTATTATTATTATTATTATTATTATTATTATTATTATTATTATTATTATTATTAT
>JAOSBK010000008.1:14506453-14523652 GCA_027568895.1 Erythroxylum shatona
TTTTCTTTTTAATTCTTACTATTTAACTTCATTTCAATCAACTCATCCACTTTCTTCTCATAATCTATATAAATTCATTCAAATTTCAAAGTCCCCAAAATTAAACAATTCTTTTCTCATAAATTTTTCTTAATTTCAGCAAATTTTCTTAAATTCATAATTTTCTCACCAATTTCTGTCTCACTTAGATTCATTTTAATATTTCTAATTTTCATCAAAAGTTCGGGGTCCAACAATTGTGCTCTCAACAAGATTACAATAAAGGATAAATTTCCAATACCCTTGATAGACGAATTAATGGATGAACTGTTTGGAGTGAGCTACTGTTCAAAATTCGATCTGAGAGCTAAAGGCATTCCGTACATACGAAGGCCATTATGAGTTTGTGGTGATGCCATTTGGTCTCACAAATGCGGCTTCAACCTTCCAAAGTTTGATGAATGAAGTACTTTGCCCTTTCCTTTGCAAAGTTTACCGAAAGTTCATCAATCATTATGGAATGATTGCTACACCCCTGAACCGCTTGTTGAGTAAAGAAGGATTTAATTGGACCCAGGAGGTAACCAAAGCATCTGAACACCTCAAATAAAGTCTTTCTCACGCGCCTATTCTAAGATTGCCAGATTTTTCCCAACTGTTCATCATAGAGTGTGATGCCAGTGGTAGTGATATTGGAGCAGTACTAATGTAGCAGAACCAACCAATAGCTTTTTTCAGTGAAGGACTCAAGGGAGCAGCCCTCAAATACTCTACCTACAAGAAAGAGATGCTCGCTGTCATTAAATCGGTTAGAAAATGGCGACCCTATTTACTTGGAAATTCTTTCATTGTTCGTACCGATCACCGCAGCTTAAAATGCCTCCTGGAGCAAAGAATCACCACTTCTGCTCAAGCTCGGTGGCTGCCCAAGTTGATGGGATATGAATACCAGATCGAATATAAAAAAGGAGCGGAGAACATGGCAATGGATTCTTTATCACGTAAGGTCGAGTTGTGCTTTATTGTTGTATCTACATCCCAGGTGATTTGGTGGCAACAACTCCAACATGAATGCAGCAGCGATCCTTTTTATGTTTCGTTCACATCAGACCCGAAAGCAGTCAAGAGAGATAGTGTTTGATTTCTTATGGAGAATGTCCTCCTCAGTCCTTCTTCACCTCTTATTTTTGTAATTTTGGTAAAACTATATGATTCGACAATTGGGGGGTCATTTTGGGTTCCACAAAAAATTAGCACGAGTTCAAACTGAATTTTATTGCTAAGGGATGCAGAACTCAGTCTTGGAGTTTATTGGCCATTATGATATATGCCAAAGGAACAAAATTGATCACCTTGCACCTGTCAGACTTCTTCAACCATTGTCGATTTCATATCAAATTTGGAGCGATGTGTCCATGAATGTTATCGATCGCTTGCCAACATCAGGAGGATGCCAGGTAATAATGGTTGTTGTAGCTAGATTGTCAAAATATGCTCATTTTATTTCCATGTACCAGCCGTGTACCTCACTGTCCGTGGCAAAGGATTTTATTGCAAATATAGTCCGGTTACATGGCGTTCCATCAAGCATGGTGAGTGACAGGGATTGCATAGTTATGAGCAATTTCTGGAGTAAGCTCTTTGAGATGCAAGTAACGAAGCTTAACATGAGGTCAAGTTACCATCCGCAGTCAGAAGTGGTAAACAGGACCTTGGAGCAATACCTACGATGCTTCACTAGTGATAAACCAAAATGGTGGAAAGAATGGCTTCCTTGGGCTGAATATAGCTATAACACTTCAACCCATTCATCCAGAAAAGTTTCTTCTTTTCAAGCAGTGTATGGAATCCCACCTTCTTTATTGCTTTGGTGTGTACCGCGAACAGCTAGGGTGGAAGTCGTTGATTTTTTCGTTTGGGAAAGAGATGATATGCTAAAAGAGCTGAAAATCACTCTCAAGCAAGTACGTGATCGTATGAAGTCTCTTACAGATCAACATCGACGGGATGTTGAATTTGGGGTGGGTGATGATGTATATCTCAAATTGGAGTTGTACCGGCAGTCTTCAGTTGCATTCCGAGCCTCTATGAAATTATCTCCAAGGTTTTATGGGCTTTTTTGGGTCATAGCTAGAATAGGGTCCGTTGTCTACCGTTTGGAGTTACCACTAGGAACAAGAATCACAATGTATTCCATGTGAGTCGGTTCCGTAAATTCTTGGGTGACAGACCCGTAGCCTCTCCTAATCTTCCACCATCAACAGAAAAGAATCTGGTTCTTCCTCAGTCGGAGAAAGTTCTTGCACATTGGGTCATACAGAAAGGAAAATATAGGCCAAAGGAGGAGGTTCTTGTCAAATGGATTGGTGCTCCCCTTGAAGATGCTACTTGGGGAGACGCTAAAAGACTGCAGAGAACCTATCCTTGTTTCACCCATGGATTGCATGGCCATGCATGAGTCCTCTGTTTGCCTCTGTTTTGTGATTAGAGAACAGAGGTGATTGGGGTTGTTGGAAATGCAATATGACGTGGTCTTTTGGTTGTTGTGATCAAATAAAACTTAGTCTTATTGCTTCTTTTAGGAGTTAATTACTATGTTTATTTCCTTTTCTTGTATGTAGGTGGACGTGACCCATTATTTGCTTTAGTTTGTTCAAGTCTGTTTGGAAAAGTGTTATATATTGGTACAAGTTAATCAATACAAGACAACCAAGATATGCAAAATCTTACTTCTCCCTGGAAATCTTCCTTCTCTTCTGCACTTTCTTGCAAAATTCTTGTTTACAAAATTATCCATATCACATGTCCTTCCACACCTAATTAATAATGTTCTTCAAATCCAACTAATTAGCAATGGTTGCCCTAAAGGTGTATAACCTGAAATGCATACTAATGCTAAAGAAAGATGAGGCATTTTTTTTTCTTATTTTTTACAGTCATTCGCTTTCTCTGCGTTCGAAATCTTGTGGCCCGTGAAACCATATAATTGCGTGCAATACATGAAATATCATTGAATGTTTGAAAGGCTTTCACTCAAGTTCTTTTGTATGGGAAGTACCAACATCATAGAGAAATTTAAACTTGAACAGAGTTTGTATACATGTACGGGCAAGAAATGACACCGACAATCAACAATCTTATGGGTAAAACAAACAGAGCACACAACTGGCCTAACGATTCAGTAAATTTGTCATCGTCAATTAGTTGATGAATCAATAAATTTAGGAACACAAGATGGCTAATTACACTTTGATTGATTGAAAAATTTTCAGAAATGTACGACAGCTGCAAATGGGGAACAAAAGAAACGAAAAAGTTGTAAAAAATTCCCCCAATCATCCATTGCATTCGTTAAAAATCGACAGCTGCTGACAAACAATTCACACCGTAGAATTGGTACAGCTGACGTAATACTGATGCAAAGTAGAGGAATCCTGCCAACAGAACCTGTATTTGCTCCAATAATGTGATCTAGTATGCAATGTTGAAGGACCTGTGGTGTTGCAATCAACCTCACAAACAAATCCTGCCGTTTCCACAGAGAGAAACGAGAGGAATTTGTTTGAAAGAAGCAGATTAAAGCTGCAGTTGACATCCCTAACTCCTCAGCAACCTCTCGGACATGAGCACAGCAAACCCGCGAAGCAAAATTTTGATTTCAATAGATGGAAGCATCAAACCTCGGCTCATAAAAGCAAACCTGGCTGTTGTATGACTGAAGAGCACATCCAGCAATCCAAGACCAGACTTTTTTGTCCACATCATATAGGAGGCCTTTTCCTTGATTCCAAGATGTAAAGCATATCAGGTTATCCTGTCCAAAGCACTCAAATCTTTCAGCTGATAACCTCAACAAAGCTCGGAAATATTTTGGCGGCATCCTACTGATCTCCACCCACATTATATTTGCATGATCCAATTCCCATATTCTCATACTCTGGAGTGTACTATAGAGACCAATCCTTCCAACAAGAAACAGACGTTTCTGAGTGCCAGCAACCAAATAACCATCCAGCAACGACCGTGGGAACTTGGCTGGAATGTGTTCCCAATAACCTGTTTCAAGTTTATGCATCATCAAACCAAGTGGAGAAAGCGTTTCCAGATACAATCGAGAATCACAATATGCCATCTTTGAAGAGCAAAGATTCACTGCAGGCATGATCTGGTGAAGAGACCATCTGTCAAGCTTTGAATGATACACTTCGGTGGGCAATGATTTATCACCATAAATATCACTGGCAGCTATCACTTTGAATGATCTATCCATTCTATCAACAACCATTATCAATTGCCTCTGTTGATTATAATGCATACTTGGCAACGTCCTCCAAGTTTGTGTTAGTGGATTACAAACTAGTGTTTTGAAAGTTAGGCCATCAAGGCCGGAAAAGCAAACAAGGCCCGCTGAAGAACCAACCAACCAAAATGCCCAGTGAGGCAAAAATGTGAAAGGAATCCTGTACCATGTTTTCAATGGCAAGCTAAATACAGAGCATTGTGGAGTTTGTGAGTTCTTCCAAAATGTCAAAAGGCAAGGCCCATGAGAAGGCACTTGTGAGTGAAATTTAAGAAAACTACTGTCTTGAAGAATTGAATTCCACCGTTTACATACTGAACGAAGACGAAATATCATAAAAGGAGGAACCCTAGCTAGAATTTCATTTAACAGATCTTCAGGCAGCATTGCCCATATGCTATCCTCCATTTGAACATCCAGATGAACGGATTTACCAAATGTCGATACTGTTTCCTCATCCAAACCACGTGGTTTTGTCTTGACAACCTTTTGCCTCGAAGGACTAGTGTTCCTCGATCCCACACGCCCCAATGGGCTGGTGTTCCTCGGCCCACCAATCCTTATAGGAGATCCTTGCCTGGGGCAGTGACCATCTTCACGAGAACCCCCATTTCCCAGCAATGGGGGACTAGAAACAGAGGATATGAATTCAGATGATTGCCCAATATAATCCATCGTAATCATCAATCCCAAAAACCTTTGTTATAATGCAATAACAACGTGTCAATACCTTGAACGACCCAATAACAACTTTAAAAAGAAAAGGTACATCCTAAATTCATGAGATTCCAGCAAAAGATGAAAACTTTGGCGCCCAAACTATAAACCCAGTAATCTAAAAGACAACAGTAAAACATATTATATAGCACAGCTTTCACTAAAATTCAGACCATAAACCCACAAAAACAACTAGATCTCAACGAAAGAACCTTCCCATAGAACAGATTGTGGCAATAACAGGTAGAGAAAAACACAAAAACGGAAACTTGAAGGGTTACCTTGAGAATTCAGAACTACAATCTGTTTGGTTCGGTAGAGAACTAAAAGAAGTTGAAAGGTTTCAGGGTTGGAGATGAGGGAGAAGGAGCCTGCCGCAGTGACTGGGTAGTTTGGATGTTTGATTTGTTTTGTGACAATTCAAGAAAATTGGATTATATCTTGGACTGCTTCTCAACCATTGTCTGCCACGTCATAAAATAATAATAATAATTGATGTTCTTTTGGACAGAACAGATTGTGCTGAAAAGACCAATGTAAATGGCCCACAAACAAATTCTGTTAAATTTCAGCCAATATAATATTTTGAAAATAAACTTTTAATTATAATTAAGAGTAAATCTTATATTGCTGACACTTTTTTATTCGGGTCATAAATGAAATTGCAAGGGTCTACAAAGGAAGCCTTCAAGCCCAAGTCCATCTTTGAAGAATCTTTCCCAAGTCTTATCATCATATCATAAGACGGATTATGAACTAATTGAAAAGAAAGAAAGAAGTTTTTTTTTTGGTGCAATCAGGGGATAGGTTTTTTTTTTTGGTGCAATCAGGGCATCCCGTTGGACGCGGAGATTAATTCTTTCGGGAGCTTACACTAAGTGGTAAATGACTGGCTACAAGATCCGTTCCATTCTCACGAGTGAAAGATTGAACCCCCTAGTTCACACTAAATGGTAAATGGCTGGCTACAAGATGCGTTCCATTTTCACGAGTGGAAGATCAAATCACCTATAACACGGTTAAGGAATGAGGCGAGCTACCACCACGTCACACCTCGTATTTGAAAAAGAGAAGCTTTTGTTGCTCTAGTAAGTGTTCCTAAAGTCTTCTTCTAGTCTGGCAGTTTGCTACAATATTAGGTGAGCAGGAAAATCTAGACTGAATCCAGTTAAGTTCACATACAACTGCAGATCATCATATCTCAACACGAAACTTTAAGAAGATGAGTATCTTTGGTTGGTAGGATCCTGATTTATTAAGCTAACTTGTTAGTATTGTTTCTTTATTTGTTATATAATTCTCTTATGGTATATCATGATAATTTTCATATTTTTTTAAGTAAAATTTTCTTGTAGTTTAAAATAATTTCTAATTTTTAAAATTCTCAAAATAATACTTGTAATTTTTAATTTTTTAGAAAATCTCTCTCTTAAATTTTTATTAAAAATAATGATAATTCACGTGCAATATGAGCATTATACATGAACTATTCAAATTTTACTGATATGATAACCTAATTTAACTCTTAAATCTAACTTAAATTAATTGAACTTGACTTAAATTAATGATTTAAGAAAATTATAATAAATTATTAATTTGAGAAAATTTAATTAGTTCGTTTTAAGTTTACGAAGTAAGTTAAATCATCATGTGATCAGTATTTGATTAGTTCATGTCAAGTATATTTCATCATTATTTTTGAATCAAAGTTTAAAAAGAATGAGTTTTTCTTAAAAAATTAAAATTATAAGGAGTTTTTAAAAACTTTCCATTTTCGACCAAAACAAAAAAACAAGGTAATAACATTTAAATACTTTGATTAATTAGACCATTCACGATTGCAGTTAGTAATACTACTTCAACGAGGCTGCCTTTCAACTGATGTAAGAAAATTATTAGGAAGCTGAAAAGGAATAAGTACGTTATGCATGATTGTGGATTTACCCTGTAAGTATACAAGTTAACAATGGGATAATGAGATTTTACCAAGTTTACTGAATCTGATTTAGGTCACAAACTTAGTCTTCACAAGTCTTGCTTGCAGGCCAACGATAAGATGATTAACCTATAGCTGTGGTAGAGATGAAACACACAGAGCTTAAGACTTACACGAGTTATTAATTAACATGAAAATTTTGAATACAGGTACAACTGTGAACTTTGAAATTTTAAGCTTAATTATATTAAGAGAGAAAGTGATACGATGATGTTTACATACAACAACCAAATTTATTCATGTTTATATACAACAACCAAATTACACATTTCAAGTTAAGATCATGGGATGGAATCTGACATATATATTACATCACCAGACCATTGATTACCAAACTAAACAAAAGGGCATGCTATCCATAGAGCCTATAAGAAAAGGATACATGTTGGGTATGAAAGTCGATCGGTCATTGAAATGTGACTTAACCCAACTGAAAGGTAAGAAATGTATAAAAGTGGAGACGCCCTAAGAAAATCATTCTTCTCCTTAACAAACGTCAAAATCTCATCGAGAGCTTAATTATGATTTTGATGACTGAAGTGTGAGTGTGATAGAAAAGCTTTGTCATGTCCAGACTTTTTTGTTACAGCAAATGTTTGGGTTTTGAAAGTTGAGTCTTGTCCTATGGAAATTATGGGCGAGGCAAGTTCCTGACTACTGAATCAATAGTCAATTAGAGGAGAGGACGTAAAGTCCCAATTGGCAGCTAACTGTAGATGACAGACAATTTGTTATTTAACTGGCATACACTTGGAAGGTAGCGAAGAAGAATTATCAAAAACAATCAAAATGCAACGTCACAAAAACCAATGGGCTGATTGCAAAAGGACGAGCGAACGCAAGCTGAGTTAGAGACTGCTAGTAAACACATTAAACTCGAAGCACGCATATTATTAAGTATTGTTACAAGTTTCTTCTCATGGTTTAATTTCGTTCAGAAACAAGTCTATAATGAATAAATAGACAATACCTAGTTTCTTTCCATACCATAAACAATGTCAGAGAGTAAGATAACATAACCCTCTAAAATGAGAATATCAAACATTAATGGACTGATTAATCAATGAGTTATAGCTTTTTTATAATTAAACATAAATTGGATGATTATTGCATAAATTAGTATGCACTAATTAATAAATGAGTTGTAGCATTTTATAAAACTAAATTGGCCCTTCTAATCTCTTCCAGAACGGTTTGAATCTAATATAATAAGTCATTTAAAATAGTACAAATGTTCAATGTGAATGTTTTGCTTTTAACACATCGGTAAATAATAAGACCTATTATTAATAATTAGGAGAATATTTTTGCAGCAACTAAAGAGATTTTTTTATATTTTCAATTGATTAATGGTGAAATTATTGAAAACTAGTATAATGTAGTACTTTATTTAAACTTATCGTTCATTCTTTATATCTAATTCAAATGTAAATCATTTATAAATTATTGAAAAAGATTTAAATAGTGACAAACTCTTGAAAATAAACAATAAGAGAAACATTTATTCCCTATTTAATTTTTATAGAATTGTATTAATTTGTTACACAAAAAGATATCTAAAGCTAACTTTGGTCACATATGTTTATTTTATATTTTAATACATGTATGATTCCTAAAATTGTGGATTATCTTTTATGCTTTTTGATATCATGTGAATTTGTCGTTTTTGTTCCATATTCAGAGTTACAAATAGATTTATTTGATGTATGATTAATAGGGGGTTTTTCATCATTAGCGTTATGACATTAAAGTTAATTTTCAATTTAAGAAGTTAAGAGAAAAATGGAAGAATACTTACATTGCATAAAATTGTCATCTTTTACTTCCTATCTCTTATCCATTTTTTTTCCTGTTTACCTAATGGTTTGTGGATAGAGGTTTAAAAAATATTTTTTCATGTGTCTAAACTTTAGACCTTAGTGTAACAGGCTTGAACTTTCACTAGCGCTTATTTGGCACTTGAGTATGCTCTCATTTCCAAGTTCATCTTCTACACGAAACACTTTGCTAGAGAGAAGGAGGAATGTAGGAGAATGTAAAGATACTTCTATTAAAAAAAACTCTCTCAAGGATGCTTTGATTCTTATGGTTCTCGATGATCTTCTATGTTACAAATGAGGCAACCCATAAAGAGTATATATACTTGTTCCTACCTAGAATAGATAATCAAGATCTACTTGATCTAATGGTCTATAGTACCCTTCTAGAATACTATATACTATTCTACATGCTTCATGTACATGATGTACGTATCTACAATATTCTACAAGCTTCTATAATGTTCTATATTATTCTACAATGTTCTATAGGTATCCACAAGCTTCCATAGGCTTCTACCAGGTTCCAAAAGTTTCCAACGTCTTCTATAAGCTTCTGCCAGTTCCAAAAGTTTCCAAGGTCTTCCATAATCTTGCACTACGTTCTAAAAACTTCCAAAGTCTTCCATAAGTTTCTACTACGTTTCAGAACAATTTTTGGTTCAAACCTTATCTTGTGGGCTTTAAAACATGTGGAACGTGACATTAGGCATGAGCATCTCGTGATCACAATAAGGCATGTTACATAGATGCATGACAATGTTAAGAGTGTAGGCATATCATAAATAAGTTGAAGTGACAGATGTTAAATATATAGATTAAGATGACAAGTATTAAATACTCTTGATGAATTTATCAGTATAAAAGATTGACCTCATAAACTCCAATTGATTAGACTATTTTTATAAGTTAATATCAATAGTCCCTTATATTTTAATTACAAACCTTATAAATTAAGCTTTTTAAACCTTGATAGACTTGAATAGAAACATGGTAGACCTTGAGTTTATGTGGACAAGTGAAGGGTCTTTGGTAAAACGTGTGTTGTACTAACAAGCAACCTTTCAGTGTTTAATAATATGTGACACATAAGTAATCATTCAACAAGGAAACCTTTAGGTCTCTGATAACTTGTCATGTAACATTATGCTTTTAATTGGCACAAACTTCTTTTTTTGTGGAGAGAGAGGCAAGAAATTGTTTTGCATCATAACGTAGTGAAAAGATCTCTAAATTCTAGTCATATACACATTACAAATCAAAATTGTCAAAGAATATATAGATAAGTTTTCCTTCACTTTTATTAGAACCTTTACTTCTTCTTTCCTTTCGTACATTCTAAAAAAGCTTATGCCCAACCTCTTTACTTTATTCTTTAACTATTCTTTCTAATTTTTTCTTGCTTATTCATTGGTTTGTTCATTTGAGTTTATATTTTTTGTTAGAGAGTCATGTCTCATTCAAATAGTTTTAACCAATGGTTCTAAATATAAATCAAAAGAATCTACAATATTTAGCAGTAGTGAGACAATTAGGAGGGGAAAAGATATAGTTATTAAGACATCATCCTTACATAAAGTCATTGATGAAGTTTGAGGTAGAGGGTTATTAAGGCAAAGTTAGATCAAGTGATTTGAAGGGAATGGGGGTTTATTTCTCCTTTCTCCCTACATTAACCTAAGGTGCTCCTTAAAGGGGAAGTAGACTTGCTCTATCAAACTTGATGATATTAATGCTTATTACGATAACTCTGAGTATGGGAATGAGACTTACTCTAAATGAATTTTGCTTGAGAGTTATAAAAGAGATAGGTCTCGCCATAAGGCAACTCTACCCCCATATTTGATGTTTCATTTTTTTCTCCCAAATCTATCCCTTAATAAACTTTCAAACTAATATAGTTTAGACTTCAAGCTTGAAATGAATTTGAACAAATCTCTGTAACGAACTCATGGGTGGAGGCATTGATTTTTATTTTTGAACCTAGAGGATGGGAGTCAGTGGGGGTTGAGGCATACTTGGGGAAAGGTTCATCGTAGCTTTAATAAGAGGTGGAAATCACTCTTTTGGCCCCACAAGAGAAGGCCTTATTGGATTATAAGAATCTACTTCTTTAAGGAATTGTTGCTGATGGAAAGGTTGTTGTTATAGGCCAATATTATCAATTAGAAGGTTTATAGGTTATTCTTTTATAATTATGTTATTTTTCTATTGGTTACTATTATTGACTTCTAATTTTACAAGGATGAATTTTCATAAGTTTATGTCTACAACTTACTAAAAGAAGAATGCCACCAAGAAGAGGAAAAGGGTGGCACCCCTCGGAGTGAGGTAAACCCAATGGATTGCTGAATCCAGTCCTATCATTAAAAGTAAGATAGATAATGAGTTGACTTAGGAAGTTCTCACGCTCGCACTAACCTATATCAGACTGATGATTTTAAAAGGTACAACTATTAATGACAAGGACAAGATACCTAATTTAGGGATCTTCATTCCTATGTGGTACATTAAGCCTAAGTATTAGACTTTTAAGGAGAGATGATCATTTGCAATTATGTCAAAGCCTAATACCACAAGAATATAATCTCTTAATGAGAAACTCCATGACCATATTACTAGGCATATTAAGGTCAACATCACTGGAGTAATAAACTTCTCTCAATAATTTGTTATAAGGTTAAGTATATCATCACTAATAACTTATAATACAGATCCCTATATATAGAAAGATATATAACGAGAGGTTTGAAAGGTATAGGCTTATTTAGACCCATAAAGAGATAGTAAGCAATCACAACAAGTTCATGAAAGCTTTGATAAGTAGATACATAGTCTGACTATAAACTATGATAAGTTAAGTGTCTATATTGCCAAAATGATTTAAGTATCTTATAAGGAAGGAGTATAAAATGGATGTGTTCTATGATTTTCTAAAGAAAAACTCTTTTGAGACTTAAAATTGAAACAACATATTCATGTTTTCTATTGAGGGCTTTAAAAATCCAAATAGCTTATAAAGTCCAAGCATTCAAACCTGCCTATTGATGAGTTAAAATAATTGATTTGTCTACTCCTAATCATGCACCTAAGTTTAAGTTTGCATCTGATTCTCTCTATTGATGATTTCATTGATTTTTTTTAAAGGACTTGGGTGAAAAACCTAATATGGAAGGTTATCTCTCTTCTACTAACATCAAACTTCTAGTCGCCATTTGATAGGTTAGTGATCAATCTTTAGGTTAGTATGGATAAAAAGGTATGGCTCATTAAATAATGTTTAGAGTTGTTATTGAATGTTCTTGGAGTATGCCTTTTGGTCATCTTATGGATGTCTATGCCTAAGTTTGTAAATCTCCCTCTAGCTAGTTAGATTATTATTTTATTTGTTCCCCTGTAATTTTTGACTTTTGTTCTTAGTTTATCAATATAAACCATTTCTATTTTTTTCACATGCTCTTTCATCTTTCTTAGTATATATAGATGTTTTTTTCTCCTTAAGTTCAAAACATATGGTTAATTATTATTTCAAGTAGAGTAGTACCTTTGTTAATATATTAAATAATTTAATAAGTAAATTTATGCCTTATAGGTATGTTATATCTTTGAAAAAAAATTATTTTATGCACATGATTGGTTAGTATGCTTGCATCTTATGAGTGCATTTTATTTTACTATGAGAACATCTTAGGTGATCCTTCATTAAAAGTTTACATCTTGTAAATGCATCTCTCCTTAAGGTGAAAATGTCTTAGATATGTGATCGACAAATAGATATACAATTTAGGAGTGAATTTCACCTTAGGGAAAAAATGTCATAAGTGCATGATCATTAGATAGATATGTGACTTATGAGTGTGCTTCGCCTTAATGTAGAACATCTTTGTGCATGATAGCTAGATAGGTTTGCATCTTATCAGTGTATTTTTCCTTTAAGCAAAAATACATTTAAGAGTATAATTGCTAAATAGATTTATGCGTTATAAGTATGTTTCACCTTAGAGAAAAAAAATGCCTTGGGCGCATAATTGCTAAATTGATTTACACTTTATGAATGTGTTTTGTCTTAGAGTGAAAATGTCTTAGGTGTACAATTACTTATGTCTTACAAGTGCATTTTTCCTTAAAGCAAAAACATCTTTAATGTATGGTCTAGATATGAATTATGTTAAGTCAAGAGGACTTCACTTTTATTAATTTTGATGACAATCAAATAATAATAATCTTAGAAATGTATGAATTGTTTTGATAAATTTGTTAAGTACATAAAATATAAGTAACACTTAGTCAACTCAGAAGGTGCACAGTTAACAACAGACGAAGTGCTACACCGGACGAAGCGCAATACTAGACGAAGTACGATACCAGACGAAGCGTTACACCAAATGAAGCGCGACACCAAACGAAGCACGATACTAGAAGAAGTGCAACAACAGACAAAGTGCTACACTAGATAAAGTGCAACACCAGATGAAGTATAACACCAGACGAAGAGGAATAACAAACGAAACGTAGTAAAAGAAGAAGTATTATTCCAGATGATACAAAAGGAAGATATTCTAGAATGTCAGATAGTTAGTTAGTTGGGTTTAGTTACAGGACTCAACTAGTGACCGTTTCTGGAAAATTCAAGAAGCAGTTTTCAAGAAGACAGTTGGAGACTTAGGCTATAAATACTAATTCTAGAGAAGACTAAATTAACAAATGCTTTTACATTAACAAAAACTCTATAGTCAAAGTGCAAAAGAAGTGAGCGAATACATCTATAACCTAAAGCTCAAAAATACTTTTCTTAGAGAGAGAAAGGAAGGCCAGAGCTTGGAGAGGCTAATATAGCTGATAAAAAATACTTTGTGAGAGAGACCTGAAGAGGCTCTGCAAGTGTAGAAAGAATACTTGTAAAGTTATAAGAGTATAGTGAAATCTCAGACTAACTCCTAGGATTGGACGTAGCCCAAGGTTTAGGGTGAACCCGTATAAAATCGCAGCTTCTATTCTCTAACCCTTAGCTTTTAATTATCTTGTTGTTAGACAAGTAGGTAATATTACTTGCGATTGCATTGCTTATCAACTTTAGCAAAGTGTTTTAGTAGTCATTTGAATTTTCATAAAGAAATTCAAGAAGTTTCAAAAGATTAATATTTATAAAAAAAATACATAATCCAATTCCCTTCTTGTGTAGTTTACATATCATATTGAATTTCTCTATTAACAAGTGATTTACTTCAGTTTATGAATTGCTTGATAAGTTGTGAATTTAGGAAATATATGTTACATGGATTCCATTGTGAATTTTTCAATCGAAATAAATATTTCAATGGGTTTCGCTTATTTCTCGTTATAAACCTATTACCCTCTAGCTTTAAGCTCACCTCCTTTAGTACCATCTTCAGGTGATGAGCGAGAGATTGAGTGATTGAGAATCAAGGCATCAATTTGGATTTGCATGTTTTGTTTTGTTTTAGAGTAATTTATGTAAAACAAGGCTGTAGTCATATGTTGTGAAATTATTGTTCAAATACCCTTTGTAATTTGGGATTTTGGCGAAATGTTGTATTGTGGCTAGGAAAGCCCATTGAAGCTTTGTAAAACACTTATGTTTTGATGATAATGAAATATGATTATATTTTTGGCTTATGACTCTCAAAGTTTGTACTTTGCATTTTCAATCTTTTCATAGGTGTAGAAATTGTGTTTTGACTTTAAGAGAAGAACTGTATTGATTTAGGCTGAATTGGACAAAGTTGTCCGAATGAAAGTTGTATTTTATCTTTTTATCTTTCCAACGCTATAAAGTATGTAAATTTTGGATATCAGAGTTGAGAGATATGAGCATTATAAGTTAGTAATGCTGCATAGGATGCATAACATAACAGCTAAGGTGAAAGATGGGAATTTGTTATATAAGATAAATCATTTGAGTTGAGATTTGGGAGTGATATTACATTAGAAGAAGTGAATTTGGGAAGATTATGAGTGAAGTGATGCTAGAATAAATGTAAGAACTATTGGAGAGGTTTTGGAGGGAGTTTTGTATCACCCATGTCCGTTAGATAGAATTTAGGTCTATTAAACGGACCTTCTCGGGTGTAAAAGTACCCCCAGCTGCTGTCATGTGTAATTCAGTTGGTGGACAACTAAGAACCTTGAGAGTATGCTTACTGCAAGCTGAATATCTGGTTTTGTAGAGGTTATGTATATTAAGCTTCCATTAAGACTTCTAAATCTCCCTTTATTTGTTGTTTTGTTTCCATCTATCTTTTGTAATTTTTCTTTCCAATTCATTGGTGAACTTGCTGGTTTACTCTCCAATATGTGAAATTTCTTAAGCACTTCAATTTGAGCTTAACTCCTTCAATTTCCTTAGCATTGTTTCCAGTCAGCAACAAATCATCAATATAAACAGACATATAAATAAGTCTA
Source organism: Erythroxylum shatona (assembly GCA_027568895.1). NCBI lineage: Eukaryota > Viridiplantae > Streptophyta > Magnoliopsida > Malpighiales > Erythroxylaceae > Erythroxylum > Erythroxylum shatona. The sequence goes on from JAOSBK010000008.1 coordinate 14,521,686, forward strand.
TCCTCTTGCTTCCTCACGTAGAGAGTAAGTCCATTCTCACTTTTGATGAAACCAATATGTTGCAAGTAAGCATCAAACTTATCATACCAAGCTCTTAGAGCTTGTTTCAGCCCATACAAGGCTTTCCTCAGTCTATACATTTTCTCCTCCTATCCTTCTATAACAAAACCCTCAGGCTGCTCAACATAGATCTCCTCCTTTAACTCTCCATTCAGAAAAGTTGACTTGACGTCTAATTAATGTATAAGTCAACCTCTTTCAGCAGATAGGTTCAAGATGAGTCTGATTGTTTTCAACCTTGCTACTGGTGTAAAGTTGTTTCAATAATCCACTCCACTCACTTGTGAATACCCCTTGACTACTAATCTAACCTTAAGCATGTTCAAAGTACCATCTGGATTTATATTGGTTTTGTAAACCCACTTCACACCAATAGTCTTCTTGTTAGCTGGTTTCTCAGTTAGCTCCCAGGTTTGGTTATTTTCTACCACATTGAACTCATCCTACATTGCATGTAACATCCCGTCCCCTTATTAAGGGTTAAGACCCAAACATTCAGTAATTATGAGCTCAAAGAGATTAAGACAATGCATTTTCTTGCCCATGCATCATGTTAGCATATATGTACATAAATACAGAATGTTTTCACATAAAAAGTTGTACATGCATTCATTGACAACTTCTGGGTATCAATGGTATTAAATGTGATTTTATTGAAAATGAGGAGTAGAAGGAGTAGAAAGAGTGATCTTGGTATGAGTTGTGATAAGGAAAGATTTAGAAACAAGATTTGGTAGTGATCTGGACAATGTTAACTGAGTATGCTTCAGTCTTCTATCCACAACGTTTTCTCTAGTCATCCAAACGAGATGATTCTTAATTTGGATTAAACTAGATATATATGGCTACTTTTTGTATGCAGACATCGAATCTTAGTTCAGTTTCTAAAAGTCTCAAATTTCATGAACTTATGGAGTTGGTCTGGTATGTTGGTGTGTGTATGGAAACATTCATCTTCAGACTTTAGGGATCAATTTGGGGTTTATATAATGAGATTTTAGCCAAATGCCTTCTGGAAAGTTGTAGATCTTTCTTTTAGCTTTCCAACGGTATATAGCATGAGAAATTTGGACATTGGAGTCAAAAGTTATAGTCCTTATAAGTGAAGATGTTCTACGGATGGAAATGAGACGATAGAAAAATAGACGATGGAAATGAGATGATAGAAAAGCAGACGATGGAAATGAGACGATAGAAAAACAGACGATGAAAATGAGACAATAAAAAAGCAGACGATGGAAATGAGACAATAGAAAAACAAACGATGGAAATGAGACAATAGAAAAGCAGACAATGGAAATGAGATGATGGAAAAGCAGACGATAAAAATGAGATGATGGAAAAGTAGACGATAAAAATGAGATGATGGAAAAGCAGACGATAGAAATGAGACAATGGAAAAGCAAACGATAGAAATGAGACAATGGAAAAGCAGACGATAGAAATGAGACAATGGAAAAGCAGACGATAGAAATGAGACGATGGACAAGCAGATGATAGAAATGAGATGATAGAAAAGCAGACGATGGAAATGAGACGATGAAAAGCAGATGATAGAAATGAGACAATGGAAAAAGCAGACGATAGAAATGAGACAATAGAAAAGCAGACGATAGAAATGAGACGATAGAAAATGAGATGATAGAAATGAGACGATGGAAATGAGATGAAGCAAACTAAGACGAAAGCAAAAACAGACTGGATCCTTTTGGTCATAACTTCTTCTCTAGACTTCCAAACGACTTGATTCTTGAACCATTGGATTTGTAAGACTTTTCTCTACATCTCCACCAAAAATAGAAGCTATATGAAATGAAGTAAGAAAGATTAGGTGGAAAAGGTAGGACGGGTACAGTGAGTGTGCTCCTAAAGGATATGAACTGGTGTTATCCCACTGAACATACTTC
>JAOSBK010000008.1:14523752-14551003 GCA_027568895.1 Erythroxylum shatona
TTACACAATTCAACCCCCCTTCTTGTGTAGTTTACATATTATATCGAATTTCTATATTAACAAGTGATTTACTTCAAATTATAGTATCTTTTAAGATAAATATTTGAACACATGATAAAAACTTTACTAATAGTGTGAACGTAAGTGTTGCTTATACCATATCCATAAAATTTCTCATCTATTAAGATAAGACAACTTGTAGTTTTTGATCTTGCAACTTCTTTAATAATAAATGGTCTAAACCATTTTAGTTCAAGTTGTCTCTTTGTTTTTGTTCAATTAAGATTGGGGCCTTTACTCCAAAAGCCATATTGAAAGATGACTTCCCAATATAAGTTTTGGACATAGTGTAATAGGCAAAAGGATGGAATGAATATGATCTACCCAAGTTCTTTCAAACTTCTTAACTTTAGTACACATACATTAGAGGATGACCTTGGTCATGACTTCAGTCAAGCTGATTCTTATTTATTTATAGAATTGTGAGAATCCTTTGCTATTGAATTATGTGTCCTTATTTAATAATAGCTAAAGGAACACCATAATGACTAATTGTGTTAACTATCAAGAATTGTTTCACGATTATGGTTGTTATTATCATATATGCTTTATTCTCTACTTACTAAGTAAAATCATTGAATGCATGTAAAAATAAATTTAATTTGGTGTATTGCAAGTAGAAAAGGTCCTAGAATGTTTATCCCTCACTGTGCAAATAGTATTAGGCAAAAAAATTGGTTTATATTAGTTTTAGGCTTATGGTGAAAGTTTGAGTGTCAATGATATATTTGTTGCACTTCTTCACATAATCTTGAATTCCTTTCCTAGCTTTAGCCAGTAGTATCATTTTATAAGTAATTTATAGAATAATAGAGAGGCCCCTTTGTATGACTCACATCTCTCTTCAAAGTAGTCTCTCAAAATTCGTGGTGCTTCAAATAAGGCCACATAATGCAAATAAGTTAAAATTAAAGATTTATAACAAAGTTTTTCATTTATAAGTGTGTACCTTTCAACATTGCATATAAACCTGTTGGCCTTTTTAGTATCCTCTGAATTTTTCTCGTAGTAAATGTATTCTCATATCTCTCTTATTCACTCATCCTTTTGTTACTTGATCTTATTCACATATACTACTATGTATTCAAGATTAAGCCTTTCTTCCTAGAAGAATGCTCTTTTGTGCCCTCTAGGTACCTCTTTTGATAGTTGATTAGTTAAAACATTTTCCTTAAGAGGTATTAATTGTATATCTATAGTCATACCCTAACTCACTTAGAGAGATATTGCCTTTTTTAGGGCTTTAAGTAATAATGCTCACAAGATCTTTGAGATCACTCCAAACAAACTATTTTCACAATGAAGAAAACTAAAAAATTATGGATATAAGATTTTAATGTGGAAAAACACTCTAGCGCAAAGTTAAAACCATGGGAGAAATTGATAATAAAATCTAATAAATTAAATAGTAGGATACAAATGATTAAGGTTTATAGTTGTCTAACTTAAGAACACCTCACAAGTCACAAGACAACTATAGCAAATTTAACTACAACTATAGCTAATTTAACTTTGTTAGCATTCTTTAGAGCTCTCTTAAAAGACTTATGATAACTAACTCTATAACTGAGTATAAATTGATATGAACACGCACGTGCACGCGCGCACGCACACATACACACACACACATTTGAACTCTAAAGCACTTCTGTTGTTGAGTGTTTTTATCTTATCCAACAGTTGTTTTTCAAATCTTCAAAAGGACAAGATTTATAACATACACTCCTTTCGATCTAATGACACAATTAAGACCTCCAGAGTTTAGATTTAGTGGAATCAATCAAGTGAACATCCATAAAATGGGGGTTAGACCCACAATAACCTTTTATTTTACATGTTTTTCTTTTTAGACTTAAATTCTCAAGACTTGATTTAAAAGATCCGATTTCACATATAACACACTTAGTTGTAAGTGGGAAGTAGATTTATACTCTGACTTATTATTTGATGTTTGATAGTTGTGTCTTTACATATATTTAATTTTTATGTCAAACTTTCCTTTGATCATAACTCTTACCTACTACCTTTTCTTTCACTACATCTATCAAAAAAATTCACCCATATCATCATAATTTTTACATTTATCACTGGTTTTACTAGGTGACCTATGTGGTCCACTTAAAAATTTATGATCACCTATGACTTGGAGAGATATTCTTGGGAGTTGTATTCACTTAAATTTACTAACCACTTAATCAATCGTCGTAAAAAGTTAGGCTTATACATTATCTATCAAATATACACATCTAAGGGCTGCTTCATTATGAATCTTTATACTATCTGAAAACAATCTCATAGCTTTACAATATGAGTTCAATTGTCTTATTCTTGATAATCATATCATTAACATAAGCTTACATACTCTTTCCCAATATAGGTTTAAACATCTTATTAACCAACTTTGGTATATCACCTTGATATTTTTAAACCTTAAAGCTTAAACTGATAACAATAAGTGTTATTGTGGGTAACGGATGAGGCCTTCTTAATGTTTAGCTTATATATTGGGATCTAGTTATACCCTAAATATGAATCTATAAAGCTTAACCATTAACGGACAACTACTACATCTACTAGTTTGTCAATTTTAGGTAAAAGATAACTATCTTTTAGACCTTCTTTATTCAGATATGTAAAATTCACATGTGTGCTATTTTTTACTTTAACTTTTAAACCATTACTATTTTGGTCAACTACTTTGAATACTAAATTTTATACACAAAACCAATATTTAACAACTTTACCTCCTCTCTAGCAACCATCTACCTCTTAAGGAAAAAAGAAATTTGTTTCTTCTACCTTATAGGCCTATAACTATGCCTGATAGTCAATCTATGCACTATCGCTTCTAGATATATTCCTAACATATACCTCTGATATACCATTATCAGTCGTTTTAAGTTCTATTAATATCCAGTCTTAATAAAACAATGACTAAGAACAATTTTGGGATAGTACATAAATGCAATATGAATCTCATAATTATAATCTCATCATAATTTCATTTGCAATGTATAATTATCCCATGGGCTTTATTATATACATCTAAATATGTGCAAGATAGAAAATGTTTTTACATTTTTTATCACTAAACTACAACTAACCAATTAGCTATAAGACGTAAATCAACACAAACTTTCCATGGCAATGGCTTTAGAGGGAGGGAACAAGGACATTATTGTACTTTTTCACATCTTATAGGACAAGGTTCATTAAATCTTGGATAGCCTTTCATCCAGGAGATTGAGGAGTCATTGTTGCTACAGTTCAGCTTCCTAACCTAGAAGCATACAATAGTTTAACATACCTAATAAATCATGTCACCACATACCAAGAGATGATAAATCTACAAGTGGCCTCAAATATACTAAAGTTTAAGGTCTTTTCTCCAACATTGGCAAGAGTAACATAGGATTTTAGAAATCCATTTAGAATATTACTTATATGTCTATGAAAATTTTCATTGTGATGATTGTATAAATGATCTTTTGACTTGAGATCTCCAAGATTATCTTGTATAGGAATTATATGTTTTGATACTATTTATGACCTTTTCTAATCATGAGTAGTTCAGTCGATAGTCATTGATTGTAATATGAACTATATGGAGGTAGTTGAGTGATTAAGATAGGATTCATCACCCTGAAGTAATTCGGAAGAATGTTTCATTTTTTCGATTAGTATTGATTCAAAAAAAATTTGTCCAAGGTGGAATGACATTTTGTAAATAGTTTACAAATGTCATTAATTAAACAATAACTAATGGTAGAGAACGAAATGATTGGACTCAAAATAGAGCATATATTAATTTCATGTTCTATGTCTAATTGAAACATTATATGATGAAATGATTGAATTATATGAAAAAATCATACATGAAAAAGGTAGTCAAAACCACTTTGACATCCTTAAATATTTGGGTTGTCATTATGTGTTGCTAGATATCAATATTGATTTATAGATATAAATTTTTTAATTAGAGAGTTTAATTTATCTCATCTTAAATATGATATAGGGTTATAATTTGTATCCATTGTCTACATATTTAGGAACCTAATGGATCACACATAGAGAATGAGTTGAAGATAGTAAAAACATTTTAATCAAGTTGGACTTTATTGTAAAGTTTGAGAAATTTATGATTAAATATGAGCTATTTACTAAATAGGGATCAATATGAGACAGTGAACCTTATTTGAGCATAATATGTATTTAATTAAAATTATTTATAATTCTAATTCAAGTTTAATTGAAATTAGAATTTAATTTCAATTAAATTACTAAAATATCCAAAATCTATTATAAATAAACTTAAGCTTTAATGAAGCTAGCAATCATTGCCTACTACAAAACTTGCAAAGTTTTCTCAACCTGTTTTGTAGATATCATTAGAGGCTAGAAACTTGTACTTTTATGGTAGTTAAGGTGGACCGAATTCATAAACGATTTGATGAATAAGACAAGAAAAATGATCAATTTTTTAATAAGGTACAAATTAAGATTCATGTTTTATTATGATTTATGTGTTAACTAGCTTATAAAGTTTTAATGTTTTAACTTTCGAGAAATCAAACGAAAATCTTTTGTAATTATTCTGTTGCATACTAGATCAAATCCTAACTTGATTTCTCAACAATTTGTTTTTAGTTTGTGATTCTCTAATTTTGACCACGTTGTCGATCACTCCGTTGCTTTTAGGAGACTTTGCTATAGATAATGGTCTCCTAAGGATGTGCTTACTTCTTCTTTTCTTGTTGTTGGAAAAACACATTAGGACGTGGAACAGACAGGAATTTGGAAACATATTCCACCGAAAACACAGACTTTTATCCAGACTGGCAGGTATACAAAAAGCCCTTAAAGTACGACACTCAGACTCTCTAACACAGTTGGAGGTGTTCCTCAGAAAAGAACTTGAACAAGTTTTGTGTGAGGAAGAATTATTTAGACATCAATAATCGCGCGCCAAATGGATGACATAAGGAGATCGCAACACGGCATACTATCATCCACTACAAAGGCCAAAAGGCGACATATAAAAGTCCATGCTCTAAGGGACAACACAGGTCAACTAATCTCGGACACGACTGCTTTGCGAAGTTTGGCTCAAGCATCCATGGAACAATTGTACACGGAGCAGGAGCGATACCAGGCAAGGATCCAGCTCAGGGGAGCATTTCCGACTCTACATTCTACTGCAAAATTGAGTATGAGAGCTTCGGTACAGGCGACTGAAGTGAAACAGACCATCTTTGATATAGAGGCCAACAAAGCACCGGGAATTGATGGATTCCATGCCATTTTCTTCCAAAATCAATGGAATATAGTAGGAGATTCATTAGTTGAATATATTCAGAGCGTTTTTAGATTGGAAACATGGGACGCGAAGATCAACAAAACAATAATTGTGTTAATCCCTAAACTCCCTTCGCCTACGTACATTACATAATTTCGACCCATCAGTCTCTGTACGGTCATCTATAAAACCATTGCAAAGATCGCGATGAGCAGGCTGCAACCATATCTATCTGATATAGTTTCCCCAATCAGTGTAGCTTTGTTCCTAATCGGCAGATCACGGATAATATCATCATAACACAAGAAGTGATACACTCCATACGGAAAAAGAAAGGAAAATTTGGTTATCTCGCAATTAAAGTCGATCTTGAAAAAGCGTATGATCGGCTAAGCTGGAAGTTTATACAAGAGATACTGGAGCTAGTGGGTATTCCCGAAGCACTCATATATGTCATTCTAAAATGTATCACCACAGTTTCCATGCAAGTTAATTAGGAGGGAGAGTTATCGGAGTCGTTTCAACCTACCTGGGGAGTTCGCCAGGGAGACCCGCTCTCGCCATATATATTTGTTCTATGCCTAGAGCAACTGGGACATATGATCAACCAGGCGGTCGAGGCAGGGCAATGGCAACCTATCACTTTGAGCATACATGGCCCCAAGTTATCGCATCTTTTCTTCGCAAATGACCTAATCTTATTTGCTAAAGTACAGGATGATCAAGTGTTGTTCATTCATGACATCCTACACAACTTCTGCATGAGGTCAGGACAAAGAGTTAGTAAGGCCAAGGCGCGGTGTTTTTTTTTCTAACAATATCTCACACTCTGTAGCTAGTGCGATTTGTCAAAGTTTGGGCTTCCAGCGTATGCATGATCTGGGGAAGTATCTCGGGGTACCTATTATCCATGAGCGGAGTTCTAAACGGACTTACCAATATCTCATTGACAATGTGCAGAGGAGACTTAATGGATGGAATGGAAAACACCTTTCACTAGCCGGAAGGGTTACTCTAATTCAATCGGTGCTATCAACTCTACCCATATACACGATGCAAACCGTACGTCTCCCTCGACAATTATGCGACGATTTGGAGAAACTCATCCGTAGGTTCTTGTAGGGCGATACTGAAGAACATATCAAGACCCGTTTAGTCAGGTGGGATCAGTTGTGCAAGCCAAACCTGTCAGGAGGATTAGGATTGAGGAAAATTCGGGTGTCGAACGATGCATTATTGACGAAACTCGGTTGGGCTCTAATCATCAAGCCTGATTCGTTATGGGTTCGAGTTCTTAGTGCAAAATATAAGTTTGATCGCAATCATTTTCCAGTTTCTATTTCAACTACGGGAAGCTCCATAGTTTGGAGAGGAATTGCTTTGGTGTGGGGATATGTCCTCCGTGGAATTAAATGGGTAGTGGGCAATGGCGCAACTATTAAATTCTGGGAGGATGCATGGGTGCATGATGTAGGGCCACTGAGATATAATGCAATTCAACCTATTCCCACTCATTTATCCAACCTTACAGTTAATTTCTTTGCCGACGCCAATGGTGGCTGGAACTGACAGCTATTTCAATTACTCATCCCAAATTCGTTTTGTATGGCAATAGCAGGTACGCTACCCCCTTCCTCTTTATTGGGTCTTGATCGGTTGATTTGGGGAGCTTCTCATAATGGGGTATTCTCTACAAAGTCCGCATATAAGTTAATTGATGGCCAGCTAGACATTGCCGGCGACAATGATTGGTACACCATCTAGAAATGGGAGGGGCCATCACGGATCAAAACATTCCTATGGTTATTGACCCAGGGTAGGCTTCTCACGAACTACCAACACCACATTAGAAAATTAACTACAGATCCCACATGTCAGTTCTGTAGCGAAACATAAACGCTTTTGCATGTATTCCGTGACGGTTGTAAAGCTCGCCCTTTCTGGTGACGGTTGTATTTTATTGCAAACTCAGATGAATTTTTCGGCGGATCTATAATTACTTGGATAGCACGTAATTTAAAACAGTGCACACAGTTACATGGGATTCAAGGGTCGCTAGTATTTGGGATGGCTTGCTGGTATTTATGATATTGGCAGAATAAAACTATTTTCGACACTCAATTCTCCTAGCCTATAAACCCACAACAGATTGTGCTTGAATATGCCCAATCAATAGAACAGGCCAAAGAAATTGTCAATAGAGCAATTCCGCGTCCAAGGTTGAGGGTAGAAACCCTTGTGGGTTGGCGCAATTCTCCACCTAACTGAGTATGGGTCAATACGAATGGTACTTATAAAGTGGCATCTTCGTAGGCCTCAGCTGGAGGTATCGTTAGGGACAGTATTGGCTCTTGGATAGGTGGATTTGCACTTAACATTGGTTACTGCACTGTTGTTTCTGCCGAATTATGGGGGGTTTTCACAGGTCTACAACTTGCATGGGACCTCGAATGCAGACAAGTGGAATTAGAAGTGGACTCCTTGATAATTATTAACATTTTATCATCATCTGTAAATCAAACCACCAGGATTAATTCACTAGTACGGGGGATTCAGAACATATTAGCCAGAGATTGGGTTGTGAATATCAGACAAGTTTATCGGTAGGCTAATCGGGTTGCGGATTGGCTAGCCAATTATGGCCTTTCTTTAGACCTTGGCTTACACATCTTACAGAATCCACCTGTGGGTTGCCTGACTATTATACTAGAGGATGTCTCGGGAGTTTCATTTCCTCGTCAAGTTATTTCTGATTAATGTAACTCCTTTTCGAACAAAAAAAAAAAACACATCCATGAGTACTTTGAATTGTTCTTACAATCCATGTTAGAACTTTGAATTGATATTAACCTCAAAATGTTGGTGATATTCCTATGATAGGTTCTTCAACACTTTCTATCTCAACTTTGATGTTTGAACGAATGTGTAGTCGTCGAAGACCTTGTCAATGTAAGAACAAAAACAATGGACAAAGAGAACATCCAAAGACGTAATTGGTGATATTGAACCCTGTCTCCCATGTTTTTTCAAATGTATGTATGTAAGCTGGCAAATGCATAGACCTCAAAATTCCAACCCATATCCTTTACACTCACTACCACCAAATTTTTTGTATTGTATGTTATAAAATAATTCATATTCCACGTGCTGCTCTTCTGTTCCTCTCGCCGGGATTTCCTCCACTTCCTCTCATTTGCTTCCCACCCGAAGTCCAAACGCTTCACCCATCAACTAACAATTATTTGGGAGAATTGGGCTGCTGACGCTTTCATCCAACTCCTTCGACGCAAACTTCATTTCTCTGATTCCCTATGTGATCCGAGCTGCAGTTGGGGCTGATTCCACTGAAAAGTAGAGGAATTTGGTATTGTGCTACTTGTTAATCGTTCAAAGTTTTGATCTACTTGTGAGGGGGTGTGATTGGTGTGCACGAATGGGGGCGGTTACGTCTTCGATGGCCGCAAAGTTAGCATTTTTTCCTCCGAACCCGCCGTCGTATGAGGTGGCGGTGGACCAGGTTACTGGGAAGCTTAGGATGTCGGTGTCCGGGATTGCGATGGGGTTGAGGGACAACGTCGACGTTTTGAAACTGGACACGAAGAGAGGGAATCAGGTGGTAGCGGTGTACTTCAAGAACCCAGCAGCCTCGCTGACTCTGCTTTACTCTCATGGCAACGCAGCTGATCTGGGTCAGATGTGTGATCTGTTCTCCGAACTCAGTTTGCATCTCAGAGTTAATTTGATGGGGTTGGTTTGTTAACGATTTTGTTCTTATCTTTAATTGCTTCTTGTGCGAATCCAGTTTTTGTTTTAACTTTGAAATAATTGATGATTGATGTATTCAGGTATGACTACAGTGGTTATGGGCAGTCAAGTGGGAAGGTATCACCTTTGATTGATTCTTCTTTATTTACTTGGTTCATGGTAAATTTAGCTGGAGAGATCTAGGATGGTCGTTCTTGGGATTTCGTAGTAGATGTAAATGATTTTGAAGTTTTTCATCTTTTTGGTTTCCACCATTTTGAATCTTGAAATTATATGCAAATTTTTAGCTGAAAAGCTTGAAGCCTTGCTGTATGCAGTAAATGCTTGCAGGTAGATGAGGTTTGAGAAATTTGTAGTATTGTGATTTCTCTCTATGGAATATGGAGGTTGGTTCATTAACTTTGATAGGCTTTGTTTACTGTTTGAAAAAATAAATTTCCTTAGTTTCTGTCGTGCTAAACTTTCCCTTTCTATGACAATACGAATCTCTTGGTGAGGAAAACAGCTGCTAGTCCTTCTGATTTTTCTTGTGAGTTATGTCAGAATCATGTTTGAAACAAGATGCAACGTCATATTCACTAGCCAAAATGGATTGCTGAATTTAAATTGTCTTTTTGGACAGCCAACTGAGCAGAATACTTATGCTGATATAGAAGCTGCCTATAGGTGCCTTGAAGAGAAATATGGGGTGAAGGAAGAAAATATAATATTGTATGGGCAATCAGTTGGGAGTGGACCAACTATAGATTTAGCGGCTCAATTACAGAGATTAAGGGCTGTAGTTCTTCACAGCCCAATTGCATCTGGCCTACGTGTCATGTATCCTGTGAAAAGAACGTATTGGTTTGACATCTATAAGGTGATTACAGATGAATAATAAACTGTATTGTTTCATACTGCTTTTTCATGATTTTTTTGTCATCGTTTGTCAATGATATTCTGACTTGGTGTGGTTATATGGCACAGAATGTTGATAAGATACCGTCTGTGAGTTGTCCAGTACTGGTTATTCATGTAAGTATTTTGGTAGTTTGAGAATAATGGTCAAATTCTATGTGTATATTTACACGTAATGGCATTTTGGCATGTTGCTTCCTATCTTTCCTATGTGGTTGGTAAAAATCTAATCCTTCTTACAAAACGAATCAAGTGATCTAAAATAGTGCCAACTATGGTTAGGGCCTGTGAGTTTGTGTGTGTTTGTGATCAGCACCAGGTGCAGGACGGTTGAATAATAATTTCCACATCTACAATTGTTCTACAATTATCTTCTGGTTTGAGTCAACTTTCCCCTTATCTTGGTTCAAAACTTATCATTTGGGAAATGTGTGCTGCTTCATCTAAATTTAATCTCCAGTTGGAGGACCAAAGATCGTTATTGATCTTTTCCCTGCCATTGTGTTGGCGGATCAGTGGGCAGTCTGAACCTCTCTATTCAGGCTGGAATGAATAGTGTTACTGACATAGATGGCATTAAGGTGTTATCGCTGTTTTTGCACAAAGTATCCCCAATTGTTTATGAACTCTTGCTTTTTCAGTGTAAGTGGGAGAACTTCTGTGCACTAGAATGGATGAAAGAAAGATGGGAATTAAACAGGCAGGAAACTGAGTTCTTATGTACAAATCTTCATATTGTGCTAGATTTGTTTCCGTTGTCTATTTGGTATCTTTCTTCTTGCCAGTCCTTTTCATTCCAATTTGATAAGAGTGCTGAATAGACTATTTCACATTCCCTGCTACTTGTAAACATTATGTAGAGTGTGGGTAATTGCAAGGTTCAATGATCCTAAACATATTGCCAGCTGTTTAGCCTAATATCAACCACATTTATGCATCAATATCAGAAGGAAAAATAAATAAAAAAAAGGAGAGAAGAGATCACTATGCATCAACCTCAGGCCTTAGCCTAATATCATATTCAGTGATGCTATAATTGGTATTTAACCCTTTCTTAGTACTGGAGACAGTTAAAGGACAATACATGACCCTATCACACCTGCTATTGAGGTTTTGATTGTTTTAAGTGGTGTCATATGCATGAAAAGTATGTATAAATTTATGATTCAAGGAATTCAGCGACCATTATGATTAGTGGTCCAACCTGATTCGAGTATGTAATACTCATTTACTAATAGAGCATGTAACAATGACAGTCTTTGGTTAGTGAACTTATGTGCTTGGTTCCTTGATTTGTGTTTGCCTTTTTGCATACAGGGAAGCGCAGATGATGTCGTAGATTGGTCTCATGGCAAGCAGCTTTGGGATCTCTGCAAGGAGAAGTATGAACCACTATGGGTAAAGGGAGGGAACCACTGTAACCTGGAACTTTACCCACAATACATAAAACATCTCAAAAAGTTCATATCAGCCATTGAGAAATCATCCTGTCTGGAAAAAGTATCTGGGGAAACTCCAGATCTATTTCAGAATCCACGTAAGAGCTCAGATTTTCGAGAGACTAGATTAGGCAAGGAACAGAGGGAGAAATTTAAGACAAGTACTAAGCAAAGGGAAATCCCTAGGCTAAGCACGGATCGCAGAGACAAATCAAGAACCAGTGTGGATAGGACAGAGAAACCAAGAAAAAATGATTCTCATTCAGAGAAAGACTGCAGCAGTTCAGAGCTACCTGAGAAGGCAAGGAATAGCATCGATCGGTAACTTGTTGACCCTTTCTCTCTCTTGAATTCAATTAACTCTCTTTGTTTCCTCCATATTTACCGTCTAGTGAAGGAACATGCTATTTTCGTCTAACTGTTTAGTTGATGGCAGCTTTGGTGGCATGATAAGGTCAGTAGGATTATGCAACATCGATTGTTTCAGGCCCACGGCAACAGCAATCTGAGGAAGTAGAAAGGTCCATTCAATTATTCCACTCCCATTATTTGTTTAGTTGGTGGTTTTTTCTTGGTTACACTGTATTTTCCACAGAGAAATAGGAAATTAATTTAACCAGAAAATTTCTAGACCTTCTTATCCACTCCTATGTACATAGCTTATGAATGCCAACATTTTAGTTTCCGGCAATTTATATTGCCCTGTACTATTGGATCATGCTTGTTTAGTTCACTTGAACTTGTTACAATGCTAATCAGGTACTTAGTAATGTTTTCACACCCTCAAAGTTGGTGCAAAATAAACTGATTAGCTCTTGTTCTATTAATATCTTCTTTTTTCTTTATCCAAAAGCACTCATGTTTGGGTTTAATTGGCTGCAACTCAAACTGTGATCTTGAGCATGGTGTGGGTGTGCGTTTAGAGGTGTCATTCTAGGTATTGCTTCTATTTTGGATAAATATGACAAAATCACTAAGTTTTCAGATTAAAAATGATGCTACTCCTTTGAAAATATGCGTTCAGTAACTTAAAAATTATATATCATAGCTGAAACGTTGCATTAACCCAATTACATTATGTCAATCACACATTTGATCTTTCTAATGGTAACTTTTCAGCCATATGAATTGCCTCTTTAAGTCTTCTAATCGTAAGTTGCAACTTTTCAATGGAACTTTTTATTTATACAGGTAAAGGCAATTTGATCTTTTGATGATTTATTCAAATATTTTTAAAAAAATCTATAATCATTTATATTAACTAGCAATATATATATTAAAAAAACTAATAAAATGAGTGTTTGTGTGTATTTAAGGTAATGTTTCAGAATTTTGTGAACTAAAAGAAAGAAACGTATCTTTATCCCAAATGTCAAATGTCCGAGTCTAAAGAAAGCATTGCTTGACAAAATAATAGAATAGCTCCAGTTATTGCTAAATGTTTTCTTCTTTACAATGTCCACTCTCATCTAACCGCAATTTGTGCACCGGTCCAGAAATACAAACACTTAGATGAAGACTGGTTTGCTGAAGTTGCTTACATCCAATTTTTTCTGATTCACTTGGATTTTCTTTTTCAAACCGTAACAAGTTTAATATGGCTGTCGAGTCTTGGAAGCAGCAACGAATACTAATGACAAGTCCAGGCCTAGAATGCTCCATATAAGTTGAGGAGGTGATTCTATAATTATAGCTCCCTATATAAAGACAAGTATGCGTCATCTCATCACCGACATATCTTAATCACTGTACATAATTTTACTCATCTCATTGGCGATCAATGATCTCTGAAAACGGCCACTGGACAGAAGCTTTCATTCAATACCCATATCTATCATTCAGAGAGGTTCGCCCATCACCTGATTGCCCTGCATGCAACATTTAAGTCATGTCAAAATGCGTTTTGAGTCTATAGTGTGGCTTTTTCACTAAGCTATCAGTTTTGGTTTCTAGATTTGACAACTTTTACCTTCAGGAGGCACCCATGAATCGTAATCTGGACTGCTGTTTATAAATGAAGGTTTCTCAGGGCCAAGCACTCTCTTTGGCCTTTTGTTATCTTTACAAGGTTGACTTCCTTCGAACATCTTCTGGTCATCATATTTTTCTCCTTCTTCATCTGCATGTAATCCTTTCGTGTGTTTCAGCAATAATGCCACAGCATCTTCTGCAGAAAACTTAGTTTCCATGGAAGATTTGGACTGATCAGGATCTTCGTTATCACTAGCTCTAGGTCTCTCAGTTTCCTTCCGCTTCCTTATTATGAGACCAGCAGGAGCACTTTCAATTGTAGAATCCATCTTAACCTGAACATCACTAACTTCCTGCAGGATTTTCTGTCTGTCTTTGTAATCCACAAACTGATCAGATTCATCTAAATTTGAAACTTCTTGTCGTGCTGTTTCTTTCACTTCCCTGTCCTCCACAGCACCTAGCCATTGTGGCTTTACAACAGTATAAACAGATTTACAAACAGGAGTATCATTGATCGTCTTGTCAGCTTCTGAATTATCCTTTGGTTCAACTGTGTCAGTCCCAGCATCTGCAGTCCCATTTTTCTGCATGGTGAGACTCGATTGCTTACTCGACACGTTATTTTTGGGAGATTCTGTAGCAATTCTCTTTTTGCTCGCCGCGGGAGGTGCTCCAACTTTATCATGTTTAAGTTCTAGTACATTCAATTCCCTTTTTCTTGCAGCTTCTCCTGATGGATCTGCAAACTTCAGGAGGAATAATATCCTGTCCAATTCAGCTTGAAGAGCAGATAACTCCTTGTCAAGCTGTATGGTTTTATCTTGCACTGACAAGAAATATTGAATATCAGTATCAGAAGCAAGATGGCAGGAGCAAAAAGTAATAATAAAAACAATAAAAGAAAACAAGTAAATAGAGATTCAGGTCGTATCTTTGGATCCTTCAATGTCTTACCTAGCTGAGATGACAATCCAGACATATAAGCATCAAGTGCATCTCCAGCTTCAGCTTCAGGTCCGGTTTCTGTTGGCATTTTCCTCTTCTCAATTGAGAGCAATTCCCTTTTGTCTTCCATTTCTTTGAGGATGGTATCTCTCTTATCAAGAAGAGTATCAGCGGTTTCAATTGACTGAGGCTCACCTCCTTTTTTGATTGTAGGTTTTTTTGACCGGTCATAAAACTCATCATCATCACTGAATAAAAGGTAAAGGTGAGCTATGAATCTTCACTTCATCGTAACCATCAAAGAAAGGGTAAAGTACCTCAAAAAGTCATCATCATCATCTTCAGCTGTTCCTTTCACATTACCACGAGATCTTCTATTCCCTGCACGTGCACCAATACTTTCCCGTATACTTTCATTAAGCGTCTCTTCCAAATTTTCTAATTCCTCCATAAGCTGATCAAAACAGGCAAATACAGAACTTAAAATTTGAACTGGCAAGCACTGCAAAAGATGAAAAACAGAAGAAAAGACGATAAAGATAGCAAGGAGGTCAGCTTGGATTTCTGCATGCATGGTTACCTGTGTTATTCTCTGCTCATTGCGAGCAATCTGAGTTTGTTGGCCTTGCGTCAATCCACCCTGAGAAATCTCTTTAGCTCGGATAGCATCTATCTCTTTCCTCATATGGGCAATCTAAAGTGAAAAGCTTTTGAGTAAGAACGAGATTTGAGCATTTAGAAGGACCACTGGTCGCATACGATACAGAAATTAAAATAAAAAGCTATGAATCACCAGAAAATTTTATTTGACACCATCAAAATAATAGACACTCCTAATATTTAAGGAAGATAAAGTATGAAAAACACCTGCCTTTTCAGTTCGCTTTAGTACTTTATCACGTGTTTTCTCCTGCTTTTCTGTAAGCTGCCCTTTGTAAGTTTGCCAAGTCACCTCATCAGCTTCATCCTAAACACATGCAACAAACAATCGTTGGATTCATTGCATAAAAAAGTCTTTTTTTCCCTAAAAAAGTCACCCAAAAAACAGAGCTGACTTATTAAATTTCCTTGCATTAAGTGTGATACTGATATGCAACAACAGTTCAGTGCAGTCCATGGAATCTTTTGCATTAGACATCGTGTTAAAATTGTTCTTAAAGAGTGTACCATGCATGTAATCCAGACACGCCGCATTTTTTATAAAGCACCAACAATGGCTGTTTAATGTCAACATAATAAGCAATAGCAACAAACATATGTCAGAACTTCTGTAAAATCACATAAAAAATTGTCATAAGATCAACCTCATCTTCTTCAATGGCATCTTCTCCCATACCCCATGAGACACCGTTAGCAAGAGATGTGTCCATTCTCGCCCTCTGAAGTGAAGCTTCACGATCAATCATCCGTTGCTGGATCTTAGCATCTCTAACAATTTTTGCATCAATTTCCTACAACAAAAATCAACATGATATGACATGGGAAATGAATTCACACATTGGTCAAGTAAGATCTAATAACTTGCATTGGTCTAGAATACATAAATGCATGAGAGAAAAAGTGTACCATCAGTATTTTTTTAATTTGACTTTCCAAACTAATGCTAAACTTCTACCTCAAATGACTTTGCACAACCAAGTGAATTGAGAATTTTTAAGAAACCATAGGACTATTGGCATCTAGAGATGGAGAAGAGATAAAGCTCCAATCCACTGGAGTAATATAGTAAATTTCAAAGTAGGTCTATAGGTATAAAGAATACACAATCAAATATCCCAAAAGAAACCAATCCAGCACTATGTTATCCAGATGCATGTCTAATGAAAGCAGTCATACCGGTGGCATTAAGTCGGCTGGTCCCTGAAAGATGTATAATCGAGATGAACTGTGAGAAAGGAAAAGGTTATTATCAGAAAGAAATAGACATCTAACAATGATCATGGAGGAAAAGAAGGCATAAAACCAAAACAGAGAAGATATAGTAATAATGAATATAAGCTGACCCATTCAGAATGATAATAAGATGAAGCACCCATTTGATAGAAGGACAATCACATAAGGATACAAATGAACAAATCACAGAACCGGATCTTTCTATAAGAGTTCAGTGTACAAATATGAAGTGAGGTTGTTGAGTAATAGATGAACAAAATGTAGTTAGTGATGCGGAATCTTATTCTGCACAATATGTCACCAGAACTGACCCAGTGTTTGAAAGTCCCTATTTTTCAAAATATTGACTAGCATCTATTAACACAAACATTTTTAGATATAACCTAAGAGATTTCTACTGCAGCAATAATAAACCCTATTCACATGCCAATTAACCCATCAAAGGTTGCTCCATGATTGGCCCCAGAAAAAAGATTGTACATGAGAGTGTAACATGAATTACTTCCATTCATCTCTATACTAACCTGTCTATGATCATAGATGATCTCCACAAAGCTGGTCAAGCTTAAGAAAAGACCAGCAAGAAAAAAGTAATTACAGAATTGCATGGTTAGGGAAGCAAATAGAAGTTGGTAGAATGTCAAACTATAAAGAGGGTGGTATAGGTACTTACTGGCCAAACCGAATAACATCACCAACATGCAGCTCCACATATGCCCTTTTATCCACCTGATAAAACAACAATCAGAAAAGTGTTGCAAGAAGGTGATCAAAAGTACTAAACAAACGTCACAACTGAAAAATATCTGCTCCTGACATTTTTTTAAAATAGTGAACTTCATGAATTTTCTTTTGAGAAAACACAAAGTGTGGTTCATCAGCAATATACTTGTTTAATAATGGAAGCAGTACGAGATAATTCCAGATCGTTACACAAGTCACTAACCCAAACAAGAGTAAGTTATCCTGATTTGCTGATACTGGGTTTAATAATGGAAGCAGTACGAGATAATTCCAGATCGTTACACAAGTCACTAACCCAAACTAGAGTAAGTTATCCTGATTTGCTGATTAAGTTACTGGGATATCTTGGCCAGCAATTGGCCAGAGTTGTTAGCAAACTACTCGTTCTCCAGATTATCAAATTACAACCTTACTTCAAGATTTGAAAATGATTAAATACAGCATTCATTGATGAGATGAGGTTATACAAGACTTCAAAATTCCTTCGCGATTAAATGTTGAGAATATTATACCTGATGCTTGTTGATGAAGGTACCGTGGGTGCTGCCCAGGTCATAAATGTATGCTTGTCCACTTCGTTTGAACTGAAGAACTGGGTAAAAAAGAAACAATTGGGCTCACAAAAACAGCATATTTTCAGTTCAGAAAAGGATTCCAATTCTAGTGCAAGCAATTTTGGATGGATACAAGAAAAACTTTAAAGTGTTTGCAGCAGGAAGACCTAGTTAATCATGAAATTAAAAGTAAAGGATACCAGCATGGAAGCGAGAGATTGTAGGGTGGTCAAGAACAAAGTCGCAGAGATCAATGCGTCCAAACATGTAAGCCCCCTTATCAAAACTGAAAGATTGATTCAATGGAAATGAATAGAATCAATGAGAAAGCATAAACAAGAGGGGATGGTATTGAAAAGAGAAATGTTTGCTTACACGCTGAACTGATCGATAATGGAACCGTCTTTGAGAACCTCAAGAAAGAATTGGTGGCAAGGAGGTCCACTCCACTCAGGAATTGTGTAGGGAACCGATGAGGGCCTCTGCTCTTTTTCTGGTTCTGATTTGTCAGGTGGCGGTGCGGTGTTGTTATTATTAGGGTTTTTAGGAGGTGGAGGACCCATGGTGGCGGGTTCATTAGGGCTTCCAGTAGGCGTAGGTTCCATTAAGGCTTTTAGAGAGGCTCTTACTATCAGAGAGGAGAAGAAGAAGAAGGCAGCGTTGAGGCGGTGCAGATTCCGGTATCACGTGCTTTTTACAGATTTCGGCTCCGATATCACCATTTTATCTCCGTCCAAGCCCAAATCCATCTTTGATAGAGTTATATTATTTTATAGCTGCATTTGTTATTTTTAATTTCTCTATATTATTTGTATGATATATATTAAGCATCAAATTCATCTTTGATATTTATTTTAAATGATTATTTTCATTTTTTGAAAGAATAAAAATCTTTTAATATAAATAACTTAAAGATAATGAAGTAAATACCTACTTTAATTTCACATTAAATTTTTTCCCCATTCTTTTTTAGTTAATTTAAAGATTAGTTAAATATTTTCTTCCCAATTATCAGTCTAATTTAGCTACAAATCATAAAATTAGTTTGAGCAATAACTATTATATCAAAATTTAAAGATTACTATCATTTTTAATTAAAATGAAGTGATATAATTGTTCTTACAAAATATTTTTATAATTGTAATTTTATTATAAAACATATATAATTCAAAATTAGTTGATAGAATTTCTAGTAATGATTATACAATAAATTTATTGAACATGTAAATATTTCATTTAACTATAATATAATTACAGAAATATTAAAATAGAATATATTTTACCAATTGTCAACTTTTGATCAAATTATAATTAAAATCTATTTTTAAAACAACATTAATAGAAAAGGATTTCGTATAATTATCCAAGTTTTAATATTTCTAAAGATTTTTCATTTGTATTCCAAATTTTCAAATTAAGAACATTAGAAGGACCTATCTCTTCACTAACAACTTATAGTTTTTAAAAGAATTATAATTAAATTGTTAGTCTCTATGTTTAAACATAAGTCAATAATGTTGCTAAAAAATAAACATTAAATTTTGTTTATTATAAAGATAATTTAAAAAAGAACATATGGTGAAGATAGGAAAACACATTAACTCTTAACTTTAAGAACCTTTCTCATTTTAGGTAAAGTCTTAAAAGAATTAGGTTCCTTTGCTAAATTATAACATTTTTTAGATATGAAGAAGACAAATAATAATGATGGAAGACATTATTTGTATTTGGAGTTCTTAGCCATACAAAATAGTCCATCATTGATAAGTGTTAGCCAATCGCATGGATAAAGAGTAAGTATTTATTTAAATTAAACTAATATTAGAGAACAAAATAAGTATGAATGATATAGCCTTTGTCATTGTTGCTATGTCATAATGGTCTATAAAACAAAAATCAGCTAAGAAAATTGTAATGCCTTAAACAACTTGCATAGAAGCATATATCATATCATCATATTGTAAATGTTGAACGTTGCATTCGAAACAAAGATATTTATACAAAAAAAAATCATTTATTGCAATATAAAGATTGACTTGACATCTTTAGCTTTAAATTCACATATCATCATTAAATTTAACAAGATTATCTAGTAGTATGAGTCACTAAAATTATTTGTTTATAAAAATTACATTTTTAGAAATCCCTTAATTCAAAATAAGATATTCTTAGATATTGTATATCTAGTATAACTTCCTATAATCTCTCGTTGTTTATGCATCTATCAAAAATAAACTAAAGGAATGATATGAGAATGAATTATAATAGATTATTATTTATCATGGTACCAAAGCATGGTCTTAGGTTTCCTATGAACTAACTTAGAAAGGGATAGTAGACCTTACAAATTTGACATTTCAATAAACCCCTCGACTGAATCCATACTTGACTATCTGACAATCAAGATAATAGAATTCATTTTAAGAACCCAAACCTCATTACAATTACCAACCATTGATTCTATAACAATGCCATTAAACATAAAGTTAGATGGTTCTAACTATGCCTTCGGGTCCTAGGTTATTAGGCAAAGATAAAATGAGATATATTAATGGAGATTTTGAGCAGCCACCAAAAACGAGTCCACCCTTTCAAAAACAACAAATTGAGCATACCATTGTGAAAAGGTGGTTGATTAACTCAAGAGAAGCCTCCTTAGTTGGGAACTTTATTCGATTATCAATAGCCAAGTAGGATTAGGATTTTATTGCTACAACATACTTTGATGGATCTAAATTATCACAAGTATATGACCTTTAATAATGTGGGACTTTGATACGAAAAGGGGGTGGAACCATTAAGAAATACTATAATATATACAAGGATTATAATCAGAGATTGACTTTCACTATCCCAATCCAATAGAATGTATAACATATGTATATAAATACAACTCTCTTCCACAACAGGAAAGAGTTTATATTTTCTTATATGAGTTAGATGATGAACTTGATAATATTAGAAGTAATGTTCTCTAAATACAGCTTTTTCCCCACCATTGAGTGGCTATGCATATGTTTGAAAAGAAGATATTTACTAAGATGTGGTAGCATTAGCAATGGAGAATGTGTATAGTGGTGCTGTGACCATTAAAAGAACCACTTCTATCAACCACATTTAATGGCAATAGGATCATCAAACAAACCTAAGGGCTAATCTAATGGAGGAAGGTATACCCACAATGGAAATACAAAGCACATTAGAGATACATGCTTTAAATACATGGGTATCCATATTACTGGTGTAAATTATAAGCTATAAAGAAATAAGGAATACAAGTACTATATAAGGCATAAGTTAAGTTTTTGTGGTCATTACTGAGCCTCAATTATTTATCATTTCCATGACAAATTAGTCTACCACAAACATTGATCGAAGTAATGATGGAAACTACTATATATCTTTAACACTCCTAATAATGACAATTGTATTATCGACTCAGAGCTATGGATTCTATGTCTTTTTTTTATTATAGTGCCTTTTCTCATATGACATCCCTATGGTGAACTTAAACTACTAATTTCAATATAGTTGCATACCCAATCGTCAAGGCTGGAATTGTACTCATATCATCCTCTTTGTCCCTATCTCATATTTCACTTAGTTATATCTTTATCAAATAAATTAAAGTAGGTAAGTTAAGTTACTGAAGAACTTAATTGTGTAATATCAACTGCTATTAATTTATATAAATTTTAAATGTGTAATATGTACTTTGAATAAGAGTTCCAGTCTAGTAAAGTTGAATAAAAATCGTTAACCTTTTCTCTTGATACATTATGATGTACGAGATCTCTTACTATGAGACGAGTCATCATTATGTTAATATAGTTACTCCAGATGTGATATCTTTCTAGCGAAGATCTAATACAACATGTAATTACTATTAATTACTTAATGTAAAAGATGTATTTTGAAGGTTTTCTGGCTTTCATAAAAGCTGAAGTGAAGTACATAACTTTACTCTCAACTTTGCCATAACCAGAAAGAAAATTGCTAACCATATTTTGGAATTAAGACTGGCATACTCTGAAATCATATAAATGTTTAGTGATAAAATTTATGAGAGAAGTTCAAAGAAAAGAATTAATTTGGACTTTATGTCTAATTGGCTACTAATCAAAATTATTAAAACAATAGTACATTGAGCTTTTAGGACTTTACCACATGATTTCATTGACTCTTCTCAATATAGGGCTCATAATTGTGTATTGAACTAAGTTATAATGAACAACATAAATTTTGTTTATTAATGTATGTCAAGTTTGATATTATTTAATTTTATTAGAATATATGCTGTCTGAATTTTTATGTTTGAAAAATCTTCTTGAGTATGAAAATTGGTATTTAATTGTCATATGAATGATGATTAGAACATATGTACTCTTTAGATTTCATAGACAACTGAAATTTGATTATTCAATATATGTTTATATGACATGAAAATAATGTGCATGTATTTTCTTTCTATACAAACTGTGAGTTTCTATTATGGGTATTATATCAAAAAATTATTATTGTTGAACTCAAAAAGGGTAAGAAGTTAAATGACAATAATTATGAGGTTTAGAATTTATATATAATGGAAGATTAAGAGGCTCTCGAACTATTAAACATAACCATAGATGTTCTTGAGGAAGCCAATACAACCCAACGTAAATAGGATCGTGATGCTTATAAAACATGGAAGAAAAAAAATCATTGACTCGTATTACATTACTGAGTAGTATGGATAATGACATTATGTGTGAGTTCCATAAAATATAAAACTGCTAAAGACATAGAGTCTACTTTAACTACATGTTTTGGAGGTATCTTAGTTAACAATGTGAGGCCAATCACTATCAAGTTCGACTTATATAAGAAATAGTTGGATCAACTAATGCAAAAGCATTTAAGGCATATTACAAACATGACAAGTGAGATGCATGATGTTGGTCATAAATTATTAGATGAAAAATAAGTACAAGTTATGATTAGTTCATTACCTCAAAGTTGGAAGCATATAAAGATGCATCAAACTTACAATAAGAGTATCAAGATAATGAAAGATGCTATGAGGCATCTCATACTAGACGAAGAACATCTTGAAGCCTCTACGATGTCCTGTCAGGTTTATGTAGTTGGTTGTAGCTCACATAGAGATGTGAATGGAAAGTGTAAGCATCATGGTGGATCCAAATAGAAAAAGGGTAATAAATTTACCCATTATTCTTAGGACTCAAAGAAGGCAAAATAAAACTACGATAGAAAAGGAAAACATCTTTTTAAAAAGCAAATTATGAAAAGGGTCAAATGCTTTAATTGTAGTAATAAGGGTCATTTTACTTGTGAATATAGCAAGCCTAAAAAGTAGACATTTATTATATGAATGCCTTTTATTATGTTTTTCTAGCTGAATCACATCCCTTGTAGATTGTAGATTCGGGAGCAACCAACCATGCATCGAAGGGCAAAGATGCCTTTGTGTAATTCTAAAAAATCTTGCATTGAGCACAATGGATTTATGTAGGAGATAACTCAAGGGTTGTTGTATGATGAATAAGAACCTAAAAATTAGACATGTGAGGTGGTCGTTCACTAATTCTACATGAAGTGTTGTATGCTCCAAATATTTGACAAAATCTTATCTTTCTGCTGGTTTTGATGTAAGTTTCCATAGTGATAGTATGGATTTATATCTTCAACATATTTCTTATGGTCATGGTTTTATGTTAGATGGTTTAATGGTTCTAGGTATTGTTTATTCAAATAGTAATATAAGTTATCTTTGTTTATATCATGTAATAATTCCTATAATGATAGAATTTCGGGGCATGTTAAACTAAGTCTACTGGTCAAAATCAAATAAGTTGATTAGTTAAAGAATGCTTCTTAGGTGATTTACATCAATTAGATTTACCTACTTGCGAACATTGTTTGGCTAGTAAAATATCACAAAAGCCATTTGGAAAGGAAACTTTAGCTTCTAATCCATTACAATTAATTCATCCAAAAATCTAAGGTCTAATGAATATAAGTGTAACATCCCATTCCCATACTCAGGGTTAGAGCTTTAGATTTCGATAATGGAGAAAATAGCAAGGAGAGATTAGAAGAAAGTGCATTTCATGCTCATGCATAATGTAGCATACGCATACACGTAAATAGTGAATTTTGCACATAAAAATGACTATATATGCATTCATTGACATTTTCGGGTATAATTGTTTGCAAATGTGATTTTATTGGAAATTGTAGTTTGATTGTATTGAAAAATTGATTTGGAGATTATAATAATTGATTTAGAATTTTTGAAATTTTTGATTTTTTTTTTGAAATTTCTGGGTATTTTTGGAATAGGAAAATTGCCAAGTGGCAAAACGATTGTTAAATAGTAGTAGAAATAAGAGTCAAATGGCAATGAAATTTTGAGAAATGACTTTGATATTTAATGGCAAGTTCCATTGAAAATTAGGAGTCAATTGGATTAAAAATTGGAGATAAAATGAACTAGTTAAATAAAAGACCATGAGAAAGTGACATGTGGCAAATGACATATGTCAATTGCCACACCACTTGCTTTAAATCACAATATTCATTAAGTGAAAAACCCACCTTTGGTCTTTCACATGCTATTGTCTCTTATTTTCGTTAGCTTCATTTCTTCATCTTCTTCTTTTATTTTCTTCTTCACTCACGAGCTCCTACCCTTACCCTCTCATGTTGATGTTTGTTCAACTCTTTTACCTTACTTCTTCAAGATTCATTGTCTCCTTCTTCTTGTTACTAAAAGACCCAACATATTCCACCTTGAAAAGGTGAAGATCGTGTATGTCGGAGGAGCTAGGGTTTCATGGTGATTTAAGGAGCTTTAGAGCTAAACATGTAAGTTAAACTTTGTTCTTCATGTGTTGTTTTAAATGAAGCATATATGATGATAGTTCAGTGGTAAATGATCATGACAAAGGAGTTGAGTATATGCTAGAACGTTGGTGAAGAAATGAATGTATAAATATTAATGTTTTGTTTCACATAAATGCTAAATAATGGGTTAGGAGTTGTTTTTATGGATGATTGGTATTGTAAATGGTGATGAATATACATTTGTAAAGTGAATGAAGAATGAGTATACTCATGTTCTATGTTGTGCATTTGATGAGTAAGAAATTACGAGTTACGATAAACATGTTTTTAAGATGGATTGGTTATAAAAATGATGTTTAATGAGAATTGGAAGTTGGTGAATATAGAGATGAGTATATGACCTGTTTTGTGTTAATGGATGAGTGTAGAAATGAGAATCAAGGAGTGATTCAAGTATGTTCTGCTATTAGTGTTCATGATCAGTCGTGGACTATAAATTGTTAATAGATGATAATGAGTTGAAATAAAGTTGAGAATGAGGAGTCAATGAAGTAGAAAAGGTGATCTCAGTATAAGATGTGTTAGGGAAAATTTTGAAATCAAAATCGGAAGATGATTTGGAAAATATAGTAGTAATATGTTCACCAAGCATGCTTTAGTCCTTTAGCCATAACTTTTTCTCTAGTTATCCAAATGAGATGATTCTTAATTTGTATTAAATTAGAGACATATGGATACATTTTTCATAAAGACATCGAATTTAAATTCTATCTCTAAGAGTCTCAAAAGTTGACATAAAATTGAAAAACTAGGTATACTCTTGTAAAAGTTTACTATGGCCAACTTGTGAGATTTGGTTAGGATTTCTCTCAAGAAAAGTTCACCGTGGCCGACTCTTGGCTTCGCCATGGCGAATTTATGAAATTTTTGCAAAAATTCCTCTCGAGAGAAGTTCATCATGGCTAACTTTTGGCTTTGCTGCGGCGAACTCCCCTGCATCTTGAACATACTTTGGTATTTTGGCAATATCTTGTTCGGTAGTTATCCAAATGGAATGAATTTTGATTTGGAGTAATCTAGAGACATATAGTTACAAATTGTCTTAAATAATAAAATTCTTTGGTCTATAAGAATTTCAATTTCTGGGTGGAATTTGAGTATAAGGTATTGTCTCAGTATAAGAACAGTCTGAAATTATTTGGAGTATAACTTCTGAAATACTAAATCAATTTGAATGATCTTGGTTCCATTAGAAACTTAAAAGACAGACGGATATGTCTTTTCAAAGCATAGTGAAATATGAAAAGACCTATTTATATATATAACTTTTGATCATAATGATTTTATTACTAGGAATCATAAAAAGGGACTTTATCCAAGTGGGAGTAGTCTAAAACTTGAAGAATTAACTTAATGACAGTTAATATTATAGTCCATTTAGAGTTTAGGTACCATACCTGATCCAAGTAGAAGTAATCAAGATGATGATGAACTTATTTCTCATAAATCACATTCATTTTGAAGTAATCATTACATGATTCCTTACATTGTTTTGAAATAGAAGGAGAAATTCACATGATAATCCCACAAGAAGATAATGAGACAAGGAATGTACATGAGACTCTTAATGGTCCTACTAAAAAAGAATGGGTGCAAGCAATGAAAGAAGAAATGACTTTTTTAAGCTCGAACTAATTATGAGACTTGGTTGACCTCCATAATAGACACAAAGCTATTAAAAACAAAAGGGTTCTCAAAATAAAATGAAATCCTAATGGTAGTATTGAAAGATACAAATCACGTCTTGTAGAAAAAGGATATATACAATAAGAGGGAATCAATTTTGACATAACATTTTGACCTATTGCGAGTGTTTGCTTCAATTTGTTTAATCTTAGCTATAATAGCCAACTTGAATATTGAATTACATCAAATGGATGTAAAGGCTTATTTTCTAAATGGAGAATTAAAAGAAGAAATTTATATGAAACAACCCATAGGTTCATTAAGATAGGCTAATAATAAAAAGTGTGTCAGTTATTGAAATCATTTATGTTTTGAAGCAGTCTTATTAGTGGTACATTCGTTTTCATAACATAATCATTTCATATGGCTTTCATATGCTTAATAAATACCAGTATGTATATATTAAGATATCTAAAGATAAATTTGTGATTTTATCTTTATATGTGGATGACATTTCGATTATTTTAATGACTGTGAATTTATTAAGAAAATCAAAGATTGGTTGTGATATGAATTGAGATGAAAGACATGGGTGAAGCTATAAATATTCTTGGCATTAAGATTTCAAGAGATCGTTCAAAAATATTATTGCCACTTTCTCAAGCAACTTATATTCAAAAGATTTTAGAATAATTTCGTATGCAAGGCTACAAACCAATATATAATCCTATTATTAAAGGTGAAGTTCTTAGCAAGAAGTTTTGTCCAATTACACTATAATGAAGGGAATAATTGAAGAAAATTACCTATTCCAGCAAGTCTCATATATGTTGTTGGGCCCTATTTCCGAAGCCCAACTATCATTCCGGAGTTGAAAAAGTGTGAGCGGGTTTCCTTGTAGGGTTATTCCAATAAACCCTCACTTTGCCGTCATCTCACAAGGATGACTTGCCCACAGCAGCCCATCACCATCATTACTGTAGCATCCCATTACCAATGGGAAGGATAAAATAGTAAATTTGGACTGGGTTGTGATTTTTGTACACAAGATTGTGTATGCACTCGTAACAATTCCTGGCTTTGTGTCTTTGTGAAAATGAGAATTTGTGTGTGTGGATTGAACGGGAATGATTTACGTGTATTCAGCATTAA
>JAOSBK010000008.1:14551103-14561572 GCA_027568895.1 Erythroxylum shatona
TTGACATAATTATAACTCCAAAAATTTAATCTATCTAAACCTCAAAACTATTTCAAATCATGCTTAACTTAAAGAAAAAACATTTTTTAGGGTCCAACATATGTCATGATATGTATATGGCCATATATTTGTTATGTTATAGTAATGGTAAACATATATCAGTCAAATCCAAGATAAACATATTGGAAAGTAGTGAAGAGAATATTAAGGTATCTAAAAGGTATTGTTAACTATGCATTATATTATTAAGGTAACAATCTACATATACAATGATATTTAGATACATATTAGGAAGGAGACTTAAATGAGAGAAAATCTTCCTCTGGATTTGTTTTCTTACGTAACAATGATGTTATATTATAGAAAAGAAAGAAACAATCATGTGTTGCTTTACCTGCAATGGAAGCTGAATTTATAACATTTCCAGTAGCAATATAAGAAGTTATATGGATTCGATGATCTTTGGTTAGTTTAGGGGTCACTTAAAGTAAGATTAATCTAGTAACAATCAACTGTGATAGTTGTTGTGCCTAATTTCTATTGCTTTTAATGGCCTTCATATCTTGATTTTGGTTACAAATCCTTGTGTTTTGATCCAAATGTGAGATTAATTGAGTGAAAATTGTGTAAATCTTTAATGAATATTAATTAGATTATTTTGTGAGTTTTACATTAAGACATCGCAGTCGCATAATTTTTGCATAAAAATGCAAGGTCATATGTCACCACCATGCATGGGGGTGATAAGGGAGTCACACCCGTGCCTCCTCATGCACGGGTATGACAAAGGGGGTCACATCCGTGACTCCCTATGCATGACCGTGAGAAGTTTTAACATTAATTCTGACTTTAATACATGAGAGCTCACGATGTTAAGGCACGTAATCCTAACTATAAAGAGAGGCCAATAAAAGTAAGAAGGGGTGGCGGCTGAAGAGAATCATCTTTCATTCACTGTTTCATTGGTTCACTCACACAAAGACACATACATGGGAGGCGTAGAGAGATAGAGAAGAAGAAGATAAATAGAAGAGAGAAACAAAGAAAGAAAACAGAGTGAGTCAAGATAAAGAGCAAAACAATAGAGAGATGGAAGCTTGGGAGAGGCCGAAAGTGAGAGCTGGAGTTGAATCCTGTTCAACTTGAGCAAACATTTGTCTAGGGAAGAAGATAAAGTAGAAGATGAGAGCCAAAGCTAGAAGCTTGAGAAGGACTGGAGATCTTCACAACTCTTCATCCAATGATTTGTTTGCCTCGTCTATTTCTAATTTGTTGCTTTGTTTCTTTCATTTCACTATCTGTTATTAACTGACTTATACTCTTATTAGTTTAGCTTACTGTTATTTGTTTCTTTTGATAATCCATTCAGTATTCATTGTTTTATTATTGCTTTAACACTTTTGTTGATAGTAACATTCAATTAAAGTGTTTAATAATGATGCATGTGGTGATATCCGTGATGAGTTGATATTTTTTCTTGAGAATTAATGTAGCTATTTAGTTTAATATGCATGATTGGGTTATGGATATGTTGTCTTATTTATTGTTGTGGTTTCTAAACTGAAAGGATGTAATAAAATGGCCAAACTTTGTGTCATTTTAATGTTAAATGAAGATTCGAGAGATGAAGTTTAATATAGATCGAGAAACCATAGCCATTTAGGTTAAGAACTAGAAATAAATTAACTTAAGTGGTAATTGGTAGTTGGGTTTTCATTATTAATTTAGATAATAACTTGTTGAATATGAAAGTTAGACTAGTTCATTATTCAAATCGATTTAGAACCTAATTATTAATTTTAGTAAGACAACAATCCAATCATTTTTCCTTAATCGTGCATAGGAGATTAAATTAGTGAAATTAATTCTCAAGAGTTTTTGCACTTCGATTAACTTATTTGTCTTTGCTCCCAATTGATTTTGTCACCTTTTCAATTTAATTTCTTAATTTTCTCTAAAAGCTTTCACTCAACAATCGGGATAGAATGCTTAGGAATGCATTATTTTTATTTTTATTTTTAATTCAAACTTAATTTAAGTTGACCAATTTCACTTTCGTGGGAGATGACTCTAGGTTATCAACTACAACTATCTCGTATATTTGCAACTAGAAGAGCCTAGGTCCTTATAGAACTGTTTAGGCATAATAAGTTTTTGGTGCCGTTGTTAGGGAGGTGTTTGGTGTTTTGAAATTGAATTAATTTTGATTGTTTTTATTTGCTAAAATGATTTTGATTATTTCGTCGATTGTTTTGTCTATCTATGTATGCATTTTTGTCATGTTATTTCATTAAGTTATTTTAGTAATTTTTTATTAATTCACTGTTGTTTTTATTTGATGCAAGGAAGGAGGTCTTGGGAAGGTGAACTTGCTCCTTTTATTAACAACATACATCGGATAAGAGAACTTCCAAGGAACTTTGAAAACAATCTTGAGGGATTCAAACCAGAAGATCAAAAGATGGGTGATAGGCAACCAGTAATGAAGAAGTATGCCAGATTGGTAATTGGTACTGCTACTTCATACGTTCTTCTAGGAGAGGCAGTGAAAAGCTATAAGTTGAAGAGTATCCACTACAACATGCTACCCTCTTTCCATAGGGTTCCCAATGAAGCCCATTAAACTTCATTCAGGAATTCTATACCACTCTCTAGACGTTCCCATTGGATGACCTAATGAAGATCAACTCAGGATGAGGTGCTTCCTATACACATTGAAGGATCGAGCCAAGGCATGGCTGATGACCCTTCCAGCCGATTCATTGACAAGTGGGAAGAGGTATACAACAAGTTCATGGGAAAGTTTTATTCCCACCAGAATACTTTTGAGTTGCGGACAAAGATAGCTAACTTCAATCAGATGGAGGGAGAGCCATTCCATGAGGCGTGGGAATGCTTCAAACTCCTGCTCATTCAGCGTCCACACCATCATTTTCCACTCCACATGCAGAACTAGTTCTTTTATGATGGATTGAACAACAATGTCAGTATAGGGTGGACAATACAATAGGAGGAGTTGTGGGAGAGAAGACGACCGAAGAAACATATGAGATCTTTGAAATATTGGGGTCAATTCTCAACAAAAGAGCGTGAGGAAAAAAGACCTAGAGTTCATAAAGTGAGCTCAAATCAAGAATTAGCTATGTAGTTAACTGAGTTGACGAGGCATGTAAAGATGCTAACTATAAGGCTATCCCAAAATGTTCCAAATCAAGAGGTATGTGGTATATGTGGAACTTGTGGTCATAGAGGTAACGTTTTTTCGTATTCTTGTGAGCCTTTTGCAAATGGGGAGTAACAAGTGAACTTACTCAACGATTTTCAACCAAGGTAGTGAAATGATCCATATTCAAACACCTACAACCCTGGTTAGAGAAACCACCCCAATTTTTCATGGAAGAACAATAATCCACCAGTATAACCCCAACAACAATACAAAAATTTTTAGAGGCCAAATTATTACTAAAGGCAATCCTCACTTTAAAACCTACCAAACAAGCCTTCTTTGAAGGAAAGCCTGAATGCGTTTATTCATGTCATAACTCAAAATCATGAAACGAACAACAAGAGGTTCGATTCTTTGAAGGCATTTATGAAGAGGATTAAGATCCAAGTAGGGCAACTCAATGATCAATTGCAAAACAATAAAAAGGGAAGTTGTCCAGTCAACCCGAGCAAGCACAAGCAGTTACTATTCTAAGAAGTGGTAAGGTAATCGATAAGCATGTTGAGATCCCTTCTAATCTTTATGGTGCAGGTAATCAAAAGGAGGAGAGCCTCCCCAATGAAGAAATTAAGAAGAATGGAGGAAGCAATGAGCATGATAGCTCTTCAAGTCATATTCAAAAGGATAAAAAACTGGGGTATGCAACTGACTGCAATGAAAGACTAAAATTACATAAGGTGACTAATCCTTATAGACCACTGATCCTATATGTAATTCGTCTTAAGGAATTGAAACAAGATAAGCAATTTTCTAATCTTTATAGTATGTTTTCCAAAGTTAATATTAACCTGCCTTTGTTATGTGTGATCAGAAACATTCCAACTTATATGAAGTTCTTCAAGGAACTAAGCACTAAGAAATGGAAGTTCGAGCCAAACAAAAAGATGATAGTTTCAGAGGTTGCAAGTGTAATGCTACAACAGCAATTACCCCTCAAATTGAAGGATCCAGGGAGTTTTCTTGTGAAAGTATCAATGGGTAATGGTAATAAGGTTAAGGGTATGCTTGACCTTAAGGCTAGTATAAACCTTGTGTCTCAATCTATTTATAAAAAACTAGATCTAAGACAATTATGACCAACCAATATGTGCCTACAATTAACTGATAGGACAATCCGTTATTTGAAAGAAATAATGGAAGATGTGTTAGTGAAGGTTGACAGATTAATTGTTCCTGTAGACTTTGTGGCCTTAGACATAGGGGAGGCTAAACAACAACGAAAGGAGCACACCATACTCCTAGGGAAGCCTTTTATAGCTACTACTAATACTTGATCGACGTGAAGAATGGAAAGTTGAGCATGACTGTTTTAGGAGAAACAGTAGAATTCTTAATCTTTAATGTTGAACCTATTCCTACAACTACTATTTATAAATAATGCTCTTGTGTTGACTAGTTTAATCCTGTAGACTTTGATTTTATGTTACGGGAAGAAGAAGAAAAGAAGTTGAGCTTGGTGAGGGAGATTGATAAGTATTGTAATTGTTGGATGATGCAACTGCGGGAGAGGTTGGAAAATTTTTGAAGAAGAAGACCCGTGAAGAGAAGGCAACAGGGGAATCGATCAGTTTGGACAATCCAACTTGAATGGAACGGTTGAGGTGTCCAGCTAAAAGACATTATAGAAGCATTAAATGGGAGGTAACCCATATCATTTCTGTTTGTCTTTCAATTTAATTGTTTGTTATTTCTTTTAGTGAAACTCGACTTAATCTATTTGCTTTGTGTGCACAGGCCTTCTTTTCAATCTCTTCTATTTGTCTTCCTCGTAGCTGTCTCCACTTCCCAATTTCGGATGCCATACTTATTGCCATGCTTCATACTGCATCGACGCAGTTACCACCACACTTTCGTATCATATTCCTTTCCCTATTCTTTATATTATTTGTACCGCATGCAATTTAATTTATTTTAGTCCTTAATGTTTGTCCTCGATCGTGTTAATTTTTGTCTTTTACCCTAGACCCCTCTTTTACCTTTTTTGTGTCACGTTAGAAATAATGTGATGTTTAAGTGTCTGTGTGTTTGGGGGGGAGTATTAATTGTGTATTGTGTGTTTGTTTTCTCATTTATTATTTAGAGATGTATGATCATTAAATGAACTCAATCAGGATTAGAAATGCATAATATGAGTGAATGAGTATACTTGCATGCTTAGATTATTAGCTTATAATGATAGGTGAATGACATTTTTAATTTGGTAAGAATTTGAGCCTTTTTGAATTATTAAACACCAATTTCTAGTATTCTTTATTGAGAGTGTTCTCTCATGATTAAGGAACTCTAGAACTTGCTTGCAAACACTAGTTGAGATCATATAACCTTATGCAAACGTTGAAATGATGAAGGCAATTAGGATTTACCCTGTTAGCTTAGAAACTCATGATAATATCACCTTTAGTGAGCCCGCTTGAACTTTAATGAATTCATTTCTTTCTTTAAACCTAAAATATAAGCCTTGCTCTTGATTGTTTATTCGCTTCGTTACACCTACCATAAAGGCGAGTTGAGTATTTGAAAGGGTATAATTATGTTTAGGGAATAAGGGTGGAGGAATCATAACTTATAGTTGGCTTTTGAGTTAAGGATGGGTATGGTTATAGTAATTTCTCTTCTTTATATTTTTCTTCCCTTAATTTCCTTGTTTAAAATGAATAAATTAATAATAAAAAGAAAAAGAAAAAAAAATAAAAAGAATGGAAAAGAAAAAAATGAATTGAAAAGAAACAAAGGAAAGAGAAGACGACCAGAAAATGAAAGAAGAGGAGAGACGAAAAAATTAGGAGTGCTAACTTTATCACATGAGAGAAAAGAATTGCACTTTACTTATCATTTTTCTAAATTACTTTGAATGCTCAATTAACTCTGTGGTGTTAAACTACAATTTCCCTTTTTTCCTACCCTTAACTCGACCCCATTACAACCGAAATAAAGACCTAAGGATTGATGCTTGTGTTTGATATGAGTGGTGGAGATTAGATTAGTAAGCTAGCTTATGGTAGATACCTTATATAAAATTAACGATAAGTGAATATTTACTACCTTTGAATGCTTGACTTGTTGATAGTTTTTTGAATTGAAGTGCTTGTTGATTTTGGCTAACTATGCGAAGAATTGCTTTATAAGTTTCAAGTTCTTAGATTGTGTTTATTGGAATGATCGCTGATATCTTTGACTATTATTTAGGAAAATTGTTGTTTTCATTGTTTGTTCTTCTATACTTTAGTGCTTTTATTATGCTTGAGGACAAGCATAGTTTAAGTGTGGGGGAATTGTTGTGTCTAATTTCTGTTGCTTTTAATGGCCTTCATATCTTGATTTTGGTTACAAATTCTTGTGTTTTGATCCAAATGTGAAATTAATTGAGTGAAAATGGTGTGAATATTGCATGAATGTTAATTGGGTTATTTTGTGAATTTTGCATTAAAACACCAAAGTCACTTAATTTTTCATTAAATGTTATGCATAGTGGTGACTTAGGAAAATTGTTGTTTTCATTGTTTGTTCTTCTATACTATAGTGATCTTTATTATGCTTGACGACAAGTATAGTTTAAGTGTAGGGGAATTGTTGTGTCTAATTTCTATTGTTTTTAATGGCTTTCATATCTTGATTTTGGATACAAATCCTTGTGTTTTGATCTAAATGTGAGATTAATTGAGTGAAAATGGTGTGAATATTACATGAATGTTAATTGAGTTATTTTGTGAATTTTGCATTAAAACATCAAAGTCGCGTAATTTTTCTTTAAATGTTATGCACAGTGATGACTTGGTAAGTCACCACTGTGCAAAGTGGTGATTTTATGCCACCACCGTGCATGATTAATGTATGGGGGTGACAAGGGAGTCACAACTGTGACTCCCTATGCATAGGTGTAACAAAAGTGGTCACACCGTGACTCCCTATGCACGCTCATGAAAAGTTTTAACATTAATTCTGACTTTAATACACGGTAGCTCTCGATGTTAAGGTACACAACCTTAAACCTAAAGAGAGGCTAATAAAAGTAAGAGGGAGTGGTGGCTAAAGAGAATGATCTTTCATTCACTGTTTCATTGGTTCACTTATACAAAGATACAGACATGGGAGGCACAGAGAGATAAAGGAGAAGAAGATAAATAGAAGAGAGAAACAGAGAAGAAAACAAAATGAGTCAGGACGAAAAGTAAAACAACAGAGGTGGAAGCTTAGGAGAGGCCGAAAGCAAGAGTTGGAGCTGAATTCCATTTAACTTGAGCAAATATTCATCTGGGAAGAAGCTAAAGCTAAAGGAGAGAGCCAAAGATGGAAGCTTGAGAGGGACTGGAGATCTCCACAACTCTTCACTCTATGATTTGTTTGCCTATTCTTATTTGTTGCTTTGTTTCTTTCATTTTACTATATGTTATTAACTGATTTATACTCTTATTAGTTTAGCCAACTGTTATTTGTTTCTTTTGATAATCCATTTAGTATTCACTATTTTATTATTGCTTTAATACTTTTGTTGATAGTTGTTAGAGAAGTGCTCTAAAGGTAATCACCTTTAGCACTTATTGTACAATTTATTTTATGATTAATAAAGGCATTTTTCGTTATTTTGATGTTCATACATTTATGGATTTGAAGTTAATCTTAAATTGATTTAATGAAGTCCTTGATATAAAACATAACATGGAGGAAATCATAATGAGATCATGATAATGAGATTCCTATCATGTGTAATTATATTAGTATCTAAACTTTCCTATTTATAGGATTAATGAGATTAGATATCATTAATCCAGATATATTAGCACATATTATACTCCTTGATTGGATCAAGCAATATATCTCATAAGTTATAGACATTAGTTGTTTAGAGTTAACATGTGGATACTTACTAAGGGTAGTAAGTACATTGGATTGACCTACTATGAGACAATCATATAGATATTCTATTTCAGTGTCAATGATAGTCTCATCATAGTAATGGTGCAAGTATCCTTTGACTTGAAGTGCTTAAGGATATCTTGGATACTGATCTTGTGCTTTGACTCCACTCATTGGTGCTTTTCAGGAGTTACTCATAGGGTGATGATTGGGTACAGTTTGAGGTATTCAGAGGTAATTAAGTAGCAAATAAAAGATTCACCACTCCTGATAGAAGGAGATGATACACATGACCTCTTGTCAGGTTTATTACTCGGGAGTCTTTGACTATAGCAAATATGTGTCATAAAGAGAGCTTTAATGATACATAGAGTAATGAGATCCTCATGATAAGATCTAATATCACTTGGATTAGATGTGACGTAGTCAGTCTAGTGGGTGTTGACACTTTGATCACACTCTGAACCAAGTAGGGTATAAAATGACGAATTGAATGACAACATTACATTTAGAAGAGTTTGTAGTCAAACCACTGACTTTCCAATCAATTGGGGGTCATGACGTGTTGTTAGATACCACTCTTGACTTACTTAAATTAAGTATTAATTCAAGTTGTCAACATAACTAGGAACCTAACGGGTCACACACATAGGATATCCGAAGGAAGAGTAAAATGGTCTTGAATGGTGATTTAAGATATGAGAGATGTTTCAGGATTGTATCGCGATGTGATTGTGTTAGAAAACATTGCAAGGAATAAATTAGAAATAAGTGTTGTTGGCTGCCAATTTGGTCATTAACTTCCCAAAACTTCCATTAATGCATTCTATTAATGTTCATGAATTTCCCATAACTTCCATTAATGCATGCTATTCATGACCATTAAGTTCCCATAACTCTCCATTAGTGATGGGGATTATGAGAGGCCAAACAGGGCAGAAAATAATCATCATTTTCATGCATCTTGTGTAAGACACAAATGAAAGAACGGTTCTTTCTTACACACACACACACACACACACACTTTTCTCTCCAACTCTCACAAGAGTTCTTGTCTTTGCTAGCATAAAGAAAGAATTTTAGCTATCTCCTAGTGAGTTTCATCCTTCTATATTCATGTGGACTTTCATTAGAGATGGTCTACATTGATCGATATGGTTTACGATAACTGCTGGACCCTGCTTTCGGAGCCCAGCATTCGGAATCAAACACGGAAGCAGTACTTGCCCTCAACTATACTAAACCTATTTTGGGACATTTAGAAAAACTTTCTCTAGAGAATTCAAATTAAGGTTTTCTTTAGATGAACTAAAAGAGAACTTCAAGATCTACAACTTTTATGAAGAACTCAAAGACAGATTTTATCTTCTAAAGGGTCAAAAACAGAGCAAAAGATAGGTACAGACGAAGCCAAAGGAAAAAACAGACTAATGGAAAAAGACAGACGAATGGGGAGAATTTCTATAACTTTCCTTAAAGATACTGGATCAAGGTGTTCTTTATATGGTTCGAGATAGTACTTCAAGATATACAACTTTTAAGAAGAACTCAAAGATATATTCTATATTCTAAATGGTCAAAAATGGAGCAGAAGATAGGTACAGACGAAGCCAAAGGAAAAAGTAGACTAATGGAAAAAGACAGAGGAATTGGGAAAACTGCTATAACTTTGCCTAAAGATATCGGATTAAGGTGTTCTTTATATGGTTCGAAAGAGGACGTCAAGATCTACAACTTTTATGAAGATCTTTGTTGGCCCCTGAAATTCTTTTTATTTAATTAAGCATGTCTAAATTATTTTGAGGTTTTTAGCTCTTAAGAAAACGAAAATTTAATGAGGGATTAAGTTTAAATTAGAGTGGAGTATATTATTAGATTTTAAAGGAATAAGATGGTGTAAGGGCATTTTGGGTAGATCACTAATGTTTTTAAGGCTTAAGGCTTGTAAGGAGGGCTATTTTAGTCTTTGTAGAGTAAATTAAAAACAAAAGGAAAGTAGAAAAAGAAAGAAGCAAAGCTTATAGTCGTTTATGTGAGGGAGGAAGAGACAAATGGCAAGTATGAAGAATAGATATCAAAACTACGTAGTTTTGCTATAAGGCTTTAAGTTAAAAATCAAACTTTGCTAAGTCATTTTGGGAGCCTACGAAACTTACAAGGAAAGAAAAGAATAGAGGGAGATTTCGGCTAAGTGGAGAAGAAGAAGAAGAAGAAGAAGAAGAAGAAGAGAGAAGAAGAAAGGTTAGGGCTTTGTGATTTCTTGCTCTAAAGAAGAGTTTTTAAGAGTTCTATCAAAAGGAAAGGGAAGGTTGAAGCTTCCATTAGAAGCAAAAGGGGATTTTCGTGGGTTTCATCTCTAAGGTAAGAAAATGTGAAATCTTTTGGAATT
>JAOSBK010000008.1:14564105-14603394 GCA_027568895.1 Erythroxylum shatona
GTACTGTGTAACTTTTGACTGGAATTTGTTTAAATTATAAGCATCATTTTGTTCACGTCTGCGTTAGGTCTGCGTTGTTCAACGCAGACCAGGCAAACGAAGGTCTGCGTTGTTCAACGCAGACCATTCAACGCAGACCTTCCGTCTGCGTGTTTCACGCAGACCAGGCAGACGAAGGTCTGCGTTGAACATGCAGACAACGCAGACGTCGAACGCAGACCTTCTGCGTTGAAGGCGCAGAAAAATAAATGTTTAGGACAAACGAAAATATAAAGAAGCTAACCTGAGAAGATGAGAGGCAACGATGAGCAGAAGAAACAAAAAGTCGGCTAATGGTATAGAGAAACAAAACAGACAGTATTTTGAGAGGTTTTCTTTGCGTAAGTGACGGGAATTGGGGGAGAAAAGAGCTTTCCGAAAAAGCTAAAATTTGGGCTTTTTTGAAAAGCTCCAAATTTTAGCTTTTGAAAAAGCTGTATTTGAGCTTTTAAAAAAGCTGTTTCTACTCCAAAAGTGCTTTTGAAATTTACAGCCAAACACTTACTTTTTTTTTTCTTAAAATAGCTTTTGCGGTAGACAAAAGTACTTTTAAACCCTTCAAAAGCTGAACCAAACAGGGGCTTAAGGTATAATATACAAAATCTACCCAAAGATTGATTCATTAATGGTGAAATGCGAACTCTTGATCATAGATATTTACCATTACACTTTTAGTCGTTATATTTTTCTTTGTTTATATAATTTTGTTCTCCTAATTTATTCTCTAATAAAAGCATGGAAAGTCTTAACTTGAAACGAATGAATAAGACAAGTTTTTGTAATCTTCAAATTAAAATTTCTTAATTTTCCTTTTCTTAAAAACTTTATTATTTCTTAAAAATAAGTGGTTGGATTATATTAATTATTTTACCTATGCATCATCAAAGAATTTGGCATCGAGGAGGAAATAACAAAATGTGATACCACTTCTTCGATTGAATTGTAGCGTTGGAATGAAAAAATGTTGAAAAACTATGAACATGAGGCAATAAAAAGAATCGTAAAAGTTAGAAAATAATTAGATGTTTATTCAAGATAAATTACGTTTTGAACAAGAGTTATTTCCCAAAAGGGTCCAAAATATCTTTTAATTTTAATTTTAATACATGTTACTGTTGAATGCCATTTATAGTTTTGATCTTAAATGATAGTTGAACATTTCCGCCTTTAACCAGTGGCCTTCTGTAAGTTCTGGTCAATAGCCGACAACATTAATCTCTCCAAAGATCATGGAGAAACCTTATTTTATTTCAGTAAACACTCAAACAGGAAGTTGGAAACAGACAATGTTGGATCCTAAGCCAATTGTCAAGTCTTTTTATTTTTTATTTTATTTCTGAAATTGAAGAAGAATGGTTCTCTATTCACCAACAGAACCAGCGGCGTCTTCACTGCTTACATTTTCACTCTCTGTTACGTTACACACACACAAGCCAAAACCCATCACCATGGCTCCAAGCTCAAGCTTTCATTTTTCAAACCATTAATTCCCCATTTTTTCCAGGTTTTGTATGTTTACTTTTTGAGTTCTTTTTGGTGTTTTTGTTGCTCCATCAACTTTCTTTCTTTCCTCCTACTCTGATTCACAATGTTGCCATTTCGCATTTTCTAATACATCAGTGGACTTGTATGCGTTTGTTACTGTTTCATGGAAGTGTGTTTTCCCAAATTCTGAATCTTGTTGTGGTTTGTTAGGAAGATGAAGACAGGAAGCGCTGCCAAGCTGATCGTTGATGCGCTTCTCCAACGGTTTCTCCCGCTTGCTCGGCGGAGAATAGAAACTGCTCAAGCTCAGGTCCTTCTTTTCTTTCTCTTGCTATGGAAGTTAAACCATTTTTCTTAAAATTTTACTAGTTTTAGCATGCTTCGGTTTACAATTCAAGTTGGTGTTTCCAACAAGGCTGACTTTTTTATTTTGTTCCAAAATAATTGTCGCTGTTGCGTGGGAACTTTTCAGGATGGACAATACCTTAGACCATCGGACCCAGCGTATGAGCAGGTGCTGGATTCCTTAGCTATGGTTGCCCGACATACTCCCGGCCCTCTATTAGAAGCTCTTCTAAAATGGAGGGAAAGGTATTTCAGCAGCTGCATATTTTTTCATAAGTTATATGATATCGCAAACCTCTTTCCTGAATGTATCGGTGCAAGGTTATTGAAGAGCATTTTTCTCAGAAACATGATTATTTAATTATAGTGGTTAAGCTAATGCTGTTGTTTTTTCCAAGATTTGCGGGTAGTTGGCGCCTTGGGTGCAACGTGGTCCATCTTTATATACTTGAACTTTAGCAGTTTCATGCCTAACTGGTTGCACTGCATAAAAAATAGCACTATTTTTCTATTCCCCTTGCACTTTTGGAAGAGAAAGTCAGAATTTGGCAATTTGCAACAGCATATCCATGCCACGACTATGAAGTCATTAAGTAGCAGCCTTTTGATAGTTTGGTTTGTACTCTGACATCTTTTTCATCTCCCTCCACTGAATATTTATTGCAGTGAATCTCCAAAGGGTGTGAATGATGCATCTACGTTCCAAAGAAAGGTAACTAATAGATCATGAATACTCTACAAGACTTGGTTATTTTGAATATTTGTCAGCCATTTGTTCCTTTTTGGTGCTATTAACACTTAGCAGTTCTAGTCAATCAAACTCTAGATTGTCTAAAGAACCATACAAGTCTCAAGTTTTCCAAGTACTGAATAATGAAATTCTGAAGAAAATTACCTTGTTCGGCTATTAAATGGAAATATTTCAAAATTTTATTTTCAAACAGTTGCACCATGTATAGTAACTGCTGTTGTGTGGATGTGAGACAACTTATTAAGTAGGGTAGTAACAGTGCTACTTAGCAAAGTCTTTATTCAGAAGATCCTGCACAACATCAATTTTGTAAAACTTACCCACCGCGTTCAAGACTAACTGCTTGAGTCAAAAAGTTCGCTTAAACTGCTTCACCACAGTTAAAAATGGACCAACTTTAAGAAAAATATTTCAGCAGATCAATACCAATTTGCATGTTGAGAAAGAAGATTAAGGAATCGCTGCTTTGCCATGCAGAATTCTCTGCTTACTTTTGTTATTGGATGACTATACTACTAATTAAGACACGAAATATCTCATTCCCATGGAACATGTAACATGCATACCTCTTTTTGTGCAAGAAAAACATGGTTTGTTTGATTCAGATTTTTCACAAACTTGTTCTTGGAATCAGCTGGCAGTGGAGTGCATTTTTTGTTCAGCATGCATTCGTTTCGTGGAGTGCTGTCCACAGGAGGGGCTCACTGGTTTGTTTATAAATTTGTGAAGTAGCTTTTCTGTTTGAATTGATACTCTTATGTATCAGTGAGATGATAAGCAAAACATGGATATACTCGTAAGATGGTTGTTTCCGTGCAGAGGAGCTATGGTCTGGGCTTGAAAATTTTGTTTTTGACTGGCTAATTAATGCTGACAGGTAATCATGCAATAGATGGCTGAGGAAGTTTAATGATGTTGCTGACTACTTATCTTCTTCTCCTGTACATACATATTGCAGGCGTTGAATAGCAAA
Organism: Erythroxylum shatona; assembly: GCA_027568895.1. Lineage (NCBI taxonomy): Eukaryota > Viridiplantae > Streptophyta > Magnoliopsida > Malpighiales > Erythroxylaceae > Erythroxylum > Erythroxylum shatona. Next base: position 14,567,699 of record JAOSBK010000008.1, read on the forward strand.
ACTTAAGTGATTTTAGTTTTTCTATTAGTTGTGTTGATAAGTTATGTTCACTCCCTTCTGTTCATTGGCGTCTTTTGAATACGTTGTCATTTCAGGGTGGTAAGCCAGGTGGATTATCCCTCATTGGTTGATCTGCGTGGTTTGCTTTTGGACCTAGTTGCTCAACTCTTAGGTGCCTTGTCCCGTATCAGGTAACCAATTCGACAGATTTTTGATTATTGACTATGGAAACCAGACATCCACTTGCATTCTTTGCTTTTACTTATCCATACTTCAATCTTTCTAATAGATTTTGATGTTTGAAGCACACATTTAACCATATGTCTGAAACCTTAACCAATTTGTACGGTGCACGTTTGCATTTCACAGATTTAGCTCTGTAACTGAGCGATTCTTCATGGAGTTAAACAGTCGTCGGATTGACACTAGCATTGCTCGTAGTGAAACACTGAATATCATTAATGGGATGCGTTACTTGAAGCTCGGGGTATGTGTATTAAAATTTTCTCTCTGGATAAATGCATTGAAAAATGAGCTAAGCTTCAATTTGATACAGGTTAAGACCAAGGGGGGACTGAATGCATCAGCTTCCTTCATGGCAAAAGCTAACCCTCTTAACCGTTCTCCACACAAACGCAAAAGTGAGCTTCACCATGCACTTTGTAACATGCTTTCCAACATCCTAGCGCCACTTGCAGACGGTGGAAAAAGCCAGTGGCCTCCTTCAGGTGTAGACAATGCACTTTTTCTTTGGTATGAAGCTGTAGGGCGAATAAGAGGGCAACTAATGTATTGGATGGACAAACAAAGCAAGCATATAGCTGTAAGTGGATCCAGTGTCTTCTATTCCTTTGTCTGTGCTGCCAAGTGTATTTTTATATCTCATGTTATGCAGAAATTTGAATATGGATTACACAATCAACTCAAAATTGTTTGCATCAGCCTTTTTGGCCATGGATTGTTAACTTTTCGGTATCTTCTTCTCTATGATATGTAGCAAGATCAACTATGTGCAAGATACTGAACTCTAGGTTTTGTGTCTTTTATTCCAATCTATGCATATTTACATGCCTGTGCACACAGTAGTTTACTCAAAGACTTAACATCAAATTAGATAAAGTTTTTCATCAGATTATTGGCATTGGCACCGGCTAGACTCTGTGCTCCTAAAATTTCTTAAATGTTAAATGCTCTGACAGATGTTGTATTTTCTATATATTAGTGTTGTCTAACTTTTTGTAGCCTGTTTGGATACCTCTTTTTTCTCTACTATCTGTCTACTTTTTACTACTTCGGGTGTTGATATTTGACAGCTTTGCTTTCATCTTCTGTCCATATCTTTTTTTGCTTATGTGTTTATATTTGATTTTCAATGACTTTCTGCTATAATAACTTACGTAGCATCCTATCTCATCTCCACGGACCAAGAGTTTTTGCATTTTGAATTTTCCTGTAATCTTCAATCACGTGAATGAATTTGATAGGTCGGATACCCTCTGGTCACTCTTCTTCTCTGTCTTGGTGATCCTCTGATATTCCACAGCACCTTAAGCCCTCACATGGAGCAACTCTACAAGCTTTTAAGAGTAAGTTCAAGTTATTTATGATTCACATTGAGGTCGAATGCAAAGGAGAGAAGTCTATACTTTTTTGGACTGACTTAGTGATATTGTACTAATGAGGGCTCGAAACCAGATATGGGATTTCATTCGAACTATTATGCAATTTCATTTGCTTTGTATTTATAGGAAAAAACTCATCGTTTCATGGCATTGGACTGTCTTCATCGAGTTTTAAGGTTTTACTTGAGTGTTTATGCAGCTAGCCAGCCCCAAAACCGTATATGGGACTATTTAGACAGTGTAACTTCTCAACTTTTAACGGTACTGCGGAAAGGAATGATTACACAAGATGGCCAACATGATAAACTTGTGGAGTTTTGTGTGACAATTGCTGAGCATAACCTTGATTTTGCCATGAACCATATGATATTAGAATTGTTGAAGCAAGATAGTCCAAGTGATGCTAAGGTTATTGGTCTCCGTGGTTTACTTGCCATTGTTATGTCACCTTCAAGCGAGCATGTCGGCCTGGAAATAGTCAAATGTAATGAATTCATGGTCATTTATTCTGAGATTGGTTCATGCCTCCATTTTGATATCTAAACAATTTAAATTGGCTTGCTTTTTTCCGTATCAGGGCATGAAATTGGCCACTATGTACCCAAAGTAAAGGCTGCAATTGAGTCGATTTTGAGGTCTTGCCATAGGACTTATTATCAAGCTCTTTTGACTTCTTCAAAGACAACGATAGGTAAAATCTTTGTAGAATCAATAAAACCAAGAAGCATACTGAAATGAAACATGTATTTCATTTTAACTTTGACCTTATTACTTTTCATCTAGTGGGTACATGTACTTTGAAATTTAAGTGATTTTTCAGTTTAGTGTTCTTTATTTGTGTTCGGATTTAGACTCCTGCATGAATATGATGAAGTTGCTTTACTTGTTTAACATAGCTCAACCTCTTTTGGATTTAGTTTTATTGTATTCTTATGACATCAGATATTGGCAAAATTAGAACGGTTGCTTGGTTTATATAAAAACAAGCTTATCTTTAAATTGCATACCCCTGAAACTTGAGCACAACCTAGATGTGGTTGTTCAATTCATTCAAGCTACTTATCATGAATCACAACTGGGTTGCATTGATCTGTAGATGTGGTTGTTCAATTCAATCAAGCTACTTATCATGAATCACAACCGGTTTGCATTGATCTGTACCTGAATATAATCAGGCTATTCATTTAGCATTTTAAAGATAAAGAAAAGCCAATTTTTCCTTTTGAACAAGCAGGGAGAGACTTTAGCAATTCTATGATTATGCACTTTGTTCCCAGTAGTAGTAGGTTGTTGGTGGTGGAATGAGAGTAGTATTGTTGCAGGACTTTTCACTCCTTTTTTTTCTCTTATCAACTTGCCAGAATATGGCTATTCGTCCTACATCAATTAGCTTTTGCTTATTCTCTATGTTCATGTTGGCCTGTTGTTAATCTCTGGTTTGTGATGTATTGATCTTTAAAAGGTAAATTTTGTGCTTTTAGATTCTGTAACCAAGGAAAAGTCTCAAGGTTATCTGTTTCGGTCAGTGCTGAAGTGTATACCATACCTGATAGAAGAAGTTGGTCGAAGTGATAAGATTACTGAAATTATTCCTCAACATGGCATAAGTATTGACCCAGGCGTCCGTGAGGAAGCGGTGCAGGTTTTGAACCGAATAGTTAGGTATCTTCCTCACCGCCGATTTGCAGTTATAAAGGGGATGGCAAATTTTATCCTTAGGCTTCCTGACGAGTTCCCTCTTCTCATCCAAACGTCATTGGTTCGCTTGTTGGAACTCATGCGATTTTGGAGAGCTTGTTTGATTGATGATAGGCTAGAATCAAATGTTGAGGCAAAGGATGAGACACAACAGAGTGAAGGATTTAGGAAGTCTTCTTTCCCCCATTCAGAAGTTATTGAGTTTCGTGCATCGGAGATTGATGCAGTTGGTCTCATCTTCCTTAGCTCTGTGGATAGTCAGATTAGGCACACAGCATTGGAGTTGTTGCGCTGTGTTCGGGCCTTAAGGAATGATATACGAGATCTCACATTACATAAGCAACGCTATTGTAATTTGAGGATTGAAGCAGAACCGATATTTGTAATTGATGTCCTAGAAGAACATGGGGTGAGATAAACTCACTCTTCAACACTATATTTTCAGTTTTTACTTCAATAAGACCTTCAATCTTGTGAATGTGTGAATAGATCTTACATTGTATAGCACACTGAAATTTAGAGTGTATCCCAGGATGATATTGTTCAGAGGTGCTATTTGGAGTCCGGCCGTCCCTTTGATTTGAGACGAGAATCTGATGCAATTCTTCCTGATGTAACTCTTCAGTCCATAGTATTTGAGAGTCCTGATAAGAACAGATGGGCTAGGTGTCTTAGTGAACTAGTCAAACATGCTGCTGAGCTTTGCCCAAGCTCTGTTCAGGAAGCAAAGTAAGTAGATCTCCACTGTCATATTCATGTTACATTTGGTATTTCCTGGTTTTACGTTGTCTTTTTAACTGCCATGTTCAATGTAAATGGTGGCTCCCCTCGTGGCAAGTATTACCTCTGATGACTGACTAACTATATGCCACATCCTCATGAATTGGTAAACCCAAAAACCCTCTGCAGTTTGCAATTAAAATGCCCTGGACTCTCATGGTGCTGTAAGAAGTTAGCTCCTCATTTCAATTCTAGGCCATATACAGCTTTTTGTTCATAAGGTTTAGTTCCAATTTATATCGTATAAACAAGAAGAAATTGGAGTTGAAAATGTGAATTATGTTCTGATTATATTGTCATTAGTTCTATCACCATTGTTGTTGAATCCTTCACGACATCTAGCCATTACTTCTGCAATAGAAGAGAATTTATGAACTTCAATTTGGGTCTGTGTTCATTGGCAGGGTGGAGGTTGTGCAACGTCTGACTCATATAACTCCAGTGGAGTTAGGTGGGAAGGCTCATCAATCACAAGATGCAGAAAACAAGGTGGACCAGTGGCTCATGTATGCAATGTTTGCTTGTTCCTGTCCACCAGATAGTAGAGAATCGGGTGGCTTAGCAGCTGCTAAAGAGCTTTACCATCTTATTTTCCCCTCACTAAAATCTGGAACTGAGGCAAACATTGTAAGTTTACTTTGGAAAGCACAAACATTTAGCCAAAGTCTACTTTTGTTTTTTATTATTTGGCTAACTAACACCTCAAAGCGACAAATCAATTAGGGAAACGAGGAAATGTTATTACTTATATGCTGATGCTCGTTGGTTTTTACTGTTGTAGCGATTGCTTAACCTGATTTGTGATTTATGATGCAGCATGCTGCCACCATTGCTCTTGGTCACTCACATCTGGAAGCATGTGAAATCATGTTCAACGAGCTTTCTTCTTTTGTGGATGAGGTTTCTTTTGAAACTGAGGGAAAGCCCAAGTGGAAGGTGTGAATCTGTCATTAATTGCTGAGTTGTTTTCCTAATTTCCAACATCATCTCATTGCTGCATTTATGTCGAGGGAATGCACCAGTTTGTGATTACAAATCCCAAGACAATTTCGGAGTGAGTGTAGTGATCTCCAACAAGTTGTAGGCCAAGTTAATACAATAAAACAGGCTTAGCTAGAAAACAATCATTCTTGCAATGCAAAACACTTTTAATAATGTTCGACAGTGTTTTCTGGTCCACATAATAGAGAGTACGGAAGTCATGTGCATGATGTCCATTTGACATCTTCATAAAATTTTGCATGGGTAGACAGAATAATGGTATTATCAAATATTGGTTGCTCTTACAGAAGCATCTGACAAGATCTAGTGTAGCATTAACCACCAATGTTTGAAATTTAATTTGACATTGTGTCAAGATCAGGCGTCAAATGCACCAGTAGAGTCTCCTATATGGAAATAGGTTGGTTTTATCTTCGGTACATTGTTTTCCCTTTGACTGACTCCTTGACACATGAGGGCTGACTCTGTTAAAATATATATTGAAATTGCTAATCCTAGTGTTCAGTGTTCTGTTCCAATTTTGAATGAATACGTAAGTTTGCGAACAAGTTAGGATTGTTAGAAGAATACATGATCCATTTCTAGGCTTTACTCATCAGCTGAAGTTTTTCGGATTGAATGGTTCAGGTTGAATGATTTCTTGACAATTATAGATATTTCAATTTGGCAATGGTTGAGTATCACGACTAACATATGTTTTACTTTCTGAAGACTGAAGCGTTGTTCCCCATAGGACTTGATCTAAAGCCAGTTTTCACTCCGGCTCATGATTTTTAGCAATATCCAAATGTAGTATAAAGAAGTACCAATGTGGCTTCTGTTGTGAAATTTGAATTCCTAAAATAAATGGCCTAGCAATATCTTGCAGAGTCAAAAATCACGCCGCGAAGAACTGCGTGTCCACATTGCAAATATATATCGGACAGTTGCTGAAAGTATCTGGCCTGGCATGCTTTGCCGCAAACCAGTGTTCAGGCTCCATTATCTCAGATTCATTGATGAAACAATCAGACACATGTATTCAGCGCCACCCGAAAACTTCCAAGAAATGCAGCCGCTCCGCTATGCGCTTGCATCAGTTTTAAGGTCTCTAGCACCAGAATTTGTGGACTCCAAATCTGAGAAATTTGATGTCAGAACTAGAAAGCGACTATTTGATCTTCTACTTTCCTGGAGTGATGATGCTGGTGCTACATGGGGGCTGGATGGTGTCAGTGACTACCGGCGTGAGGTTGAGCGTTACAAGGCTTCTCAGCACAATCGATCAAAAGATTCTGTAGACAAGATTTCTTTTGATAAAGAACTCAATGAACAAATTGAGGCAATTCAGTGGGCATCTATGAATGCTATGGCTTCTGTTTTGTATGGACCTTGCTTTGATGACAATGCAAGAAAGATGAGTGGGAGAGCAATATCTTGGATCAATAGTTTATTTTATGACCCTGCTCCCAGAGCTCCATTTGCTTACTCTTTGTCGACTCCATCTTATTGTAAGTACACGGGAGAAGGAGGCCGAGGAGCTGCTGGACGTGATAGACAAAGGACTGTTCATCATCGCATTTCCCTGGCAAAATTGGCTTTGAAGAACCTTCTTCTTACCAATTTAGACCTTTTCCCAGCTTGTATTGATCAGGTAATTTTCTTTTCTTTTCCCTAAAGCCTCTGGAAAAGGAATGCTTGAAAAGTTAAATACATGACTATCAAACTTATCATCGTTTTGGAAGAAAACACCAAGATAAATGGGAGTTTTCAATCAGGGTATTAATAAATTACAAAGGATGTTGTTTCCTTTGGTTTGAGTTCGTTGTACCTTATGGAATGGTACAATCTATCTCTAATCACTACGTTCCTAACTTGGTTTTTCTTTTTTTCAGTCTTTCTTTACTTTAACTAATGAAGTTGATCTTATAAACTTTAGTTATTGTTTCTGTCTTGTGGTCATTGCATTTATAACGGAATTATTTATTATCTTTCATTGGCTTTTTATTCCTAACATGTTCTATGTACATGGTGGTTTTGACTTGAGAGTTTTTGCAGTGCTACTACTCTGATCCGGGTATAGCTGATGGTTACTTCAGTGTGCTGGCGGAGGTCTACATGCGGCAAGAAATACCAGAATGCGAAATACAGAGGCTGCTCAGCCTGATCCTCTACAAAGTTGTGGACCCAAATCGGCAAATCCGTGATGATGCCCTTCAGATGCTGGAAACACTTTCTGTTCGTGAGTGGGCTGATGATGGCCCTGAAGGTTATCGAGCTTCTGTTGTTGGTAATCTCCCTGATTCTTATCAACAATTCCAGTACAAACTCTCTTGCAAACTAGCTAGAGATCATCCTGAACTAAGCCAACTTCTCTGCGAGGAGATCATGCAGCGGCAACTTGATGCTGTGGATATAATTGCTCAGCATCAGGTTTTAACATGCATGGCTCCTTGGATTGAAAACCTAAATCTCTGGAAACTGGAGGATTCAGGATGGAGTGAAAGATTATTAAAGAGCCTTTACTATGTGACATGGCGACACGGGGATCAATTCCCTGATGAAATTGAAAAGCTATGGAGCACTATTGCTAGCAAGTCCAGGAACATTAGTCCAGTTTTGGATTTCTTGATAATGAAAGGGATTGAAGATTGTGATTCCAACGCATCTGCTGAAATAAGTGGGGCATTTGCCACATATTTCTCAGTTGCAAAGCGGGTAAGCTTATATTTAGCACGAATTTGTCCACAACGTACAATCGATCACTTAGTCTACCAGTTGGCTCAACGGATGTTAGAAGATAGCATTGAACCCGTTGGGCCAAGTGCAAGCAAGGGTGATCCGCACGCTAATTTTATTCTGGAATTCTCCCAGGGGCCTGCAGTTCCCCATATTGCTTCTGTTGCGGATACCCAGCCACAAATGTCACCATTGCTTGTCCGGGGTTCTCTTGAGGGTTCCCTCAGAAATGCAAGTGGAAGTCTAAGCTGGCGAACAGCTGGCGTGGCAGGGAGAAGTGTCCCAGGCCCACTAAACCCGATGCCTTCAGAGTTAATTGGTCAGCTCCTTCCAGCATTAGTGAACATGCCAGGTCCATTAATGGGTGTTAGAAGTTCAACGGGAAGTTTGCGCAGCCATCATGTTTCTCGGGACAGTGTAGACTACCTTATTGACACACCAAACTGTGGTGATGATGGGCTGCATCCTGGTGTTGGTGCACATGGTGTTAATGCCAAAGAACTTCAGTCAGCCTTGCAGGGGCATCAACAACATTCTCTCACACATGCCGATATTGCATTGATTCTACTTGCAGAAATTGCATATGAAAATGATGAGGATTTTCGGGAGCATTTGCCTCTTCTTTTTCATGTCACATTTGTTTCAATGGATAGTTCGGAAGATATTGTGCTAGAGCACTGCCAACATTTGCTGGTTAATCTATTGTATTCACTGGCAGGCCGGCACTTGGAACTCTATGGTGTAGAAAACAGTGATGGAGAAAATAAGCAACAGGTTGTTAGTCTGATCAAGTATGTCCAGTCAAAACGAGGAAGCATGATGTGGGAGAATGAGGACCCCACAGTTGTTAGAACTGAGCTACCAAGTGCAGCTCTTCTTTCTGCCCTTGTCCAGAGCATGGTTGATGCTATCTTCTTCCAAGGAGATCTTCGCGAGACTTGGGGTGGTGTGGCCCTAAAATGGGCTATGGAGTGCACATCAAGACACCTTGCATGCCGCTCACATCAGATTTACCGTGCACTACGACCTAGTGTCTCAACTGATACTTGTGTTTCACTCCTCAGATGCCTTCACCGATGCCTGGGAAACCCAGTTCCTCCAGTTTTGGGATTCATCATGGAAATTTTGTTGACATTGCAAGTAATGGCGGATAATATGGAGCCAGAAAAAGTTATTCTCTATCCTCAACTATTTTGGGGCTGCGTAGCAATGATGCACACAGATTTTGTTCATGTCTACTGCCAAGTGCTTGAGCTATTCTTGCGTGTGATTGACTGTTTATCATTCCGGGACAGAACAACTGAAAATGTACTTCTTTCAAGCATGCCTCGTGATGAGCTTCAGACCAGTGCAGACATTGGAGATTTTCGAAGGACTGAATCGTTGGCTGCAACTTGTAGTGGAAAATTACCGGTCTTTAAAGGAGTGCAGCCTCTTGTGCTTAAAGGGCTCCTATCAACTGTTAGCCATGACATCTCTATTGAGGTGCTTTCCCACATTACAATATACTCGTGTGACTCCATATTTGGGGATGCGGAGACAAGGCTCCTGATGCACATTATAGGTTTACTTCCATGGCTTTGCTTGCAACTCAGTATGGACAGTACGATGGTACATACTTCACAACTCCAACACCAGTGGCAAAAGGCTTGCTTTGTTGCGAAAAACATAGCAGTGTGGTGTCGAGCAAAATCACTGGATGAGTTGGGCACTGTTTTTGTAGCTTATGCCCAAGGGGAGATCAGAAGCATTGAAAACCTCCTTGGTTGTGTATCGCCGCTGTTACACAATGAATGGTTCCCAAAGCACTCAGCTTTAGCTTTCGGGCATTTGCTACGACTACTTGAAAAGGGGCCAGTACAATACCAACGCGTGATATTGCTCATGCTCAAGGCACTACTGCAGCACACTCCCATGGATGCCTCCCAGAGTCCACATATGTATGCTATTGTGTCGCAGCTGGTAGAGAGTACTTTGTGTTGGGAGGCTCTTGGTGTATTGGAAGCACTTTTGCATAGCTGCAGCTCAGTACCTGGTTGCCTCCAGCACGAGCCAGGGGCATATGATAATGGAGTTGGAGCAGACAACAAGATACTTGTTCTGAACCCCTCTTTCAACGCTCGAAGCGGATCCTCACTATCGCAATTTGTTATGGGAGCAGGCTCATTGTTAACTGCACAAGACCCAGGGATTCCAACTAGAGAGGTGGCTTTGCAGAACACACGCCTGATCCTTAGCAGGGTTTTGGACAACTGTGCACTAGGAAGAAGAAGGGATTACAGAAGACTGGTGCCATTTGTGACCAGTATAGTATAGGAAACCTACACACACAACCAGCTTATTAAACATGTACATACTAATTGAAACCCTGAAGAAGGATTAAGGAATGTTTCCTGTACATAGGCATCATTAAATTTATTCTTTAACATCCCTCTTGCTTGCTTTCTGTATTATTGCTATGTTATGTTAATCAATTAGTTGAGGCTGAGCTGGAATGAATGCTAGAGAGTAGACAAGCCAACAAGTGAGACCTCTGCTATCATGTTATGGAGCTTTTTGTTAGCGCATGGAAGGTATCAAATTTTGCCTAAAACAGAATCCACTGGTTGCATTTTTATTCTGAAAAAAAAAGCACAAATATTCGTTAATAAAGGACACATCACGTATTAGTTATTAGAAAAGAATAAAAATGATTTGTCCACTAATAAAAGACATCAAAATATATATGATTAATAGTTACTAACGAACACAATCATTACAGGAAAAAATCAGTAGTTACAAAAATTGGTCGATTGATGAAAATCCCTTTTGGAGGTTTATACGCAGATCTAAAGGGGAAAAAGATTGCTGATTCTCTGGTCAGACAGGAATTATATGATTATTCAACTTGGAGTGCTCAGATTTAAAGTGAAATGTAGCTTAAGATCCAAGAAATTTCTCTCTTCAATGATTTTGCAAAACACTTTGACGACAAAATTCCAAGGCAAAAACTTGTTACAATGTTTTTCTTGTTCACATCACTCACAGGCCATTAGCCAGTCACAAAACTTACCGTATCCATATAAAATCATACCTTTGGAGCTTCATAAACAAACTGGATATCATCTAGATATACCAACAATTGATTACTCTAAGAAAACAGAAGTTATTTTGAAGATTCCCAAACAACAATGCTTCACCTTTGTTTCTGTAATTTCATTCTGATACACACAACAAACTCAAAATTCTGATTACAAAACAGTACCATAATGCACATAACAAGAGGTCCTTCAGGATGCTGAAGCCTCCATTTTCCTGTAGCAAACGAACTATACACATTGATCATCTGGTCCAAGTTTTCATATTATTCAACCAGCCACACCTTCCCAGAGGACTTGGATCCTCTGGTCATACTAAATTTAGTCAGGTCCCATCATTAAAGATGGCCATACCTTTTGTTCATTTTTCTTGAAGTAATACAACAGATCATTCACGAGGAGAGGAATTCTTTTTGAACAGTGCATAGGCATCACTGTAGACGGCCACCAGGTTTGAGAATACAGCAAGGACAATCATGAAAATGCACAAAACTTTGTCCTTCTTTGTTGCTATATTGTGACGATCCCTGAAGCATCAAAGAGAAATGGAGCACATTTTAGATAGGAAGTCATCTAAATTGTTATGGTCAAGGAGAAATATAAATAGGAACAAATACAAATGAAAATGACATTTTGTACTTGTTACTACAATAAATGTCTGTCCAACTAGATCAACAAACTCTAGTAGAAACTATAATCAGAACGACTCCTCTGAATCGAGCACTTCAGATTAGTGAAGCAAACAGAAAAATTAACAACATATATGGCAAGACAATGCCCAAGCAGGAAATAAGTACCAACTGTCTCAAACTGTTTTTTTATTTTCCTTTTTGACAACTTAGTGTAAGTGAAAAAGTAGTACTACTTTCACATTTATGACATCATAAACTTTGCATGTCAAACCCAAAGTGATTCGGTACACGGTTCAACATGAAAATATTAAAGCACACAAATAAATTGAACTAGACCAGAAATGTCATTTTCTAATTCAAAACGTAAGAGCACCTCAGAGTAATGGAAGCAGGAAAGATGAATCCAAGACAAACTGCTGCTGTCGCTCCTGTGAATTGAAAAGCATCCCAGATGCTCGGAATAAAGTTTGCACCCAAAAATATCAGAGTGATGAGCCCAACTGTGATCAAAGCAAACCTAAGATTTTCCTGATACAGAGGTCGGGCTGAGGGAAATAGGAGACCATCCAAGTTGAGTCGCAATGGGTAAAAGACAATTGGAAATACTAGCATGAGATGAGCCGCATAACTAACACGAACAGCATCATTAAGCAGAGAACTATAAGGAATGCCAAGGTTGGTATCGAAGTTTGCAAGCACATCATCTAGAGTTGCATCACCAAAAAGAAGGAATCCAAAGATGCTTGTCATTATATAGACAGTTGAGCATAAACCAAGGGCTGTTCGTACCACAGGTTTTATTTGAGTGGAATCATCTAGTTCATTGTCAATGCTGTGAACTGTACATAAAATGCTCAAAAGATCAGCAACTTGCTCAATAAGCACTGGCTAATTTACAATTTTAAGCCAACCAAAAGCTAATTTTAATTATGAAAGCCTTTATAAACCAGAAATGTTTTGAAATACAAATTCTAATATCAAAACATGCCTGTAGCAATTAAGAAATAAAGATAAAATGATCCTTAAAGATTCAAGTATTCAGACACAGAGTGAGGCATTCAAAAGTTCTCCACAGAACTAGAACTAATTGCAAAACAAGAACACCTTAGTAGAATCTTGTCATATGCACGATAAACAATCAGGTATGTTGGTTACTTTTCTTGGCTTCTTGTTTCAATGTTGGTGGGAGTTGCTGCAAGATGTCATTAAACTATGAGCATTAACTGGATGTTGATCAAACAGACATCTCACTTTTATCAACCACCAATTGAGCAGGTTAAATATGCATGCACTTAGTACATCCAATATAAACAAATGATCACAATTGCATACCATTGTAGTGGCAGATGTATGCAGTGACAAGAACTGGAACTGTAGTGAAGAGATTCATGAATGACGTCAAATCTGTAACATTAGGTAGTAATCTGGGCATTGGTATACTTCCATTTATCAACTTGATGAAAGTGATTCCCACTGTGATAACAAGAAATACAACTGCCAGAGCAACTGATAAGGCAGATGTGTATCTTAAAGAATCTACAAATAAAAGACGGGAAAGTCAATCTCAGTGTTAGAGAACCAAACAACAAAAGATGGACAAGAGAATCAACAACATAAGGGATTAAATTGTATATGCAACAGAAGTAATACTATCCATGTTAAATGTTGCTGTATGTGACAAGCATCCACCTTCATGTTGAAGAACTACATATAAAAATCAACAAGGGAATACTATATACCAAACCTTATAAGATGGATGAACTCATGAAGAGAAAGAGATATGCTTTGACAATTTATACCGCCCCTGAAGGAGATAAAAATTCAAAGTTGCAAATAAAGGAGGTCAAGTGCTGTGGCTGTGTACCATCAGAAGCAGCAAAAGTATAAAAGTAATTGGACGATAAATTGTAGTTTGGAAACATTAAAAACTTGGAGCAAATAGCTTGACTCTTAACAATTGAGATAAAGCACTAACCAATTCGCTTAAAGCAAGCCAGTGGAGAAAAAATAGCAAGTGTTGTTACAAGAAGAACAAAGAAGCGTCCATTCCACCAGTATTCTCCAAACCACCCTTCAAGCACCCCGGCGTGGTGAACCCCACTTGAAGATGTTCCAGACAACACATCACCTTCAATAAGCAAGCAAGAGAGCAAAAAACAGATTTTGAGTCCTTTCATTAACTAGTAGAACTTTTAACTGGAAACAATAGAAACACGAATAAACTAAACGTAGCTTCACAACAAGACAGAGTCAGATTATGTAATCATCAAACAGCAAGAAATTTAAAATGACATACCAATAATGATCATGTACACAATAAGTACACCAATGTTATTGACCAAAACCGCAACTTGCAGCAAAATCCTGCCATACTTTCCAAAAGCATCTCCCATGAGTCCTCCATAAGAAGCAGACTTCCCTACCCTGCTAAACCTAAGCAATAGCTCAATTGAGGCCTCTGTCAAGAAGGCCATGAAGATGATCAAAGCAACTCCAAGAATGAGGCCTAAAACCTTCATAGTGGCGGGCAACGCCATAATCCCCGCACCAACTATTGTAGTGGACAAATTAAAGACCGCCCCCGTAAAGGAAGCTCCGTTAAACTCATCAACACCAGCATCCTCATGCCTACTGGGCAACAAAGGAGATTTCTCATTAACTTGCTTGCCCTTCCTTGCTTTTCTCTCCTTATTTGGTGCAATATTTTCAATTGTCATCCTTTCAAAGCCCTGCCTAATTTGTGAAAACTCGGATTTAGAGCTTTAAAACCAGAAGTGATTGATAGCAAGCCTTCTATAAGATAAAACCTGTGATACATATACTAGGATTATCTTCAAATCAAGTAGCAATCCAGTTCAAAGATACAACAAATAATTCATAAACGAAAAAAGCACTAACCTGTCAGAATTGAACAGCCCGGTTCTTGATGGTTAATTTAAAAGGATTAATACCTCGAAAATGGTACCAGAACGATTGCGAACGAACCAATATACCAAAACAATATGAAAGCTCTAAATTCAGCCTGAATAACTATTAAAGCTTCAAATTTGACGAGAGGGATTCAGAATTAAAAGCTAGAATCTTTAAGGCTACATCAAATAAGGAAATCAAACCCAGATACCCAATATCTGCAGCATAAAATCCAATATAAGAATTCACAGCGAGAAAGGATGACTATAATTGAAACCCGGAACACGGAATCAAAGCCGAGTTTGGTAAAATGAAAATTTGACGCGAACCCAATTGACAATAATGAACAAAAAGTGGGAAAATGAAAGAAAGGCCGCAACTTGGAAGACAATATAGACCCTGTAGGCTAATGCTGGTTAAGCCTGTGATGAGCTTAGCTTTGATTGATAAGAGGCCGAAAGCAAAGCAACACGTTTTTGTATAATATTAATTATTAATAATAGGCGTGGACTACCTCTGTCTGACTAGACTAGGATGCCTGCTAACCTTGGACAACGTCTACTTTCTTGTTAGATCTACAATTATTTCCTATTTCCCCTGCGCTTCCGTATTCTGATTATTAACAGGAAGTACTTGTCTTTTTGAAACAAATAATATCCTATTTTTAAAGTGAGAAATCCAAATCACTTAAAAACTTTTCCGCTTATCTTATCTCAAATATGGTCAATGCCTCAAAATAACTATTGATCCTAATAAATACTATGAAAAGTATACGCTTTTAATTTGATATTTTATGCAAATTTTGAAGCCATTGTTGATTTTGTCAAATGTGAAAATAAGAAAACTTCTAAATTATCATCATCAACACTCTCAAATAGTATGTCGCACTCTACCTTTACTTCGTCATAATAGATTTGGTTGTGAATTCTGAATTTATGATATTTCTTTTTCTTTACGAATGAACCAACTTGCTTTTTCGATGTTGCAAAAAAAAGAAGCCATTGAAGGTTTTCTTTAGCAACATGTCACCGGTTGGTGCCACGTTACTTCAAACTGCAATGGGTCCCTATCATTTTGTCTTACTTATTATCATTATTAGCGAGTCACGATCGCACACCATTTCTTATTGGATACCATACTATAACAGTACCTAAATTCCAGACCGTACACATAATATGTAGGATTTGACATCTTTCCAGTAACATACGAGTATTATACATTATGAGTGATGGATGACGTGTTCTCCAGAGTATTACTATTATCATGATCTAAATTCATTTTAATGGAAGTGCTTAAATTCCCTAAACAAACAAAAAAGAAAAGAGAGGAGGAGTGAGAGTGAGAGAGAGAGAGAGCAAACGGGTATAAATAGATACCACATATCTAATCTAACCTACTATTACAGCAAAACAAGTTTTTGCGGCAGCTAAGTAGAGAAATGAAGACCAAAAATACCCTTCTTAAGGCATCCAAATTCCGCAATCAATGATAATGATGTATTTTCGTTGTCACAGTTGGGAAGAAATCAAAATCAAACAAAGCAGAAGCAGAAGCAGGCATTAAAAAAGAAAATAGAAAAGGAACTCAAGAATCAGATTCCTCCTGCGTAAGGTCAATCTCCACCTCATTTTTTATTTTTCATTGGATAGTGCGTCCCAGTGGTAAACTGAAGAAAGAAGAGTGGCCTAAGCTTCCGATTTTTGTCCAATACTCATAACATAACATATGATAATGGTATGAATCTTCAGAAACAACAAAATCATAAGTGAGCTGTCCATCTTTCCCACTACGCAAATTCCATATGATCTACGCTACAGCTTGTATGAGACAGATGCTCCAGGAGGTACAGGTCAATGTTGCCTCAAAATGGATCCTCAAACAACTCATTCAGGCTGATAAGAAGTAACAAAATCAAATGTCAGATATTTTTTGACCAATTAAAATATCTGGCAGCTGCTTCATGTGCCTGGTGTGTGGACAATCTTATAACACCAGACTTGCTTGGCTTTCCCCAGGTGTTTGCCTGATTGGACAGTCTTATAACCAGACTTGAAGCACCCATTACTCTTTCTATTTAGCCTCACCAACGACTCTGTCCAGCCTTCCTAAGCTTCTGAGGGTTAGAAACTTGTCCATTGTAAAAAAGAATGTTGCGGAGACAGGATTTGAACCCGTGACCTAAAGGTTATGAGCCTTGCGAGCTACCAAACTGCTCTACCTTGCGTGATGAAAAGAAAAACAAGGATTGAATTGTGCCCCTTTACTATATTTGTACAAATAGAATAGTACATTTATACAGAATTGTAAAGGGACTTGTCCATTGGTGACCTATCATCTAGAATCAATGTTGTCTCATCATATTTTTGCTCATCTTTTAACCCAAATAGCAAAATTCAAAAGAATACTATTGGTCTTCTCCTCAGAAAAGATTATGTCAACGAACAATCAATTAAAACAATCGAAGAGCTACTAAATAGAAAAGAACTCTTTCCTGATCAGTCAATTTCAGAAACAAGCAAATAAAATCAGAACGAGATGCAAAGAATTAGGGGTTTTGGAAGATAAATGAAACCCGAGAAGGAACCTGTGGAAATTGGGGAAAAGCATTGCAGTTGCCCCCACTACATCATTGCAGCCTTTGCTTTATTGGATTAGACAGAGAGTAAGTTTCTCCCCCGAAGAACCTCCCTCCCTCTCTCTCTCTCTTCCTTCTGTGATAGACTGATTGATTTGGTATTAACAATGACGATGTCGTTAATTTTCAACAGGGCCCTTCATCTAGAATGTCCTTTACTTTTCAGGTCCTTTACTTTTCAGGCTTTCTTGCTGATAAAACACCAACTCAGTCTAGATTTCAGCTTCCAACAAACGTGCCAAATCTGCTCAGTATCTGGTTGTTAAATTGTCAATTATTCTTTATCAACAAAGAACTTTTGAAAATTAACTTCTCAAATCTCTGGTCAGCCATGTTAGCAGCTAGAACTGTGGCTGTAGATGCATGCTTCTTGCTCTTCAAGGTTATCATATTCTCCTGCTTCCTCATCAGGAACTATGAGATCTATATGTGGTAAATATCCAGCCCATTTAATCTCACCAATTAGCACATCAAGCTTTTCATATATCTCTTCACATCTTGGATGAGACTTGTCTGCAACCAGAAATGTGTGTACCTCATCTTTAACCTCAATCCAGCTGCAACCTGGCTCCTTCCTTAGGTTGTTATACTTCATTATCTTTCTCAGCTCAGCAACCCTATCCCACATCCCAGAATCAGCATAAATGTTTGATAGAAGAATATAAGCGGAAGAATCTTGTGGATCTAGGTGCAAAAGCATAGCCAGCGCCTTTTCTGCAATCTCTACATTCCCCTGGATCTTGCAAACGCCAAGCAAAGTTTTCCAGATAACAGCATCAGCTTCAAAAGGCATATCTTCAATTAGCTTTAGTGCCTGTCCAACTCGACCTGCTCTACCTAATATATCAACCATGCATGCATAGTGCTCTGCTTGAGGTTCTAAACCATGCTCACTTAGCATGGAATCAAAGAAATACAAACCTTTGTCAAGAAGCCCCATGTGGACACAAGCCCTAAGGACTGAAAGAAAAGTTGCACGGTTGGGATTTACTTTTGCAGGTTTCATCCTCTCGAATGTTTTTAAGGCTTCTTCCCCAAGTCCATGGTTAGCATAGCCACAAATCATGGCGTTCCATGTAACAAAGTCTCTTCTAGGTGCTTTCTCAAACACTAGCCTGCAATTTTCCATGCTTCCACACTTAGAATACATATCTACAAGCGTGCTCGAGATATACACATCGGATTGCAAATCCAGCTTGATGATGTGAGCATGAATTTGCTTCCCAAGGCCGATAGTTGCCAAATTTGCACAAGTATCGAGAACTGCTGCATAAGTGAAGTTGTCTGGTTCCATACCCGTTTCCAACATGAGAGAGTAAAATTTTTGTGCATCCTCACTTTGTTTTAACAATGAGAATCCAGAAATTATCGCATTCCAGGAAACCATGGTTTTTTCTCGAGTTCTGTGGTGAACTTTTATTGCCTCTTGAATCATCCCACACTTGCAGTACATATCAACAAGAGCACCTCCTACGAAAGACTCCAAACCCATACCAGATTTGATGATTCTGTCATGGATCTCCATACCAGTGTTCAAGGCCTGCTGAGCTGCACAAGCCTTCAATACACTACCGTAAGTGTATTCATCTGGCTCCATCCTTGAGCGAAGCATTGACGCAAAAAGGGATAGTGTTTGCTCTTCACTTCCATTTTGCTCATGAGCAGAAATAATTGCATTCCAAGTGACAGCATCTCTTGTTTCCATCTCATCAAACACACAAAACGCTTCGTGTAGAGCTCCACATTTACCGTACATATCAAGCATGGCATTTGCCACACAGACATTTGACCTAAGAGTAGTCTTAAGTGCTAAACCATGAACTTGATGGCCCTCTTTACTCCCTTTAATTGATGCACAAGCACTAAACGCCCCAGATAGACTTATTTCATCAAAAACAAGGCCAGACTTCATTAAAAGGCGAAATACTTGTAAAGCTTCTAAACTTTTGTCACTTCTAGCAAACCCGATAATGATAGCATTATAAGATTGCAAACTATGATTTGGCAACGAGTTGAACAGTTTTTGGGCATCAAGCATACTGCCACATTTTGCATACATATCTAATGTTGCAGTTCCTACTATGATGTCTGATCCAAAGTCACTCTTTAGAGCATGGGCATGCAACTGAGAACCCAGTCTAATGTAAGACAACCCTGCACAAGACCTGAAAACACTAGCATAGACAGATTGACTGACTCCGACTCTTTCCTTTTGCATCTCCTTAAACAACTCTAAACCCTCAACGTGTTGATTATTCTGAACACAACCAGCAATCAAGGCGCTCCAAGAAACCCAGTTCTTCTCGGGCATTTCACTGAAAACACAGAGCGAATCGTATAATTCCTTACATTTTGCATACATATCCACCAAAGCACTCGTTGCAAACACGTCATTATCATATCCCATGCGGATTACAAGACCATGAATTTGAACCCCAGTATCACACATACCCAAACCTGCACACGACTTCAATACAACAGCAAAAGTCGTTCGATCAAACTTCACACCTGATCTTCCCATCTCCAAGAAAACACTAAGTGCTTTTCCACACTCATCATTTCGCAAAAACCCTGAAATCATGGAATTCCACGACACGACATCTCTTTCAGGCATCAAATCAAAATATGTTCTTGCCATCCCCATCTTGCCGTGGCTCGCATAGCCAGCTATCATCGAGTTATAAGAAACAACGTCCCTCAGAATCATTTTATCGAACACGTTTCTGGCATCACCCAAATGCGAAGTTTTGATATATAATTGAATCAAACAATTTGAGGTGAATTTCATAGGGGAAACCCCAGAAACGATCATGCAAGCATGGGCTTGCTTGCCCAGTTTCAGAGAGTTCAGTTTGGAACATTCCTGGAAAAGATGAGCAAAAGACAGGATCTTTGTGGGTAGTTCTTCTAGGCTTGGTGGGAGGGTAGAGATTGCTGAGAAAGTGACAATGTGTAATAGTTGTCCGCGGAGAAGTTTTGGCGGGTAAGTCAAGAGTTTCGTTATTAAGCATAAGCCTGAGTTCTGATGATGTGCCATGAGCCATCAACATTAGCACTCATCCTTTTGTGGGCTGGGTACTACGGCCAGCGGTTCAAAGAGTTCATGATTTATAACGGCTTAAATATTTGGACTAATTAGGGGTGTAGAGATGAGGCTAACTATTTTAATAAAATTTTGTTGTCTCGACTCATCATTTTACGATATCAATTCTCAAGGTCTGTCTTTTAAAAATTTAAATTATCTAATTTTTATTTATTTTTAATCTCTTATAAATTATTTATTCTATAAATCATTTAAATATTATATAGGTTGGAAAATTATGATACAACTCTGTTAAGACTTATTGGTGAGATAGTTCACGAGTCTAGAAGTTATAGCAAGAAGATCCTTTCTTGATTCAAGTAATCTAACAATATTATGTAACTTGGTGATGTTATCCCTTGTGCTTACATTATTCCGGATAAAAGAAGAAAACTGGTTTTCTTCATTCATAAGTGAATCTTTACCTAGTGATCCTGCTTTCTCTATTGCCAATCTCCTCTTCCATGTTTAAGGTACTCTTTTAAATAAATTTGAAAATTTTGACAAAATTATTCATCTTCTTGCAAAAAGTCGTATTTATAATACTTCATTTTCTTTGCTTAATCCCTACAACATGTACTCCTGTGATCGTTCTTGGACAAGAATTATAAGAACTATTATCCTTACACATTGTCAAAGGTCAAAGAAATCATCCAAAGTTCCCATTTGAAGTAATATGGTTTAAAAACTACCACAACAAAATAATATGTGAGGCTAGAAATTTCAAAAGAGCTCATCTTTCTTTTGAGAGAGCAGAACCAACACATTTTCATGTTGGTACTATTCGCTTTGTTCTCATTCTTCATGGAAGAAAAGAAATTCTAGCTACAACCTGAATCTCTCTTCTTAACATTGTCTACACTACATACCAAAGGCATTAATTGGTACTTTGTTGACAACTCTTAATAATGAAAACGTCATCCTTACTAATGCCCCTAATTTTAATATCCGGTTGGATGATCCCACCTTGTCTGAGAGACTTTAGGTCCAAATCCAGAGCAAGATCCTACAGCCATTGTGGTTACTCTTCACAACCAAATAATCTACCATTTGTAGAATTATATAGTACATCTGAATTTCCCTAATTCCACTTCAGATGCTTTACATATGGTGGCAGATAAAGCTCATGACCAAACCACTATCATATAAATTCTGAAGCAACTACCACCAATGGAGCTTGAAAAGTTAATGTCGATTGAATGAATCACTAACTACCATAAAGTGTTCCATACTCATCATAAACATTCCTTCCACACCAAAACTCCTCCTATTCTTAGGATTCTATGAGATAGATCAATAAAATCCATCTACACTAGGCCCAATGATAATCAACCAAAATCATTTAACACATCTGACCCTATTTTGATGCTTCAACTGATCTTCTCTCATAAAGAAGGCAAAAATGGATCTCCAATCTATTACTTCAAACTTGATGGAGAACTAATATACATCAGTCATCATCGTAGATATTTTGTCTAGGATGTAGATCCATCTATATGTGAACCAGACTGTTAAATTTGTCAATCAAGTGATTATGATTCAGACATTGATGATGAGACCTATGCTCAAAGAAGAAAGAGGAAAAATAGAAGAGGAAGATAATAGTAAAAAGAAATTTATTGTTGTCAACCTCCTTAACAATTCCACCACTTATTCTAGACTATGGATCAGGATTAAGAACCCAAGACCTAAACCAAAGACTCTACCAAAATTACCCAAAGTTGTTCGTAAAGATCATTTGTTCTTTATAGATTCTGTTCCCAACAAACCACGACCAATTATTCCTTCTATTCTTGTTACCTCTCTAACCTTTATTCCTTGTATGATGGTTAAACCACATGAGGAGGAATTTCCTCCATTAGAGAGACATACTGATGAATATAATAGGGTTATCTTAAATCCTTATGTTCGTGCTACAGGAATTACTTCTCATAGGACTATTATCTCAAATCTTATTGATGAAGTGCTTAATTGGCAAATTGATAATGCAATAGCCTAAAGCAGAGTTCTTTGACAAAGTGATTCCAAACTTAATGGGCTTAATCAACAAAATTAAGCCACTAAAAACCAAATTGAAATAGTTTCATCTTAGGTCTAAAAACTATACAAATTCTTAAAGGATCAAATGACTCAACTTGATGATGATCTTAGAAGATATATTGACACTCAATATTTTAGGCTCGATTTTACAAATAAAGAACAAGAGCTTTGAAAAAGTGAAGGAGTCACTCCAAAGAATGGAAACTGATATGTAGAACGAACAGTCCAGGATTGTTTGTGGAGTTTATCCTATACATTTATGGTAATCCAACCTATTTATTCCTCTTCAACTTATTCTGAAGTTGCTAATTATGAGAAAGTATTCAAAATGAATTATCCCATTGATCAAACAATATATCCATCCTACCACTGCTAAACCCAAATAAACCAAATCCTTAAAGCCTAAACCTGCAAAAACTTCTGATCCCTCAACTTCATATACTAAACCAACTTATCCATGAAAAAACCCTTACAGATCAAAGCTCTACCTTCTTCTCCACCAAAACCTTAACCTTCTCCATCCACTAGGAAAGACAAAGCTCTTCAATCAAAGTTTATAGCAACTCTTACACTAGCATCTATTATATGTAAAGAATGCCCATTTGAGCATTCTAACATATTTGAGAGCATTTTAACATATTTGAGCAATCTTCTGAAATATCTGAACCATCTTTAGACGAGTATGAACAATTTGCTTATTTGTTTGACTTAGCTTAGATCATGATGACTATGCTTGAACCAACCGAAGTTGAATAAGACATTAGTGAAGTTGAATCCATGTGAATTGAACCATTCAGAACCTCACTACCAACAACATAAACACCACCAACTAGATATACTTCAGGACCCTAGTTTACCTTCGATGATCTTCCAACAAAGAAATAAAGAGAATGGCTCCATACATTTGGATCATGGATTGATTTATAAATGACAACCAAATAATCCATTAAGGGATATTTTGCCTGAGTTTACTTCTCGTTTTACTAGCACTTTGCAAGAATGACGGCTAAGTTTAAACGATTATTGCAAACTTCAATACATAAAAGTCACATCTATTGGACCATTTCTTAGGGGTAATTCATAAAGAGTTCATTGGTGATCTTTAACTCACTGACAAACAAATCTGGAAAAAATATTTTGAAATGAACCGTTATTCTTTGGATAAATGAGAACAATAAAAACATTATTAACATATGATGTAACATTATTATCTTCTAAATGGTTTCAACAACGTCAACCTATATTATACTTTCATTTCCTCTCTTCCTGAAGAATTACAACCTGAATTGCAAAGGACCATTACTTCATTATGACGAGATATGAGGGATATATCTCTTGAAGAAATTTATCAACTCGTCTTAGCTTCACTTGACAAGCTTTGTGATCAAAATTGTTTTTCAAAAGCATGATTAAAGGCAATCCTTTATTGAAAAAGGCTTGCAGAAAGCCTTATTTGGAGATCAGTGTAAGGAGGAAAAAGATTATGAATGTCATACAAAAAAGAAGCATCATCACAGAAAATTCTCTTACAAGAAGTCTCATAGATACCACATTTCTCATGAAGGAAATTATAAGCCCTTTCGATGAAGGAAACAACATTGATTTGTCAGATTATTCAAATGAAGAACTCCCCAAGAAAAGAAAGCAGATTGATATTTTATTTATGGCAAGTTAGGACATTATGCTCGCCATTGTCCTAATAAGACAAAAATAGATGTAAAACTCTTAGAATCCATTAAGGCTACAATGCCTATCCATGATAATGGAAATATTGAAGATCTTATCAAAGAACAATATAATGGAGATAAAGACATAAAATTCACTCTTCCATTATACTCCTCTAAAGATGAGTATGAATCTTCTAATATCTAAATTCTAACTATCCTAAAGATGACTTGCTATACATGCTATAACAAAAATGTTTGCAGGTAGCTTCTAAGCGTACCAATGTCCCTTGTCTTTATGTCCATATCCAATTATTATAATAAGAAAAATATGATAAACTAATAAAGGCTATTAGGTATATGGACACTGGATTGTGTCGAAGTATTATGAAGCCCAACATCTTACCTCCTGATGCATGGATTTCACACGATGATTATTTCACTAATGCTAACGATAATTCATTCAAAATTATGCTTATCACCAAAAAGAAAATAGGGATCCACTTCTTCCATGATCATATAGTTTGAACCAAAGTTCTTGAAAGCCATTTACTAGGCTCAGATATCCTAATAGGTATGAATGTTTATTGTAAAGCATCTCCATTACAAATCCTACCTATAGGAATCATGTGTCGAGCTAACTTCAGCTCATACATAGACATAAGAAGTATGTTTAAACTCACTCAAATTCCTCCTCCATATGAAGCCCTATGGGACTAGTTTTTGGAACACTATTTTGAGGATCATGCATACCCTAATCCTCTTTGAAAAAATCCTTACTTTTTCATTTGCCTTCTTTTTTAAGAAGAATGAAGACATCAATCCTACCAAGGCTACTTATCCTGGTATGAATCTTGATGACTTGAAATTGGCACAAGAAGAATGTGTTATTTTACTCCAGCAAGGATTGATTGAGCCCACCAAATCAGATTGGGCTTGTCAAGTTCTTTATGTCAACAAGAGAGCAAAACAAAAATGGGAAAAAAAGGTTGGTGATCGATTATAAACCTCTAAACACATTCCTTCATGATGAAAAATTCCCATTACCTAAGGTCAATACACATGTCCTGTTTCTCAAAGAAGCTATAATCTTTTCCAAATTTGATTTGAAAGTAGAATTTGGCAATTGGGAATTAACCCTAGGAAAGATATAAGACAACTTTTTGCATTCCTAATGCCTAATGTTAATGGACAGTGATGTCATTTGGACTCAAGGTAGCCCCTTTTATTTTAACGAGCCTATTCTTTCCAGCACCTTAGTCTACATTAATGACATCCTTTTGTACCCCAAAACCCATGAAGAACATCAATCCGTACTTCAATCCTTTTTTGGATCTTACAAGGCAATATGATATTATGATCTCAACCAAAAAGAGTCATATTGGGATGACCTAAATAGAATTTTTAGGTACGAGCTTCCACAATGAATTTTATCATCTTGGTCCACACATAGCCAGTGAGTTATTACACTTCCCAGATGAAAATCTCAGGAAAAAGAAAATCCAACAATTCCTTAGAATCATCAATTACATTAAAGATTTTATCCCTTATGTGGCTAATTACACTAGTTTCTTATATAAATTGTTGAGAAAGAATCCACACCTTGGAGTAAAGAATAAACTAGAGCTATCCAACATCTCAAACAAGCATGTCAAATCCACCTTCTTTAAAGATTCCTGACAAAGGTAACACATTTTGAAACAGATTCTAGTTACCACTATTGGGGTGCCATCTTGATTGAAGAGATTGATGTGAAAAAATATTACTGTGGCCATGCTAGTGAACAATTCAAAGAATCAAAAAGCAATATTATGCTAGCTATAAAGAGATTTTGGCAATAAAAAGGGCATAAAAAAATTCAACTTTCATCTAAACCCTTATCACTTTTTGATTGAAATGGAAAATATATCTTTTCCTAAGATTCCTGAGACTAAAAAAAGATATTATAAGATAGCCAACTGCTTTGATGGCAATAATGGTTTTTTTGCTATAAATTCACTATTTGCCATATCAAAAGCCATCATAACATATTAATAGACTTCCTCTCTCAACCTTACAAACCAATCTAGCTACACTCTCCCTCACTCAAGAAATCAATACCTCCCCTCCTTCCTATCATGGAGGATCCTTTGTATGCAAAGATCAATAAGTCCTGTCCACCTATTACAAAGACTCTCCCTAAGACACTAGATGAAATTGTGCTTATTCTTTGAAAAAGATCGTTTTACTACCTCCATATTATTCTCACCACTTTAAATATTCCTCCATATCCATATTATTTTGATATAAAAACTCCCTATCGGATCATCTACCACCTTTATGATTCTCTTTTTGAATCAAGCATGTGGCATCTCTAGCCTTTATCTACCCTCTATGCTTACTCAATTTCTCTTTCACCATTATATGTTTGTTAACACCTTTTAAACCTAGCCAATGTTGACTCACCTTTGTGGACATTTTTAGAATGGTTCCAGCTACTACAAAAATGACACCTCCAATTTGGACAGATTTTGAACAAACATCAATTATGGGCTATTCCTCTCTCTAAACAAAAGGCCCATTCTATTTTCATCATTCATGGTCTATATAGTCCTACTAGTCATGGTTATATTTGCATTATCAACCGTTTTCAAAATTGGCACATTATTATAGATTGGCCCAAGCAATATAAAGATCTTCTGAGAGATCTTTACTTTTTTTTAGACCATCTACTCACAGACCACTAAGCCTACAACATGTACTTCTCTGGGACCATACCTAGATGTTTTTGCTATACTAGAACCCATTTCTCCTTCTAACAAATATTGGACCTCTATAGACTAGTTTGCCACTATGGGCTTCAACATTATGGTTGACAAAGTACCATGTCCTCTTAGATTTGAACCCAGAAGGCCTCCTAGATTTGATTCTAGAAGAACGTTTGAATTAGAAGGAAGTTATACAAATCCAAAGCCCAACACTAGCACTGGGCCTAATCTTCCTAATTATTTCCAAGATTCTTAAGATCCATGGCCTCTTGTTTGAACTGATACAGAAATTAACTATTTTATCCAAGCCATGGACAAAATGGATGAGGACATATCAAACTCAAATGATGACAGTGGTGTGCCACGTTCTCTCTCTGTATGTCCTTGTTGATTTGATTCCTTTTTTATCTTTTTAGTATCCTTTAGGAATATTATTAGGACCCAGTGTCTCCCAATAATTCTTCTGTTTACTTTTGCCTTTGTATTTTTGTGTGCATTATTGTAGTATAAGAATATTTTCCTTAAATTTGTTTCTCTCTATCCTCCTTGTTTAGTTTATAAAAGCAATGCTTCTCCTTTATTGTAATCAAAAACAAAAAATCAATAAAAATATTGTGCACTTTTATATTCTATGACTTCTTTCTAAGTTTTCTCTCTTTTGAAAACTTGATTCTTAAATAATATAGTCGCGGTTATACAAAAAGATAAGTATGCTCTACACTTGCCTCTTTATAAGGATCTTATATATCATATAGTCTTACATTATAGATCCTATTTGAGGTCTTTGTTAAATGGGAAAAGATTGAACAATTTACATTTCTAAAAAGCTCGTGAGAAGAATGGCTTATTTCTCAGCTAACATACTTGAAATCTATACTATAGTCAATCTTTGATCTCTTATGGATGATATGTTTTATAAACCACCTAAATGGTATATAAGTTGGAAACCCATGATGCAGCTCCGTTGAGGCTAATCGGTGAGATATTTCACGAGTCTAGGAGTCATAGTGAGAAGATCCTTTCTCAACTCATATGGTTTAGTAATGCCACATACCTTGATGATGTAATCTCGGTGTGCCCTTTGATCAGGTGTGGCCTGTGTAAAAATTTGGCTTATCACCAAAAGAAAAATAGGGATTCGCTTATATATATATATATATATCACGCATAATTAAAAAATGATTACATATATAATTTTTATAATCATTTTTTAATTATAAGTACCAATTATTAATCATTTGGTGCAAAAGAAAGACATACGAGTTGGCTAGTTACCTTATTAACACAATTTAGATTAATAGTTTTATATCTTTAGACTTTGTGTTTGTATGGATGGGAAAAGAAAATATTGGTTTTTATTTATACATGAAACAACATAAGTTCATGTTGGCTTTAAGAAATTAAGGTAAGTAATTTTACCTTCAAATATATTTTAAATGTTAATGTCTTCAACTTGTGATTGCTAAGTTAAGATTCGAGGATATAAATTTGACATAATACAACTTTATAAGATAAAACAAATTAAAATATACATATTTGGTATCCCAAATCAAAAGTAGAATAAAAATCTTTTTTTTTTTCATTTTTTGTTAAATTAAGAATTATTTTTTAAAGCAAAAATATTATAAAAGAATCCTAAAACTAGGGTTTATGGCTATTGTTTGAAGTTCTTTCCTTTCTTTACTATGACTATTCCTAGTGTCTCCATCTTACTTTCTTTTACTTTTTGTTCTTATTTCCTAAGTTCTTTACTTCCTTTAGTTCATTCTTTGTTTATTCTAACCCTTTTTTCACCTCTTCTTAGATTAGGTTTGCTTCTATGTTGTAATGTTGTTTCTCTAGATCTTAGCTTGGTTTACTTTTACTCTTTGTCAATCCTATTCTTTTATCTAGTCTCTCACTCCCCCATCATTTCCTTTTGGTGCGGGAATGGGAGTCTTCAGACTTGGCCTTTGATATAATTGTTTTGAAAAGTTTTCTCTTCTTGCCCTTTACCTAATTGTTGTTTTTGGTAATTGTTTTTTAAACACTTGTATTGAGACTACTTTCACCCACTCCCTTTTTCTCTTTGGCTATGTCAATAGAAACTTTAAATGTTGGATAGTGCTTTAAGTTATCCTTCCCTCCTTTTCCCTCGAAGACTTCCCTCCTTCTAGTTTTCCCCTTCTTCCCTCTTATCTTAGAAATCTAATAGCTAGCAATCCTAGTAGCCTTATAAGAGTCTCAAATTCATCTTTTGGAATATCACCTTTAATTGAAAATTTGTACTAGGTAAACTTACCTCCTCCTCTATTTATTAAAGCCCTCTAATAGTTAAGGATGAGGTTCCTATCGTCTCCCCTCTAATGGACATTCTTAAGGAAAGTGAACAACTCATTGTATTTGATTATAGTAGGGTTTTTCTTAGGTAAGAGGCCAACCTTTCTAGCCATTAGGCTTTGGGAATTAAAGTAGCAAAAAGCTAAGGGCCCTCTAGCAGGGCCGTTCCTATCGTTCTATAGGCCCGGGGTGAAATAAAAAAATGGCCCTAATAAATCGAACGAAATAAAAGAAAGGCCCTAATAAATCGATAGTATGCTTAAGTTTATATGTTTGTATGAAATATAAATGACTCAATTTATAAGTGTACATACTGAACTAAATATTAAATGATCATAACATTTAATTTTCTTCTAGGAACGTGGCATCTTTACAAAATCTATGCAGTTGATAGGAAATGGGCTAGCATATACTACGACTTGATTGACCAATATGTTATTGAATGAGTCTCTCATTATGAGAAAGGGATAAGAATGGGGCCCTTTTCAGTACTGAATGTGTTAATAGCTCCGAAAGGAAGGATATGATAAATGCATCATTAATGGGCCTGCATGTTACTCAATTATTGGATTTGTGCTGTTGTCTTGTGGGCAATTCTTTTGGAGCTTAATTCTATGGCTGATTAATATCTTTAAAAAAAGTTTTTACCATGGGATTAGGGACCCCTCCTCATCATGGGCCCTGGGCAGGTGCCCTGCTGGCCCTTGCCCAGGGCCGGCACTGGCAAGATAGATGCATAAAGAATATGGCCTAAGACATATTTGCCTGTGGATCTACCGGAAATAGCCTCTCTAGTATCTAGGAGTAAAGCTGCGTATTATATCAGACCTTTTCAGGCTCCGTTTTAATACGAGACTTCAGACTGGGTGTGATGATGATGACATCATCGTGTTTGAATAAAGTACTTTATAGAAATATAATTTTTTTGGTAAATTTTAAGCTATGAAAAAATTATAAATCTTGTTAGAGTCGTATTTAAAATAAATAATAGTAAAAAATTATAATAATTTTTTATTTTTAGCCTACTTAAGAGTAAAAATCAAAATCTGATGCCCTTTAATTTAAACTGAATCAATGCAACTCTAACATGAATGATCATAACTGTTAGATTACGTAGGATATTTGTTGGAGATGGTGGTTTTTTTTCATATCCTATCCAAAGTTAATAAACTCGGGAAACTTTAGTCTAACCTAACCCGAAGCTCGAATATGTCAAATAAAATGATATCATTTTTAAATTTATAATTTATAGTTAGATTTAACCCTAACCTGTAACTTTGACCTGTGGTTATTTCCTGAGGAAGAAGCTGATAGTTCTATCTGAAGCAGTCAACAGGTTAGGTACATTGTTAAAGATTACAATTACCTCAAACGTCTAGCATCGAACATGGCAGTTTGTAGTATGAGTGTGCATATAACCTACACAAGAAGCTTCCTACATAGCAGCTAGCAGGGGAAGTATCCAATAAGCCAGATAAGTTCTTGATCATACACCAACTGGTATAACAACCCTCCAACAACCGAAGAACAAAACATCTGAGATACAATTTTCAAACTCTGCTTTTCAATGGAAAGAATCAAAATATTACACGTTAAACATGGCCAGCTAAGGTGAGGAAGATAAGAGAAGTCTGCTATATTTGTCTCTTGCAGCCACCTTAAAAAGTTCTATTTAACTTTATCTAACTCTTATCTGTCATCTACAGCAGCAAATGAGTGGGAGAACTTTTGTTCTGATATTCTTCTTCTGGGCTGTCCTCATCATAGTCACTCCTACGCTTATTCTCTTGTCAGAGTCTTCAAAGCCTGAAATGGGTTTCAAAGGTAAGATCTATTGATTAAGAGACAAAAGCACAGTTCACTAGAAAATTTAATCTGTGAGATAGCTTCTTATTGTTTCTGCACTTTTATGGGCTCATGAACATTGTTTTCTGGTTTACTTTAGTGAAGAAGACTGGAGCGAAGCTGAGGAAAGTGATGGATTACACACACAAACTTTTGAGGGTTGAAGCACCAGTTCAGGCACCAACACCTGCTTCAACACCAGAAACTGTAATTTTGCAGATTGCAAAAGGCCATTTGAGAAGGTTTCTGAGATGAAATGAGACGGGTGATTAAACTTGTTCCAGGTACATGTTGATGACACTGAACATTGAGTTCAAAATACAAATTTGTTTTAACATTCTGTGAAGAATAAACGCACAGATTCAGAACCAATAAGCTTGTACACTTGTTATAGAAAAACCATATATTGAATCAGAAAACTTATTGTATAAATGAAATTTCTGCAACTTTAATGAGTTTGAAAGAAGACATGCTTGGAGTTCAATTCCTACTAATGTTTATAGCTCAGTTGAGATTGTAAATGAGAATCCACCATAACTTGTTTAAAAGGTGGTTTCATTTTAAAATTACAAGGAGACATACACATTTCCATTATTGTCAGGACATATCAGGATACCAAGTCCTAAAACAGATACTGCGGCTTTCATGATTGGTTCCAACTAACAAAACTAATGATCAAAATCTTCTTTCCTTGGCATCTCTCAGACGATGGACAATGGATGTGTAATTGATAAGGAAACAGAGAGATAATTCAAGAAAGTAGAACGGAAATGATAAAAATTTCCAACTTTATTTATTTAAATCTGACATATTTTAAAGCAACACATAAGCATCACATGATAGTTACTAATGAACAGGACACAGCCGGTCTGGAACAAACACTCTCCTATGAAGAACATTATTGCTTATTGTAATCTTAAACTCTATTGGGGCAGATTTCCAGTTGCTCATACCAACTTATCAAGCAAATCTTCCACAGTAGTGTATTTGACATCTGGGTATAGCTCAGAGGCCTCAACACCCCAAGATGGATGAATCTCAAAGTTGGTCTGATCACCCTTCACAAAGGTTGAATGCTGAATTGACCGAATAATATTGACAGGAACTGGAGACTCTGCAACAAATATGGAAAACAATTACACCGAACAGAAACAGAGTAACAGAGAGTGTATATGTACAAATTACATTCAAGTTCTGACTCACCTTGGATCATCTTTAGAAGTTGATCTTCAAGCAAATAGGTTTTCTCCAAGGTTTTGCCTATCTTCTTCTCCCACAGAGCAACCAGCTCATTGTAGCTATAGATGTTCTTAGCAGGTCTAATGAGGAGGGTCTTGTTCAAGGTTCTGGGGTCATCTACAGCTTTGATGGTGTAAGTTGCAATGTCCTCTTCATTGTTGAAAACAGCTGTTTATATAAACCAAAGCCAACAGTTTAAGACACTAAATACATAAGTTCCCAGATTCTGGGAAAATGACTAGTGATCCTACTCTATAGCTTACATACCCTTTGGATTACCATCTCCAGGAATGGTTACTTTGTCTCTAGGAGGAGCAGTAAGTCCTGCCTGTCCCAATGTGGGGAAAAAGTAGCCAGCGAACAAGTTGGAAGCTACGTAAGTGAATGAAATTCCCGCTGCTTCAATGGCTCGTCGAATTTTGGCTTTTAATTCGAATGTGGATTTGGCTGGTTCAACCGCATGAACATGATCTACATCATTTCCAAACTCTGATGGCAAGAATCTCTGCATATTGCACAAGGTTTTCCTTAGTTGTCATGTCCAAAGAGTAGGGTTAGAGAAATAGACATGGCCTCGTAAGTGGTTACAATCTGAGATAACCAACCTTAATATTATCAGCTTCCTTAATGGCATCAATGATCTTGGACTGGTCTGCTAGTTGTAAGGACCCAACTGTTGATATCACCACTTCAACTTGCTTAATCGCCTTCACCAAACTCTCGTGGTCGTAAAGATCTCCCTGTAACAATCACACTTTCTCTAAATGACAAGATCATTGAAAACCAGAGACGAAAACAAAAACACGGTCTCTTTCCTTTTTTTTTTGTTCTTACATGTACTAAAGTAACACCCAAGTTCTTGAATTTCTCCAAGAGTTGTCCTTTGGCAGATACTGTGCTCTCTCTAACCAAGACAAAAGTTGGATGACCTTCTTTTACGCTTGCTTCTACGATGAACTTTCCGATATAACCAGTTCCTCCGATGACCAAGATCTTGCTCTTCTCCGCCATTGGAATATACCTTTGAAACTCAAAAACGTTCGACTATTGGACGCAGGTTTCTGACACCGAAGTGAGACCACACACTTTGCTTATAGACAACGTTTTAAGGGCCACGACCACACACACGTTCTGTCTATCTCACCTAGCGAGCACAACAGGCTCTGTACGGAAAGATCAAAACATAGTATGTGGAAGCCTACTTAAAGTCCAGATCTCCTGTCCAATATTATCCTGTCTTATTCTGTCCAATGAATCTCAGCCATTTATTTATGTAGGTCTCGCGTGGATCTCGTATGAGTCCCGCAAAATAAATGGCTGAGATTCTATGGGACAAAATAAGACAAGATAATATTGAACAGAGGATCTCATCTCGCCAACTTGACCATAGCATGATATATGGGAAACATTCACTTGGTAGATTTGGGAATTTAATAGTAGAATGTAATAATTGTAACGAAGAAGATGTAGAACCAAATTGGTAAAATTAAAAGAACCACCATTCAAAGGATAAGAATTATGAGAATGGAGAAGAACTACCATTCAAAGGATATGAATTATGAGAATGGAGAATTCTTGAAAGGCTCTTAGTTTCTAGCAACTTCCTGAACATGGACGCTTTATGAGCAGCAAACAATAACAATATGAAACTGTAGAAATTCTTTATTTATTAATATTTTAAAAGTTAAGGGATCGTTTAGTCCCACTTTTATTTTTCTGTCGTTGTTTTTAGTTTCTGTTCCTTTTTTTTTGTTTCTGTTTTTTTCCTTAAAAAAACAAAAACTTGTTTTGTTGATATTTGTAATATAAAAACTGAAAGCAAAAATCTGTTTGGTTGAATTTTCTAATAAAAAGTTAGAAAACAAAAATATGTCTAATTTTATCATCATGTTTATATTTTGTTATAATTATACTATTCTGTGTAATAATTATAATATATTATATTATATTTTTAAATTAATTAAAATTAAATATATATAAATCAAATATTATTAAAAAAATTATACATTAATTGAATGATATAAAGAGAATCTTTTTCTACTTTTGTTTACTTCGAATTCATACACACAAAAATACAAACGAAAATAGTATGCACTACAGAAAATTACTTGACCTTTTATATACACCTCAATATTTTACAAAAAAGGTCTAAGTAAGTCTTTTCTGTTATCTTGAATACCATTTTGAAGCCAATATTACTAAAATAATACATATTAAATGCTAATTAGGGTGCAAAAATAAAACCTATTAGTAAAAGTTTATTTTTAAAAACATTGGTAGATATGAAAGTTATGAGTGTCATTGTTAGGATTCCAGGAATGAGTTATTCAATTGAAGAGTTTTGGGGTATCATTAAAGAGATGAGAAGTGTTAGTGAAGACATAGATTTCAAGGCAATTTCAGAAGAGCATTAAATGAGTGAACTATTAAATACTTCCACTTGATACTCTACTGATGCTACATTAAAAAGACGTGAAGCAAGGCTTCACAGTAACTGCATACAGCTGCGAAACTGTGAGAAAGAAGAAAGCAGTTGTAGCTGTCTCTGCTTTAAATGATGCAAGGCTCAAGAAAATAACTTTTAACGTTATTTCACAGCTATTCTATATTGGTTCATTATAAGAATCAGTTTGTCGCAAAAAACGTTATGCTTAGCAGGAGGTGAAGCAAAAACAAAACATTGGCACGAAAATTGTTCAAAGGAAGAGTGAGAGTGTGTCTCTTCTTTATCATCACAAAAAAATGCAAAAGTTTATCTTTAAAGCCGAAGTTGCTTTTAGCAAGTATAATTATTGTTATTTTTTTCGTTGCTGCTCTGAGTTTAGCTCTTGTTACCAACGAGATTTCCCGAAACCTTTGTGAAGGAAATGTGGAGACTGTTGTTGAAGTTCTAAGGAGAGTTGAGCAATTTGGAGGGCGGATTAAGGCCATGGCGGGGTACAACGTGAAGCTTATTACTCTAGAAGGAGAGAAAGTGATAACAGTCCCAGATGATGTGTACTTTCTTGACCACGCAAAGGAGGAAGGTGTTGATTTACTGTATTCATGCAGGGCTGGTTCTTACTCGTCGTGTATAGGGAAGGTCGTGTCTAGGACGGTAGCTTCCTTGACGATGACCAAATGGCAGATGGTTGGTTACTGACTTGTGTTGCTTATCCCACTTTTGATGTTGTTTGAAACTTTCTTGTATTATTTTTGTGTTCTGGTGTTACGAGAAAAAAAATTATATTTTAAAATCTTACAAAAACGTTTTTTTTACTTTTCTATAAATCTGTTGCGGTTTTTTTATTTTTAAAAACAAGAAACGACAATCATACTCATCTAAACGTGTTTTAATGAATTGTTTTTTCTCTTTTGAAAACCACAACGAAAAATGGAAAAAAGAAACGGAAACAACCAGGGCCTAAATTAAGTGCATGTTTGGATGATCTTATATCAGTAAAGTTTTTGTTAGTCTTCTAAAAAGCCAGTTAACTGTTTGATTGTAAATTAAAAAATAACTTTTTTTAAAAGAGCTTCCAGTAGATTGTTTGACAACATAAAAATAAAAAATATTTTTATTAATTTTAACTATATTCTATTTTAAATAAAAATTATTTATGCATATAAATATTATTTAAAATATATTAAACAATATGCACAGCACAATATATTAATTATTATATAATTTTAAACCATATGAAACA
>JAOSBK010000008.1:14612144-14642441 GCA_027568895.1 Erythroxylum shatona
TATCCAAGTCATCCATGGCTTAGATATAATGGGACAAGGTTGGTACACAAATTTGGGGACAAAGAATTTCATGCCGTTCTTAAGTATGCAGTCATGGCTTGGATATAATGGGACAAGGTTGGTACACAAATTTGGGGATAGAAAATCAATCCCCACTTAAGAACTGCACACAATGGAGGAGAACAAGCAAGTTGTGGCAGCGAAGAACAATGGAATTATTTTAACGTTCTGTTAAATAATTGATATAGTTAATATTTTTAATTTTAGATGGTAAATTTCGCAATTCTATGTGATGATTAAATTTATTATTTAATTATAAAATAATAAATAATGTCACATTATATATATTGTGACATTTAATTAATTTCGTTAAATTTTTTTATCTATTTAAGATCTATTTAGTAAATATAAATGTATTAAAATATTAAAGTTCAACTATTTTATTATAGGTGTTGAGCTTCAAAACTTTTGGTCATTTTAAAAGTGTTAACCTTCCAACATAAGAGAGTAGTTTTGTCATACAGGTTTCCGTTTTTCCATGAACATGTTGAATAAGTGGCATATAATTGCTATGCGAAAATCTCTTCATGATTAAATGAATTCCCAGATATTTGAAAAATAAGGTGCCTAATTGTAAATTAGAAATTCTGTGGAGCTCATGAGTAAGATGATAATGACCTGTTGAGATATAAATTAAGGATTTATGTTTATTCACTTTCAGGCCCGAAGTTGATTCAAACTCTGATAAACAGGAGAGGAAAACATTGAGTGAAGGATCATCCACATAGATAAGAGGGAGAAGATTATTAGCAAATGCTAATTTGAAATCTTGAACCTAGAGCATTTCTAAAGTTGGACGATTCAATTATGTTTTAGATGAGCAAGTTTACGAATCCAACATAGAGCAAACGAAGACACCTTCTCTAATTGATGAATTTTTCTAGGAAACCAAAAGATGAATCTAAGTTGTAAAAAATTTTCTTAAAAATCAACTTTCAGTAAGCATCTTTTGGTTCTGACATTTTAAAGATAATCTCCCACCAATTGCTGGGCGAGCAAGTAGAATGGTCACTGATTTTCAATCCTAAGACGAAGGCGTTCTAAGAGTTACTGACGATAGAATTGAGAGTTTTCTTTAGTCTATCGGCTAGACCTTATACAATGATTTAATAGAAGAAATTGCAAATAGAGTTGGCCAAATTCATCGAAAGTGGAGGGATTGGAACCTTTTGGAGAGTGAGGCGAAGTTGATTATTAAAAGCCTTTAATGTCTTGACACCGGAAACAAAGCAATAACCACTTTAGGCTATGTTTAGTGATACGTAATGTTTTTAATGGAATAGAATGTAATGATTTATAATGGAATGAAATATTAAAAAATTATTGTTTAGGAGGGATGAAAATGTTCATAATATAATATAGTAAACTATTGTTTAGATACAAAGTTTATATTATTTTTTTTTTTGGTGATAGGGATAAACAAAAAAAAATAAAGCCTAAGCCCTCAAGACCGCCACAGATAAAGCATCATTATGAAGTAAGCATCGCATGCCCGGGATAGGCCTCTCCCACAAATGCCAACGTCGTGAAGATGAGGAGTCAAGTTTCGCTAAGAAATGAACACATTGATTCCCTTGTCTCAGGGTATGAACGAGTGAACAGTCCCAATCTTTTCGCAGGTACAGTTGAATATCCTCAATAATGGTCAAATAAGGGTGAGATTTAGAGTAGTCCAGGTTAACTAGTTGGACAGCCTCCAACGAATCCGACTCGAGCAGAACTTTTCTGAATCCATGCTCCCATGATAAAGACACTCCATGGTAGATAGCCTGAAGTTCTGCCAGCATATTAGTAGCACAACCAAGAAAACATGAAAAGCCAAAAATCCAATGACCAAACTCATTCCGCGCTAGACCACCAAAGCCTGCGTTATCGGGGTTTCCATAGGAACTCCCATCGACATTGACTTTAATATAACCCATAGGGGGAAACTTCCAGGAGACCTAACGCTCCCGCTTGTCCACTAATTTCTCTTCCAGCGGAAAAGCTCTATGGCAGGCATCAAAGAGTTTCAGGAACCATTGGTGAATACCCACTAAAGACAAAGATTGTTGTTGAAAAACCGCCATGTTTCTAGTACACCATATGAGCCATGCTCCCACTAAGAATTTAACAATATCATCACTAGTGCGTGAGGAGTCAAGCACATAGTTGGAAATCCAAGCCGTAACATTCAGATTGCAGAAGGGAACCTCTAGAGCGCCGTAGATACTAAGCCACACCTGCTTAGCTAAAGTGCAGTCTCGTAATGCATGGAGAATACTCTCCCATTCCTTCCCACAGCGGGGACAAAAGGGAGACGAAGCCAAGCCACGGTCATAACGCAAAGCATTTGTTGGAAGAATCTTCCAGATAATTTGCCATAAAAAGAATCAGAACTTTTAAGGTAGATGCAGATGCCAGATGCGAGGCCATATAATATCAGAGTCAAGAGGGACAGGAACGCGAGTAAGAAAATCATAGCCAGACCTCACCGAGTAAGTTCTTGAGGAGCTCTCACCCCAGATCAATGTGTCTCGGACTCGTGTAGCCTGAGGGAGAGGAACAGCATAGAGGCTATTACATAGATCGTCCTCCAATGCCGTATGAAGTAGGGACACAAATCCCATTGACCATTGACTCCAATCAAGTCATTCACCAGGAGGCAACAGTCTCTAGGATCAATATATTGCACTCGCCTGCAAAGAGGGTGATCCCCAACCCATCTATCATCCCACACAGAGATATTTTCACCATTCCCAACTCTCCAAATAAAACCACCTTTTAGGAAAGGGAGAGCTCGTAGTATTGCTCTCCAACTAGGGGACACAGATATGGGGCTAGTGCAGTTGAGAATATGAGCATCCCTTAAGTACTTACACCGAAACACAGTAGACCAAAGATTATCATCTGCCCTAGAGAGAGACCAGATCAATTTGCCCAACATGGCAATATTATTATCACGTGCCATACGAAGGCCCAGAACACCCCGAACTTTTGGACTACACACTGATTCCCAATTCAGCAGATGAATGCCTCTCCCAGAACTAGATTTCCACATGAATTGACAACACGTTCGATCAATATAGTCGCATACGCTCGTAGGAAACCAACAAGTTTACATTGTATACAACGGTATGGTGGAGAGTGTAGATTGAATTAATGTGAGTCTTCCAGCTTTGTTCAACAGCTGCGCTTTCCACCCTTGTAAACGAGCCTTTATTTTGTCAACAACTGAGTGATATGCATTCCTCCTGTTAGACCCACTAAGAGGGACTCCCAGATACGTCCCCAAATCCCCTGTAAAGTGAAGATTAAAACGACGCCGCAAGAGATCTTTATGTCATCGAGGAGCATGAGGAGAGAGGAGAGTCCTCGACCTTTGCTCATTTATTTGCATGCCCGAGCATTCACAAAATTGACGCATGGTATCTCTCACAACTTGACATCCCCTAGTAGACGCATGTGTGAATAAAAGCACATCATCAACAAACAAGAGATGCGAGAGCGGGGGACTATTACCAGATACCTTAATAGGCTTCCACTCCCTTGACGCAACACAACGAGATATAAGCAACGAAAGCTTCTCCATACAGAGAATGGATAAGTAAGGTGAGAGCAGATTTCCCTGACGCAAACCACGCTTAGGGGAAATTGCTGGCAAACGAGCTCCATTCCACAGAATAGATAGCCGTGAATTAGTTACACATGACATAATAAGGGAGATGGTCGGAGCGGGAAAACCAAAATCTACCAGCGTCTGATTAAGAAACTTTCAATCTACTTTGTCATAAGCTTTAGCTAGGTCAATCTTTAAGGCCAAATAACCATCCTTCTTTTTAGACTTTCGGATAGTATGGACTACCTCCTTAGCTAGAATAATATGTTCCACTGCAGTCCTGTCTAGAATGAAAGCGCCTTGCATAGGAAGGATAACCTTATCCAAAAAAGGCCGAATACGCTAAACAAACACCTTCATAAGAATCTTGTAACTGACATTGCATAAGCTAATGGGACGGAATTGAGACATCAAGGTAGGCTGAGCCTCCTTTGGAATCAAAGCCACCAAGGTTTCAGTCAGATTCTCCGGGCAAGTACCAGTTGAGAAAGCATCCCGCACCATGTCAAACACACAGTCCCCAACGATATGCCAGTACTTTTTATAGAAAGCCGGTTGAAAGCCATCAAGTCCTGGTGCTTTGTAAGGCTTCATAGATTGAACTGCAGTAAACACTTCGGCCTTTGAGATAGGCCGTAATAAAGCACTAGCAGCCTCCTCCGAAATCTTAGGTGGTTTGGAATCTGGGGAAAAGGCAGAACAATTTCCTCTGTAGAATAGAAAAGCTTTACAAAAAAGATCTGTACCTCATCTTTAAGTGTAGATTCATCTGTAATCCAATACCCCTCGGAGTCCCGTAAACAATCAATCCGATTTCTTTTACGACGAGAAATAGTCATGGCATGAAAAAATTTTGTGTTTCTATCGCCCAACTGCAACCATTGAACACGAGATTTCTGAAACCAAAAAAGCTCCTCTTGCCTGACAATATCGTTATATTCCAAAACGAGACTATCCTCTAGTGAGAAGAGATCTGGATTTTGTTTATACGCCATATACTTTTGGATACCTTCGAGTCGAGCAAGAACTTGCTTCTTTCTCTGGAAGATATTCCCAAAAATATCCTTGTTGAATTGAAGAGCAGCATCTTTCACATTATTTAATGCCTCAGTTAGAGAAGAATGTCCTAATTGCCATGCACCGTGAACTACTTAAGGAAAGTCTTTATGGAGAGTCCAGGCATCTTGAAACCGAAAGGGTCGAGAATGGGCAGGAGGGATAAATCCATTCAGCTTCAGTAGAATCGGATTATGATCCGAATGAGTACGAGGTAAATGGTGCACCGAGGCTTCTGTAAATAGCATTCTGCATTCATTATTACACAGAGCCCTATCCAGCTATACGAATGTGGAGAACACACCATTAGTGCGTTTCCTATACGTAAACATGACGCCCTTGAAGCCAAGATCCAGAAGGTTACACTCATCAAGATTTTTTTTTTAAAAGCGCAGCTCGGCTCAAAGAAAACGGACCACCTCTTTCTCTGTTGGGGACACATAGTCATTAAAATCTCCAATGAGAACCCAAGGGAAAGAGGTTATATCGCTGATACGTTTCAGATCCCTCCAAAGGCAGGCACGTCCTGGTCTATGAGGGCTCGCATACACCACTATTAAAAACCATACTTGGCATTTAACGTCCCTCACAATGAAATGGATAAATTGTTTATGGGTCACCAGAACCTTAAGCTGGATGATAGAGGGATGTCAAAAACACCAAATACCGCCTGAGAATCCAGTAGCTTCCATGCGAAACACCTTCTCAAAGCCAAGAGAGCGAGATACCCTATCTGCCCGCCTACCAGAAATATGAGTTTCCATTATAATAAGGATGTCCACCTTATTTTTTCGAATGAGGTCTTTCACACAAGGAATGAAATCGACATGAGCCGCTCCCCGACAATTCCACGAGAGAATATTAAGACTATTAATCATTAATAAGAGTAAAGAAAAATAGCGTTGCATCCTCAAGCAAGGCTACTCGGAATCATATCCACGTCCACACCAACAATTGGAGGGTTAAGCTCATGAGAGTCTTTTTGCATGGTATCCAAAACCATGGTTGTTGTATCCTGCTGGAGTGTTGGTCCCGAATCAGGAGGTTCATGACTATGAACCACTTGTAGCGGCTCACTGGTTGAAACTGTATGCAGGGGAGCAGT
The DNA here is from genome assembly GCA_027568895.1 of Erythroxylum shatona. NCBI lineage: Eukaryota > Viridiplantae > Streptophyta > Magnoliopsida > Malpighiales > Erythroxylaceae > Erythroxylum > Erythroxylum shatona. The sequence continues at coordinate 14,617,964 of JAOSBK010000008.1, forward strand.
GGAGTTTGGAGGGGGATGGGAACATTGGAAGGCCTGACGAAATTGTGAAGCAACATGTTGGATCATGTACGTCTCTGCGGTTGTTGTAGATTGGGAAGGGGGCAATAACAGGCTGTCTAGATGCACCAAGACTTTGCACACGCCTACTTGTATGATTACCAGTCGCCTTATGTGTATTAACTGGCTCCGTATGATTGTTTTTAATCACCGATCTAGTAGGACCCTTGGGCCTCTTGTGCACCTCAAGCTTTTTGGCTTGTCTCTCTGTGCCTTTCCCAGTGCTCCCATTGCCAACTACGAAATTGAACCCGCCCTGTTGAGCCTTCGTATAATCTAAACCTGTTGAAGACGGCAACTACTCAGTCACATTCTCCTCATCATGCAAAATCATATATCGATTTGTGGCTGGGCGCTGAGTACGTGGACCAGGATCGCTTTGCCTATGACGAGGGAATCTCTTGGGTTGCTTTTCCACTACCAGCCATGACCCCAAACCGAGGTTCTCACCAGGGCTGCTACCTTCACCAATAGTGCTGTTAAAAGTGTGAAGATTTTCCATCACCTGCCTCTTCCCGACGACGTCAACTTGGTGGTTCACATTAGTCTCATGCTTGTCCTTGCTAGATGTAATGGATGTACAGGAATGATCTTTATGGCCATATTTCCCACAAGTAAAACAAATGGTGTGAAGTCCCTCATATTTGACATAGTACGTTTTACCGTCAACTTCCAATTGCCCAATCAATGGTTTATCCAAATCAATCTCAACACAAACCCTCGCGAAATGACCACGATTAGTTAGGGTAGTATTCTTATCCACCTTGACTGGACGACCAATGCCAGTGGCAAGAGTCATTAACAAATCCTCGTCATAGTACTGGATAGAAATATCAGGAAAACGAGCCCATACCAAAGTAGAATCAACAGTTTCGTGCATCGTCGAGAATCCCAGAGTCCAAGGATGCACGGTGAGATAGTGATCAAAGATGAGCCAGGGTCCACCCTCCATGGCTCGGTCATAATCAACGCCATGATCAAACTTAACAAGGAAGTAATCATGTCCAATATCCAAAACATCAAAACCCCCATTGGTTTCCACAACTATTCAATTTTGGTAAATAAAACCCTAAAGGATATAGGTTGCCCTAACAACTTCACAACAACGGCCTGCCTTCACGGCGCCTCTAGTGATTCCATATAAGTCGGATCCAAGTGGAAGATGGGAAAGTGTTTATTGCCACCCTTATACTCACGAAGCACTATCCCTTGCATGATTAAGTCAACAGATGTTTTCTCCTTCGCGTCATAAGCCAATTCCTTCGTTCTCTCATGGTTCAGGACTTTATCTTTCCATGACATGCCTTTAGAGCTAGCAGCGTTGTTGGGTAAATTTGTAGTATTGGCAAGGATGGTCGAACGAAACCCACCTGGCGGCGGATCTAGTGGTTTTGTTCGTTTGTGCGGGCGAGCGTCAGACAAAACTCTTTGCTCCATTCTAAGATAAATTGAAAAGACACGAATAGGAATATACAATTCCTATGTACAGTACATATGCTTGACAAATACTAAACTATATCGAATTCGAATATACACAAGTACAAATGTGCTAAAATTTGACGTTTATTGGCATGGGAAACATTTCTAGACATGTACGATGTTGAACACTTCAATTACCTAAAAACTGACAAAGACATGGAGGAAACTATATAAGATTCTTTACGAATGGTTGACGTTTAATCTAATTAGAAGACAGTGATTATTATAATACTCAGAGGCCCTCTTACATTACTTCCTAAGTGGTAAACATTATTTTATCTATATATATATCATAATTATTTAGTATTGTTATAAATAAAAATTCAAGTGGCGAGTGAAATTGTAATGCAATTTCTGGTTACATGTCAACAAAAGATAAAGTTGCTTATACCGTATGCTATAGTATTCAGCTTCTACGTAAGCGGTAAGCTTTAAATGTGATCAATTCTTGTTAGTATCGAAGATATAATGACCTATCCTCGTGTTGAAGATCCCTTATTTTAGATTTAATTCTTATATTGCACTTCTCACATTTCAGAGTCCAGAGTAATAACTAATAGAATTTCAAAATATGAACTGAAATAGACAAACTATGAACTTAATTCTACGAAAGCATTAAACAATGTTCTACGACTTGAAGATAGGTTTCGATGCTCAAAACTGCAGTTCGATTTGGGTAGAAAATAAGAATTACGAGTGCTTCAACTTTACTTCTGTCATTCCAAAATAATAAAACTCTCCATTTTATGACAGTTGGAAATGACACAGTTTTTTTCTTTATACTTTACAAAAAAGATTGTTTATGTGATTTGAATCTGCTACTTCTTTGCTTGAAACCCTAAAATGAATCTCTAGAAATGCAGCTCCTTTACCCATTTCGGTCCTTCCTGAAGAATATAGAAGCGCGGCTACATTAGTTTGCTTCACATTACACGTAGGGAAACTTCTGGTTCTTGAATTGGGATATGTAGAAACAGACTCCTTGGGTCTTAGTAACACAGTTGGTAAATTAAGGACTTTTAACTATGCTCCATAACACGGGAACCGTGATGACCAAACTGGGATTTGCCTCTTTAATCTATTTAGAGTGTTCGGTTGTTGCATTGCACTAATATGTGTGATGTCCCGCAAACGTAATAGTCTTGATATGAATTAGGAGCAAAGATAAGAACCACATTCATTTTAAAGATACCAGATGGCATAAGTCATAAGCGACCTTGATAACAACGGCTTTGAGATCTACAAGAGACAAGGTTATTGATGAATCATCATCAACAAAGCTGGTTGTAGGGTTAAGAACTAGAATTCTTTAACAAACAGGAAACCACAGACAAATTGGGATTTATAGGAAAGACGAGAGTAATTCTCAGAGACCTGTAAATGCCATCAGGCCCATATCCAGATTTCTCCATTGCAATCTTTTTTTTTGTTACAAGGGAATAAAAAACACTAAAAAACTAAAACAAATGCTCAATTCCGGGTACGCCTGAGCGTAAGCCACGAGGATGGCGCACCCCAGACGAATCATGGAGTAAGGCTTCGCAAATAATCGACGGCGGATCCCGTAGGTATTGAAGACCTGGCCTCGAGATAGCTGCTAATGAGGCTAGTTGATCAGCACATTGGTTACCCTCTCGATGGATATGTTGGAAATGAACCTCCCACATGCGGTGGAGCAACTCTCGGATACCTGCCAACAAAAGAGAAATATCAATCAGACCGCCATTGGAAGTGGAGAGGATGTTGATTACCTCCAGCGAGTCCACTTTAACAACTACTTGGCGATAGTTGCTATTCCACGCCAAATTAAGCCCAGAATGGACCCCCCATAATTCTCCATTACAATCTTAAGAAGAAAGTGTTTCAGGGTTTCAACTTGATCTCTTTGGAGATTCATCTTTAAGATTTATTTAGAGAATTCATTTGTAGTGTTTTAGATATTTGGACTTTAGATACGGTGATGGTTGGGTGCGAGAGATGCTTATGTGACAATATTTTGTGTATTATGTATGTTACCATTTAAGTTTTGACTAGGAATGCTAATTTTGATTCAGTCTGATTTTGGTCTAGGTTGGTTGGGTCACGAGAGAGCCAGGAGTTAAAGTCGGCCTGAACACGTGGGACTACGGGCGGCCCAACCCATAATTTCAGGTGATGTGGTGTGGTATATCGTGAATAATACCTTCATTTATGTCTAGTCAGTATTTCCATTATCTTAAATTAGAGTCACAAAGGCATCAACTTACTTATGTTTAATGTTTTGAAGATTTAATTGATGAAAAAAATATTTAAATACTATTTTCACTTTTAACTTTTAAGCATATGTTAGAAGTAGGATGATTTTCCCTTCTTCTTTTTTTATTTTAAATGGAAAGATGGCATTCAAGATCAAACTGATCTTTCAAACTAATTTATATGTAGTCTGATTTCTTAAAATTGGTTGAAGTAAAAACAATTATCATTAAAAAGGATTAATCACCCATAATCTCCTTATAATTTTTAAGCCATATATTTTAAAAATTAGTACATAATCTCTTAACATTTGATCAAATTATCACAAATTATATACTTGTCAATTATGGTTATATTATCATCCAACTTACACAAAAAATGAAGCAATTTTGAAAATGATATGGTAGCTTCTATAGAATTAAATTGTATTGAGCACCCAATATTAGTCTTTGATATAAACTTTTTTCAAAATCGAAATTATGCCTTTTGGATAAATAAAATTATAATATAACAATAGATTCTTAGGAAATTACTCCATATCAAATTATGAGTATAATATAATAGTTTTATGATTTGATAACTTTAATAGAATAACTTGAAACAAGAATTAGGAAATAATAGGATTAAAGACAAACCTAAGTCAATTTTACTACAAAAATTTTTCTTCGTTGATAAAGGAATCAACCATAAAATTTTTAATTATCTAGCCTTTAACTGTATCAACAAAGCAAAGAAATAAAACTTTAACTTTTAGAGAGGAATTGACATAGAGTGCTAACTCTTTTAGTATCTTACTAAACTATCCAAGTTATTATTATTAATCAAGAATAAAAGAATATTATCTCTAATTACTTTAAAGGGACGAAAATTTATTGGCTTTCTTAACTATGTCCATATATTTCATACTATATCCAATTACTATTGATTAAGCTACCCTAATAAAAAAATAGTAACATTAAGTTTATTAATATTGAGTCTAGGGATTAATTATACAACTATCATAATGAGGGCATCCATAGATATATAAGCAACATTCCATTCGAGATCTCTTATTATCAATATAATTACAAAATTACATAAATATAGAAAATGCCTTTATTAATTAAATTAATAACCTTATATATATAATTATAACTAACCAATTAGTTGCAAGACCATAAACTAATAATATACCAATTTCATTAAGTTCAATTGCTTATGTATATAATATTGTATCCATCCATATGCTGATTATATCTCTAACAAGATGACAAATTAATAATAGTATCTACAAAACTCTCTTCAGTGAGAATTCACTATAATATTTTTTTTTACTTCATTAGCTTTCTAATCAATTGATATCTTCTAAGTACATGCTTGAAACGTTGATGAGACCATGATTCCTTTATATGTGTAATAACTCCATTATTATCATAGTACAATACTATTGAGTCAATATTGTTAGGAACCACTCCACACTTGGTTAATGAACTTTTTGATTCAAATAACTTCCTTTGTTGCCTCAAATAATGGAATATACTTAACCTCATCATAGAAACAATAATGGATGGTTGTTTGGAACTCTTACAACTTAACATACTATCATCAAGAGTGAAGATATCCTTTGATTCTATTTGGAATGAATACTAGCATCTACATAACCTTGAACTATTAGTTTAGCTTCTCAATAAGCCAATAAAATATCTTTAGTTCTTCTTCAATACTTTATGATGTTCTCCATAACCATCAAATGACCATTATCAAGATTGGCTTGGTATCTAGTTGTTATACTCAAAGTATAAAAAACATTTGGTCTCTTACATAACATTGCATACATGATTGATATAATAGTCAAAATATATAGAACATAATCAGTCTTTAGAAATATATTCATTGAGAGAGAAATTCATATGATGTGAACAAGAATCCCCTCTTAGAATTATATATGCTAAGCCTCTTTAACACTTTGTATATGTACATGAATTGGGATAAGCTAAGCAACTTCTTCGATCTTTCTTTCTATAATATTTATTGTGAAAATGTAGGTTGTTTCTCCTATATCCATCATGGAGAAGTTCTTGAATAACTAATTATTAACAAATAGGAGCATTAACGTTTCCAATTATTAATATGTCGTTCATATATGGAACTAGGAAGACAATTGCACTCCTATTAACCTTTTTTTTATAGAAATAAGGTCCATCTATATTATTATAAAATCAAAATTTTTAATTGTCTCACTAAAGGGATGTTCCATCCTTATGATATTTACTTAAGTCAATAAATGGACTTTTGCAACTTATATATATGATCAAGAAATTTTTTAGGTCCAAAAACCTTCAAATTATTTTATATCTATATCATCAAGCAAATGTCCATTAACAATGTTGTTTTAAAATCTACTTTCCAAATTTTGTAATCATAGAATGTGAATATAGCCAGTAAAATCTTTATGGACATAACCATTTCTATTGGGGAAAAGGTATCATCAAAACTGACACCATGTCTTTGTTTGTAACTTATAGTCGTTAGCCTTGCTTTGTCATGCATATACTTTCTTCCATATTAGTTTTCTCGTAAAAACACACTTACATCTAATATGTTTAATCCTATGAAGTACATATACTAAATATCATTTGTTTAGTGTATATGGATTATATTTTGGACATCATGACTTTATACCATTTTGAAGAATCAATGTTAGACAATTCTTCCTCAAAATTAGTAAGCTTATTGTTAATCAATACTACATCATCTTTCCCATTCTAGTTTAGGTATACAACATATCCTGCTAATTCATCTTAGACTTATACAACATATCATGCTAATTCATCTTAGACTATGTACCCCTTAAACCTTTGGTTTTCATTATATATATTAAATTGAGGTTCTTGTTCCATCTAGATGTGAATTTATAATTCTTAAACTTTTCTATATGCTACCTCACTCCTATTACTTGCATTAAGAATGAATTCTCTTTCTAAAAATGTAGCATGTTTTAAGACAAACATCTTTTAAAGTATGATAAAATTGATATTTCATACTTTCTTTTAAATACCCCATAAATTTTTTATTTTATGAAAACTAAAATAAAGTAGATTAAAATTTCCCTAGGAGAGAGCAATAGGACAAAGTCAGCTTATAAAAAGGAACTATATTCATAAAAAAATAAAAATACAATGTAACCAAAGTTTATGGGAAATAATTGAACTACTTCCTCAAAAGGTTTTCGGGGTCTAGCTATAGAAGCTTATACAAAGTAGAAATTAAGTAAGGTTCGAGAATTTTATACTGAAATAAAAGCTATTAGAGAGTAAACCTTATTCAGGCTAGAAGAATTATGTTCCCTTTAGTCGAGAGAGGTAAAGGGCAAGTTCCAACTTGATATAAGACAAGCATTACACTATAAATATATAACTTTAGCAATTATAACCTTTATAACATAGTTTAGGATGAGCTTGATCAACGAATGAGTATCTAATTCAACTTATTGGAATGTTCTAATGCTCATTTCTAACTAAAAGTGATACACATAATAACTCAAGCCAAGTTTAAAGATGGATGAATCACTTATATTTTGAAATTTGAGCCAGAAGACCAACTTATCACGTAAGAGAAATTGTCCACTTAATAACATAAGCTACATAGGTTTAGGATCTAGTTCTAGATGACAATTGTACAACTACAATGGTTGTTAAGGGAGCTAAAGTTTCCAAATTTTAAGGGTTCGATCAATTTATGCCTAATTGCTCTATATATAGTTCCTTTAACCACATTTTCTAAATGAATTAGAGCTAGCCCATATTGATCTTGTAATAGCTCCACTACAGAACGAATACTTATCTATTTTTTGTGCGATCCTTATATAAAATGCTTTCTATGCAATGCTTCCTTCAATACTGGAATTGGGCCTTTACGGTTTTAGGCTGACCGTCATTTTATTGATCTAGTTCCAGGTGTTGTCCTTCCTTTCCTCATTGCCACCTTACCTGCTTTTTACATATCTATCAGAGAAAAGGCTTTAATCCTGATGTTTAAGAATAAGTTTTTAGAACTTGAATAACTTATTACCACTGAACTCCTAGCTAATTTTGTCCACGATTTTGAGTCTCTTTTTTATTGTTAAACAAATATAAAATGATGCTTTTAGTATATTCTTATTGAAACACGCTAATTTTCACTAGGGGACAAATTGCTTAGGTAATTTAAAAGAGGGATAAGTAGGAGTTGTTAGTGATGTTTCTATAGTTGCATCTTATCTAAATGATTGTATGTTCCTTATTTAGATCAGGATTATAGTTAAGGATTGAGGCCATGATTTTAGAGAAACCTCTATGATCATAATGTCAAATTGCTTCCCTGATGATTTCTCTTACTTTTGTACAAACATGAATTGAAATATAAAGCGTGTTGAATTTAAAGATCGAATAATGAGGACACAAGTTGTTCCAATTATCAAACCAAGAGCTAGTTCTTTCCCCATTTTTAATATGCATTTTAATTTCCTTAGACATGATATTTCTCATCTTTAGTATTTAGTTACTAGTCCAACAATTTTTAGGTTTGATTTTTATGTTCGAAAGCTATCACATTTTCATGTTCTAATTGAATACTTCTTTTTTAATTATTCTCAAAGGAGAAGATTCTTCTTTTTGGACCAAAAATATTTAGTATGCATCCATTTAACCCATAAGAAATCTTGGTCATTAAATATCCTCTATATTCTTTTGGAAAGTAGAACTTTTATTAGTATCTGTTATAGATCTTAAACTGAGTCTTCCATGATCATTAGGTAGACACACTTCTTTCTAACTGATATTGCTTATTCCATTAGACAATAAAAATTTCTTGAGAAATCTCTCAATGGTATTAATCAAGTTCTAGGGTAAGAAGAGATGAGAGCTCTAACAAATATGGAGATCATTAAGCACTAAAGTTATAGGTTGGAGCCTTCCAGCATAAGATAGAGCTTTATTTTTCCAACCTCCAAATTTGTTATAAATAGAGTCAAGCAATGGTAACCAATCTCTATAAGTAAGCATGTTAGTTTATCAAATGTAGCATATACATATAATTAGCTTTTAGAGCTACTAACTTTGAGACCTAACAGAGCTGAGAAGTGATTAAGAGATTCTATGAGAGTTTTATCATATCATATATCATATTGGTAAATTGATAAAACTTTAAGCCTTATATGTGTGATGAAATTTAAAAGGCATACCTTGACTAATATTATGAGTGATAAGTTGAGTTAAAAACTTAATATAAAGTATGAATATGTAAGTTAAAAGAGGGTCACTTTGTCTGATTTCTCAAGCTCCTTTAAACATAAAGGTAAATTTACCATTAACTAGGACACTATATGAAGGAGTAGATATGCATTGATCAATCTATCTAATAAAAACTTTTAGAGCCTTAAAAGTGTTAATTTTCAACTAATGCAATCAAAAGCCTTGTGAAAATTGATTTTAATAGAACAACTTCTAATTAATTTATTTCTATGATATAATTTGAATATATCTTGAGTAACTATAATATTTTTAACAATTTATTTCCCTTTCATAAAAGCTTCTTAAGTAGGATTAATTATGCTTCTTAAAGAAAACTTTTAATTTGGTAGCTAGAATCTTAGAAATGATCTTGTAAATAGTATTACAACAGGCAATATGTCTATAGTTTTGGAGGGATTTCGGGTTGGCAACCTTTGAAACAAGGCATAGGTATACCTTATTCAATTCTTTAAGAAAATTTCCTAAAAAAGAGAATTGTTATATGACCTCAACGATTTAATTTCTTACCAAATTTTAGGATTTTTGAAAGAATAATGCATTGAATCCATTAAGTCTTAGTGCCTTGTTAGGGTGCATATTAAATAGAGCCTTTTCTATATCCATAGATGATACAAGTGATATGAGAGAGTCTATTTATTCCTAGGAGATTTTAAAAGAAATGAAAGAGCTTAAGACTTGCATAAATGCAAAAGAGTTAGCTTCATTTCTTAGAAAAATCATTGAAATAGTTTAGAGCTTTCAACTTCTCTTATTTCTAATATAAATCTCCATTGTATTATGTTTAACAACCTTTTTTTTTGTAATTTCTTCTTGCATAGACAACATTTTGGAAGAAAGCATAGCTCCTATCCCTCTTTTGGAGCCACTGAACTCTAGATTTTTATTTAAATAAAGAGTTGTAAGTTTTTAGCACATGTATGTACCTATTAAGTGTACCTTTTCCTTTAGCTTGGTGTCATTTCTACTAGAATTTGAATAAAGTTCCTTCTATACAAATAGTAATACACTTCTTCCATTAGAGATGATAATAACATGTCTTTGCTAAAATACTTTTTGTGAAGAATCTTAAGCTATTTTCTAACTTGTTTTAATTTCCTTGTAAATTAGAAAGCTTAATATCCTTCAATTTAAAGCTTTAGTCCTTTCTTAACTATTTTTTAATATCATTTTAGATTGGTCAACTGATAAAAAATATAAAGGGTGCTTTCACTTTTCTCTTTGGTAGCAAAAATTGAATATCTATTGAGCTAAATGATTAAATATAACTGTTAAATTAAAAAAAACACAATTATTGGGGAATTTATACATCCAAGAGGAACTGATAAGGGCTTTTTTCAAACTTTTTTCTGATAAGCCATTTACCTTTTTGCTTATTACTCCAGGTAAATAATTTGTGTGGAATTTTAAATTTATCAAACCAGAACACCTTAATTAGTTCTTGAACTCATCATCAGAATGTTTAAGCATATAAGAAGATCCTTCAACTTTTTTAGCGTAAAAGGTACAATTACAATCTCGCACCACAAGCTAAGAAACTAGAGAATATTTTGAAATAAATTTCAGATCCTCCTATAGCTAGTGTCTTTGAAAAACTAGATTGGTAACATAGATGAATGTTATGTTAATATCTTCTAGAAGAAATTCAAATTTTATCCTTAGATTGAAGAGTTGGTTAGAAATTTGAATTTAGACTACTTTTGTAACATTAGGGTTATAGGGCACTATAATTCTCCCATTATAATGAGCTGAGTGATTGGAAAAGGATATTTAATTTTTCCTTAAAAGTTATGGTCACTTAATATGTACTCTTTTAATTTGGTTTCCAATCGGCTAACCATAGTTTTTTTTTTTAAATTTTATAGATAATCATAAATTTTGTGTTACTTTTTCTAGCAATTTAAACCCCTTACATTTCAAGAAATAATTAATAAGGTATTAAAGGTTAAGAGCCTTTTTTCCTCTTGGTTTTTGTACTAGGAATTTTCCTTTTTACAAACTTGAATTCTTTTCCTTGATCTTCATTTTTTCTCTTGATGCTTAGAGAGCTCTAGATTTTGTTTTATACTATCCTTATTTTTGTAGGCAATGGCTTAGTTTTGATTGAACGAATTTTTATTAAAGGTAACAACTTTAGGATCTTCAGTTACTCCAAGTTTGAATTAATAGTTGTATCTTTCTTATGGTTCCTTATGATATTCTTAGTATTAAGGATAATTAAGCTACTTGAAGGGATAGAAGTAGTATCTCTATTTAGGATGTTGGTATCAATCCTAGCATCATACTTAGAAACTAGTTCTTTCTTAGCCTTTACTTGCCCTTTTAGAAGTGATTTTTTCTTTGTTGTTTTCCAAGTCTTAACATAAGTGATCTTGTTTTATTTCCAAGGGTATGCCAATGATATTCAAAGGTCATTAATCCCACATCTTCATCTAGTCTTTGGATACATAAGGTATTTGGTAAATCTCGTTCTTTCTCCACTTTCACACATATCTTGATATAACCTATTCTTCTCAAACTAACTTTATGCTCTTAAAAACAAATTGGTTTACTGATAGAGCTATCTAAGTAACTAAGACTAGTTTTGACTAGTACTCAAACGAAATATTATGAATGTGTACCTTTTTAAGCATATATTTAAAACCTTTTCATCTAACAATATACTAGGATTTCACTTGAGAATGAAGAGAGTTTTTCCATTTTAGTGCCTAGGACCCTACTCTAAAACATTTAACATTCCTAAGGTATCATTGAATTGAAACAGGAAGTAGTCCTCCCTTATAATGGGTGAATTCTCTAGACCTCATTTTCCCTATATAGACTCGGAACAAATTTTAATACGAGGAAAATATGGCATCTTATCCAGAAAGTAACCTACCAAAGTTGATTTCCATCTAGCAACTTCTACCCTAAGGATTTTTAGAGGTAGAATAAAGGCATAAGTGACTATGTTCCTAGCTTGAGAGATAAATCTTACTTTGTATCTAGATTTAAGATCACCTACTAACTGATTCCAAGTTTTAGTAGTATATTTATGGCTAGAGGAATGTATGAACCATGGAGGAGCCAATAGCATCCTTAATAGTAAGCATATAAAAAGGAGTTATTGTAGAGGAGTATGATTTATCATATCTTATAACAACAGGGGTAGAGATAGGAGTGGAAGCATGGTATACAATGGCAAAAGATGTTTGAAGAGTGGAAGGAACTTTGAGGTAAAGAAGAGACAATAATATAAAGTTTGAGAGCAAGGTTAAAGACGAACAAGGAGGAGGAGTCAAAGGTGTAAGCAATATGTCTGAGGAGAGGGAGGGAGGTAGCACTTATTTCCCATCACTAGAGCTGGCCTAAATTGAGGATTAGGTCGATAAAGGTGAGGGAGCAATTCTTGAGATCTGACTTGTTTCCATTCCTGCATGGAAATGAAATCAACTTTTAGGTTAGGAAAGAAAATAACAACTAAAGCTTGTTATTGAACTAGCGGAGATTTTAATTAATGTTTTGAAGATAACAAAACATAATTACTACTAATGTATTTATTATTTTGCTGAAAAGAAATTTTAAAACAAAATGAAGCCATAAATACAAGAGCATAATGTATGAAGTTGAACAAGAGAAGTTAAAGTTTACAACCAACAACAAGAAGATCAAAATAAGAACAACATAAGTTTAAGGCTTAAACTTGTTATTTTATATGTTTATTAATATTTGTAATCTCACTTTGTTAATTTAATGATCCAAAAGGCTCGCCAATGATAAAAATTTCATTTAACTTTATGACATAAGTCTTTTCATTGATCAAGAGGCATTAAAGCTCTTATCTTTATATAAAAACCTCTTAATCTTTAAAACACGATTTAAGGATCATTTTGTAAGTTCTGATTCATTTTTGCATTAATTAAATTGATTTTGAGTATTTAAAGGTGTTAAAATCATGCTTTTGGGGTGATTGTTTGACTTATATAGTTTAGTGGTCAACCAGTATAGGTTAAAGTTGTTAAATTTGATGTACCAAGAGTTTATAACAATATTAGTTGATGTATTGGTCAACCAATATGTGTACTTATCAACTAGTACACTGCAAATAAACATTGTACTGACTAGGTGGGATCCTAAAACACTATAAATAATTTTTCCCTATTGGTTTCAGCATCAAGAATGTTTTGTGTATTGTATACACACATTTCAAAGGGTTTTAAATCATTTAAGCACCATTGTCTTACATTTGTGTGAGTGAGTCATTTTGAGTTATAAAGGAAATAAGTGAGATATTTTTTACTTGTAATCTTTCTTTAGGATGTTGAATATTGTACTTAGGAGTGTTCTAACTATGATTAAGGTTCCACTTTACCTTGGAAGAAGATTGTAACAAGGTTTCTCCTTATCGGGAAAGATTTTAAAAAGATTATTATTGGCTTTGAAAGAAAAATTATAGTGTAATTTTAAGAAGAATATTGGGAATGGATGTAGGAAAGAGTTGTTTGTAGAATCATTATAAATTGATTTGTATTCTCTCCTCCTTATCTTATTTAAATTATTGTTCAATTTTTTGATTAGTTTATATAGAGCAATTTTCTCATATTTATTTATATTAATTTTTGTTAATTGAGTACATTGGTTAAAAAAATTGTTGAGTTTTATAGACACCCAATAGAGGGGGTGCCATTAAAGACTAACAAGTGGTATCAAAGTGGGTCTATTAGGAAAACTTTCTAATGAAATCCTATATCAAAGATCATAATAGCATATTTAGGAATATTATCATCATCATTCAACCAAGAGGGACAAAACATTAGTAGACCACCTTTCTTTGATGGCAATGATTACCTTTATTGAAAAACTAGGATGGGATCCCTTTATTCTTACTAAAATTGTAAAAAACAAGAAAGGTACTTAAATTAAAGGAAAAATGGGAACCTCAAAATAAGAGATTAGTTTCGGAGTTTTAGGAAAATTTTCAAGAAATTTTTGGTTGAGTCCAGAACCATCTATGATCTATCCGTGAACTCCATGATAACTTTAATAATACATTTAAGCGCTTATATTATTGTAGTACACCATAAATAGAGCATACTCCATAAATTACATGTACAACACATTACACAGTATAATAATTAAACTAGGATATTACATTAGCTCTCCTAATCTTTGGGTGTAAAAATCCTCTAATTACTTCTAATTCCTTTTATTCCATTCGCTATTCTTCCTTCTGGTTCGTATTCCATGACAGTAGCTCCATACCTCTATATGTTTTCCTCTTATCTAAATAGTGACATTTGAAAGTGCTCTCATATTTTTACTTCCTCTATATAACAAAGAAGTTAATTTTTGTCAAAAAGAAAATATGGTTATTTTAATACATTTTAAAACCTCCTTAATAATTTACCTGCTAAGCCTTGTGGACAAGGTTTTCTAAAGTGAGGAGGAATTGTTACATACAAAAAAATTATACAACTATAATTACAATTTTGGAGAGTATAAAAATACCCATGTAACCGTTTCCATAAAAGAAGAAAGAAAATAATTTGAGTATTTGTTTTCTCTCTTTTGTGTTTCTATATCTTCTTTTTTTTTCTCTCTTCTGTTCTTCAATTTTCTCTTTAATGGAAATATCTATAACAGTAATGTCACTGGTAACCTCCTCGCCATCCAAGCCACAACACAACAAAAAATACTAACAAGATCCACAACATCAGAAGCAAAGCCCCTACCACCAGTAGCTCATAATTATCGGACTCAATCGCTCTGATGGCAAACATACATAAACTAACTAACCCGCAGGGTAAGAGATTAAGGATGTCTTTAAATCCTTTAATCTCAATAAGGCTCCTGGTTTGGATGGTTTCAATGGTTTCTTTTTTAAGAAAACTTGGCAAATTGTTGGGGGTGAAATTATTAGAGCTATTTAACTATAGTTTTATTTCCCTGATTCCTAAGGTTGTTCATCCTTCCTCTGTGCATGACTATAGACCAATTTCCTATTGTAACCTTATTTATAAGGTGATTTCTAAAATAATAGCAAATAGGCTTAAAGACTTGTTTCCTCACATTATTAGCCCCATCCAAAGTGCCTTCATAAAAGGTTGCCGAATAGGGGATAATATCCTTCTGGCTCAAGAGTTCTTTAAGAATTACCACTTGTCAAATAACCATAAGCGTTTTTCTTTCAAAATTGACTAGAGAAAAGCCTATGATTCCATTAACTGGGATTTCCTCCTTAACACTCTCTTAGTTATAGGTTTGCCTCCTATTTTTGTTCAGTGGATTGGAGAATGTATTACCTCCCCTTCATATTCAATTTTGATTAATGGACCTCCTTCAAAAAATTTACGTGGTAAATCAGGTTTAAGACAAGGGGATCATTTATCCCCGTATCTCTTCATTATTTGTATGGAGGTTCTCTCAAGGAGTTTGGATTCTTTTATAGCTTGTAATAGCTCCTTTAAATACCACTGGAGATGTGTTTGGATTCTTTAATAGCTTGTAATAGCTCCTTTAAATACCACTGGAGATGTGAAGCTCTAAAACTATCCTACCTTTTATTTGCTGATGATCTTTTACTATTTTGTCATACTGATTTGGTTTCGGCTCAAACTCTATTTAATTGCTTGTGTATTTTCTTAAATATGTCTGGCTTGTACATGAACCTTTGCAAGAGTCAGTACTTTTTATCTTCTAATATGAGTCATATGACTTATCAGCTAGAATCCCTAACAGGCCTTCAAAGAGTACACTTCCTTATTCATTACCTGGGAGTTCCCCTATTAACAGGTAGGCTTTCTAGTAGAGATTGCATTCCCCTTTTGGATCAAATTGATGCTAGAGTAAACAGATGGACCCATATAACTCTTTCCTATGCTGATAAATTGCAGATGGTCATTTCTATGCTCTCAAATTTTCAGGTGCATTGGTCTAGTCATCTTATTCTTCCCTCCTCCTTTATTAAAGATATTGAGAAAAATTAAGAAATTTCCTGTGGTCTGGGAATATAATGTCTACCTCTCATGCAAAGGTTAAATGGAGTGACCTCTATAGACCCAAAAGAGAGGGTGGTTTAGGTATTAAACACTTGTATAAGTGGAATAAAGTGCTTATAGGAAAAAGACTTTGGGTGCTTTTTACTGATAACAAAGTTTTGTGGGTTAGATGGGTACATACCATTATTCTTAGAAGGAAAACTTTTTGGAATTCACAACCTAGTAATAATAGCTCTTGGAGTTAGAGGAAGTTGTTACATGCTAGGGACTTTATTGGGAACCAATTCAGATTTAAGATGGGAAATATATCTACTGTTTTATGTCAGGACTCTTGGCATCTTAGAGGTATTCTGAAGGACCTCTTAATCCCCAAAGTGATCAATGGATCGGAATTATTGATGAATGAAAAAGTTGATGAGATTATCAGGAATAATGTGTGGAGCTAATAGGAGGCCACAATAGAAACTATACGAACCCTGGAGCCCTTACCATACCAACCAGAATGCTCCCAACCTGATAGATTGGAATGGCTAGCAAGTCCCTTCAAAACATACACAAATGCTTCGGCCTATTCCATCTTAAGACCTCCTAATCCTTGTGTTTCCTCGTATAAACTAGTATGGCATAAAAGAACTAGCCTAAGGTATGCCTTCATCCTATAGCTAGCTTTGTTTAATAAGTTGCAAACGAAGGCCAAACTTCTCTTCGCGTATGTCCCAAATCACTGCTCCCTGTGTTTCTCAGATAATGAGTCTATTGACTATCTAATCTTTGAGTGTGTTAACTTAAAAACAATATGGACGCATTGTCTAGAACATTTTCATATTCACTTGTCAAATCTGACAAATCTTCAAACACTTCTAAGCTGGTCTAACCACCCCTCAAACTACACAAATATTGACCTCAACCTTCTTCTCATTATCCTCTCTGTGACGGTTTATAACCTCTAGTCTGAAAGAAATCATCGAACATTCAAAGAAAAAGTTGTGGAAGTTGGGAACTTAAACACTAGAGTGGTCTTCCAAGTTATGAAACTTCTCAACTCAAACACTGAGGGAAGGTAAATATTGGCAAGGATTATTTTCTTTAATGTTTTGTTTTGCAGGTTATTCCAATTCTTAGTAGTTCTTGACAGTAGGAGATTCCCTACTCCTTTGTTGGTGTCCTAAAGAATCAGAAGCAATTATATAGTTTTAACCAAGGAAGGATGGGTGAGAATTATGCGAGCATATGATGGAGATCTCATACTTGGGACCAAGATGTTAAGGACAATAGGGACGCAAGAAGCAGGGATAAGAGATATACCTTATCATCCTCGGTATTTCACTAAAGAAGATCCCACCTTTTAGTAAAATAGATGAACATTTTAGTAAAATATATGAACACAGTTAAGAAGCTTAAACTCATGCAGTGTTGACTTGAATTTCTGGTTTTGAAGCAGAAATGATTTTCTATTTTAATTTATTTCTTTACTATGTTAATCTGTAAATGTTTGTGTTGCTGGTTAAGATGTACCTTCCTACAAGTTAATCTTGGTTGGTAGATATGTATAGGCTAGATGTTGTGGTATGTTTCGGTTCATAAGGAACAATTGTAGAGTTCCTCATGTTCTTAGGTAAGGCTACTCTTTTTGGTATTGGTAAGAGATTTGCCTCCTGGTCAATTCGTGGCTTGTACATAACTCTTATTTATTTATTTAAATTACTAATTTACCAAAAAAAAAAACTAAACCACAACAACTTAACAGTTAGCCAAAACACCCAAGTTGTCTCCAATCTCAATTTCCTGTTGCTTAGGCCTTGATTGTTTTCGGAAGTTAGCGATGTGTTTTGATGTTAAGGCTTAGTTTTCTTGGTTTTTGTCATGTTTATTGATTCTAACTTTAATAAATTATTATTTAACATTTAAACAAGTCTTGTTCTTAATCTCATTGGCTATTGAATTTCAATTTGTATTTACGGTTTCTAAATTTTTAGTCTGAACTTTTCAGTTTCTAACAAATCTAATTTTTTGAATAATTAGGGTTTTAATTTAAATTCCAAAATATGAACAATAAAATTAAGTAATTTAATCAAATTAAAATTAAAGTTAGCTCTAATATCACTATTAGGAGATTGGGAAGGGATTCAATCCCGTGTATAATGGAACATTAATGAAACTCTTTTGTTTAATTTCTTGAAAGTCCAGATCACTTAAATTATATAAAATGATTAACACATAAAACATAATAAAGCATGATTAGTAATTCGTACCTTATTTCAAAGCTTGATCATTTTCTTGTAGTTCCTTTCGAACTATTTTAAAAATTGGCTTATCTTAACAACTGTAGTCGCACAAGGGTCTAGCCTCCAACGATATCTTAGAAAAAGTTAAGAGAACCCTGTAACTATTGCAGAAAGGGTTAGGCAAAGAGTGTTATCTTCTTTAGAGCTTAAATCTATTTATAATAGGTTTTAGATATTTTAGTAATTTAATTAAAATTATATTCTAATTTCAATTAAACTTTAATTAGAATTAGAATTGCAAATAATTCTAATTAAATACTAATTATGCCCAAATAAGATTCAATATCTCATATTGATTCTTATTTATTAAATATCTTATATTTAATCATAAAGTTTCTCAAACTTTACAATTAAGTCCAATTTGATTAAAATATCTTTTTTCTCTTCAACTTGTTCTTTGTGGGTGACCTATTAGGTTCTTAAATATATTAGCATTGGATATAAATAATTACTCTAAATTATATTTAAGATTAAATAAATTAAACTCCTTTAATTTATCTTTAATTTTCTAACTAAATAATTTATATTTACATATTAAGATTGACGTATAACAAAGCATCATAATCACCAATTATTTATGAATATCAAAATGATTTTGACTAACTTTTAGATGCATGATTTTTCTGTATAATTCAATTCTTTTATCACACAATGTTTTGATTAGATACAGAGTAATGTCTATTCTATTTGAGTTCAATTATTAGTTATCAACTATTAGTAATTGATTCAATTAATGACATTCAAAAATTGCTTTTCAAAGTATAATTCCACTTGAGCCAAAGATTTCTCGAATAAATATTAATCGAGAATAATGGAATATTTTCTCTAATCCTTATAGTTTATGTTATATTCAATGGCTATCGACTGAGTTATCCTTGACCAGAACATGTCATAAATAATATCAAAAGATAACATTTTCTATACAAGATAACTTTAGAAATCTCAAGTCAAATGATCACCTATACAATCATCACAATGATTAGTTCTATAGACATATAAGCAAATGTTTCAAATAGATTTCTCATATGAGATTAATTCACTGAACTTGTTTTCTAACAAATACTCATACATTTGTTCTTTTTTTTTAAACTTTTGTATATAAGATCTACTGTTTCCTTCATCAAGAAAAACATAATGTCTATTAATCTTTATATGTTCTATTAATGTTCAGTCTTAATAGAACAATGAATAAGTATAATTTAGAGACAATATATAAATACAATATAAATATCATAATTATAATCTCATAATAATTTTATTTACAATGTATATTTATCCTATAAATTTATCATATACATCTGAATATGTATAAGATAATAAATGTCTTTAAATATTTATATTAGTAAATTACAACCAATCAATTCGAATAGGTAGGACTTGGCCTTAAGAAATAAGTTGGAGAACTTCCCCGAAGGAGCTCTTGGATGCGTTTTTGCTATGTGCATCCTTTTGTTAGGATGTTAATTAGATTAAGATAAATAAATAAAACTAAAAAAACATTTGGCGAAGGACTTGCCATTATAAATTAGTAAGATTTTAGTATTACAAATTAGAAGTTGGTGAGTTTTATTTTCCCTAATCATTTAGGGAAAGAAAAATAAAGAAGCCAGAGATCACGTTAAAATCATTATGGAATGATATAGCATTTTGAGAAAGTATATAATATGCAATTAAACTTTATAAAACTGTGTTTTTAGTAACAATAGAGAAATGTTAATTTAAAGAACAGTATAAGTTAATTTCTAAGAGATTAAAGTAATTTTAAATAATGATTCAAACGAATTAAATAAAGTCTACTTTATTTTCATGAACAACAAAGCACAAAAAGATATTATATGCCGCTTTACTTTTGGATCAAAAACAACTTTTGACCTTAAAGAAGGCAAGGAAAGTGTAAAGTATCCAATTACGTTTCTTGCCAAACGAGTGGGTCCAATACTCTGTTCAACGTTCAATTAGTCACTTTTTGGGCTCCCAGGCTTTGGTCATTTTCACGGGAAAGATGTTTCAATTTGACTGATTTCCTCGCTGCTTCATGAGCACTACGATTTAGAAATACATAAAGAAAAAAAATAATACGCTGAACAGCTCCTTAATAGTCTTTGCAATAATGTGTCAACTTATTTTAAAAATTATCTCTTGAAGAAGAATTGATTGTTCATATTTCTTAATTAAAATCACATGAAATATTTCCTAAAATTCAGAAAATTTTAGTATAATTAATCTACTTATTTTAAGTGCTATAATAGCTTTAGGAAGTGGCTTTTTGTAAATTTTAGTCCTTAGCCACTGGCCCTTGACCCATAAAAATTCATTGCCTCGTTCGATAATGATCAACCCTAAAATGTATAGACAGAATTAGAGTTTAAATATTAAATTAGGTATGATGTTTATTAAATTAAACATAGATATATGTTCTGACTACAAAAAATACCATGATTCACTCAAAAACAAAAGAGAGATGACTCTTTTAAATACACAGCACAACAGTATTATTCCAGAATTGAAGCTGTTCAACTTGAAACAGCAATATTAATTGTTCCACTTGCCAATTCAAATGTTATCAACGATGTTTCCAAGTGATCTAGAGATAATCCACATGTTGAATTGACTTTCTTCAATGTCTTTCACATATTCCGGTAGAACTTTTCCTTGACTAAAAACGATTCAGGCCTAATTCTAAGCCAAGTTGAACGGCACAGTATTCCTTATTCCTTAAGTTACTGTGGGAAAACCTAGTTCAGACAGATGAAATTACCAGAAGAACCGGACTTGAGAAATATCTGGCGCAGTCATTTACTTGATCCACTAGGAGAAGAATGTTTTGCCACTGCCAAGGTCTAAGAAACAGAGACCATGACCTTGTGCCCGTCAAAGGTGACAATACAAATAAATACCTTGTGAATGAGAGCATATGTAATGGTCCAGTTGAGATATTGTTTATTATCAAATTGCAATTATATGGCAGAAAGCATACATATATATCCACCATTTCCAATTGGGTGTTACATCATTAGCAAAGCCCTCCATAACAAGCTAGGAAGTGCGTCAAACTAACAGACAAACTTGTCATTTTCACTAATGGACTCTCGTGTTGTCCACAAAGGCAAATCAAAAGAAAGCACTCGTGTTTTGCCCTCTCGGGAAAACAAGCCTATGGTATGTCTTTGTGGCCCTTTGGCCGAAGAAGTTTATAATCTTTCCGGTCCTTATGCTACTTAATAATATAATGGTTGGTGGGGTTGGAGACTCAAAATTATTACTCCAATCATTTTGGTGTTGAAATTGATGGGGTTAAAAGAAATATTACGGAGGTGGTGATGGTGGTGGTGAATGGTGACGTAGGTTAGCTAGGTTGTGTAGACCCTGTCTGTTTGCTTCATATGCTTCCCTTCAAGCCTCATCCCTTTTGTTACTTTTGGCTATGAATTGTTGTCACCAGCCACCCCACTTATCCTTGTCCTCTCCATTATATTTCTCTGCCTTTTCTGCCTTGACCACCATTGTCCACCTGCTTTTTTTTTTTTTTTTTTACCTACTTTTTCTGTCTTTTATTCTTCATTAGTTAGGAAGGGGCTGGTTTACTGGTTAAATCGGCGAAGTCTTGACAAATATAACAAAAACTAATGGAGAACATTTTAATTTGATTACGTTGCCACTCTTTAATTAAAGTCATTTCGAGACTCCTATATATTTTTAAAATAATCATGTGACATTATGTATATATTATCATGAACTAATTACAAATTTAAGTACATATTCTGTAAGAGTCGTAGACAAATTGAAAACTTTATATATATAGCAAAGAGACCGGATCCATTTTTCTATCTATTAGGGAGCAGACAAGTCTTTTTGGACCCTTATTGATCAATCGATCTCTACTCCCCCAGCGATCCATTTCAGGCCAAATCCTTGTTATTCTCCGAGATCATATAATCATTCAGTTTTGTCCTTAGCATGAAATGAAACTTTGATCAAGAGATCAGTATTCTGGCAAAGATATCAAAATGAAGATATATTCATCTGAATCAAAGATATGTGTTGACGTTTGAGCAACAGTGGGGAAAAGAAAAAAAACAAAATGTTTTCGAACCTCATGGAACTAGTAAATCTATTACGGACAAACAACAAGTGGTGTAACAATGTCCAGGCCCTAGGGTACATATCGCAGCATACCACATCGTCGGTCACTTTGAGTTGCATTTTCATGATTTCCTGATAGTTTTTTGAGCAATTCTCACCCCAGAAATGATGGAAGTAAAAGACAGGGTGGCGCATGCTTGATTCTTAAGGTTTGAAGACTTGATCAACTGGACCAAGGTGGCGACCTTTCAGCATACATATATACGTATAAGCTAGAATGTCGACGTGGGTTGCTTGATACCAAGTAAATAGCTTTAGCAGCCACACAAAACGCAAGAAGAAACAGAAAAGTTGTTATTTATATTATATAATAACAGTTCACCTTTTTGAAATTTAACCTAAACCTATCCGGTTAACTGACGAAACCTTCTCGAAGTGCAATTTAGAAATTATTTTGAAGTTTGGTTCTGTTTTATATCAGTCTAAGAATTGCTTATAGTTTGCGTGTCTTAATCATCTCAGTTGCAGAAACGAAAAGGCAGGTTAAATAACAAATGAATAGCAAATAGTAATAACAGTGATAAGGATAATGGCACAATATTGTTATTATTAAACGAGGATGAAAGTGATAAGGTGAGTTGGTAAGGGACTCTTGTGGTTTAAGTGAAGTCGCAGGTTTAAATTTGCCCTTATGTATGCAGTTGTTTAAAATTTGAAATTAAAGTTTTGCCTCGTGTAAGGAACCTATTCGGTTCGAGCGGGATTAGTCTAAGTGTAGATTATTTAAAGGCACCTTTTTATAATTGGAACTCTCTTAAAATAGCTTTTGACGTGATAAAAATATTATTAAATGAGGATGAAACAGTTACAGTATTCTCGTATACTCGATCTGCACCTGTGTCATAGCACTTCGCCTCTTTTCTCAAATGTTAAATTGTAACTTTTACATGCGCAAACACTACAAAAAAAATACTAATAATTTTAGAGTACAGCTAATTAAAATAAAAATCATATGTTTAACAAGACAATGCACGTGTGAAAGAAACTGTTTTAGCCAGCATAGGAAAGAAAGCCTCCCCTAATAATTTAATTTTATTTTTAATCCATTTTGTGAAGAACAATAAGGGGAAAATTATATAAAAAGAATATAAAATTTTGATTAATATTTATTTTTAATTTAAATTTTTTATGACATATTTAATGTATAATTTATATAACATTAAAAGAATTTATGAAATATTTGATTGAAAAGACTCCTACATAATCCATATAAGTAATAAATTTATAAGTTTAAATGGATTAAATATAAAAGAAGAAATTCCAAAATTAGTAGATATTTAATTTATGATATATTTAATGTATGATTTTATTATTTATATGATATTAAATAAATTTATTAATTAAAGTTAATTAGAACTGCCATGTGTCATATTTTAGTGTGGTAGCTCTACTTTGGATATACGTGAACGGTCGTCAGTTGTAGTTAGGATATATGTAAGTGAAAAGAAACTAATGTACGTTGGTGGGCGTGCCCAAGGCGTAACTTGATGAAAAGCTAGCAGACCACTCAGGACAATCTAAGACCTTAAACAACAGAAAAGATGGTGTACAGTTGAGTGTTATTTTCTTTCAAGACAAAATGACATCAGACAAGAAAGCAACATAAACAACAAAAGCAGCTAAAACAAGATGATATAAACTATAAAGACAATTTAGATAATGAAATTTCCCTTTTCGTCTTTTAATAAACAAACTGCATATATTACAAGCACTACCCATTTGTTTATTAGTATTTATTAAAAGAGGTTATGGGAAAAAAAAGGGCTCACCTTTATTATCCACATTGTTAGTGGGGTGAAATAACTTTATTACACGCATGGAAGCAGCATGCAAACTAATGTGGATTGTGTGTTAATCTTAGTCAAATGTCCACCAACAAGTATTAATTAAACAACAAATATAACAAGGACTAATTAATTATGCAATTTTTAACTAAGGGGGTGTTTGGTTTGAGGGTTTGAGAATGAAGGAATGGAATAATAGTAAAAAATAGTGTTTGTTTTGGGGTTTTCAATTCCAAGGGAATGGATTTATTCCA
>JAOSBK010000008.1:14645184-14657042 GCA_027568895.1 Erythroxylum shatona
TTCTTCTCCTGCTCCTCCTTCTTCTTCTTAAATAGACATGGGTCATGGGGGAAGGGGGTAGTTTAGTTTTAAGGAGTTGAAGTGATAGGCTAAGCAATAGGGAGTGAGGGAGGTGCAGTGGGATACCACGCACGCTTGTGGAACCCACCTCACTGCTGACTTCTCTATTTTGCGTCCGCGTTTTTCTCGTCCGCCTAACCTTTTACCTTCGCTCGTATTATTTTTACGTCAACAAAACTTTATGCTTGGTTTGGCTTACTCGAATTGAGTGGTTTGGTCATTTTAACAATAGGGAGTGGGAGTGGAAGTGACAGTGGGGGGAAGGGCATAGCCAGTTAAATCAAGTATATTTCCGAGCATAACCTATCACCGTTATCTGGGAGAGTGTCTTCAACTATTAGTTAACTTAGTTTTCTACTCTCTCCTTTCTCCCCCTTATAATAAACTCACTCTAATAATCCTAGTATATACATCTGTTAAGCTTTTTGAAGAAAAGATTAGGCTTGCCATGACCTTTGATGTTGGGAAAGAGAAGGTTCCTTTTGTTCTTTTGACTCCTTTTCTTTTCTGCCTGTTGAAAAAAATAGGACCAGAAATGAAAAAGCAAAAGGTTAACGTAAGATTCCTGTAATTCCACTCTTTAATTGCTTCCTACTTCAATCATCTCTTACGTTTTGATCATTGGTGTGCTATCATGTGTGCAGTATACATACACGTCGTCCACAGCCTGGTGGGTTCAACTTGGATCTTTTTCCTTTTTTTTTGTGGGAAAACTTGGATTTATTTAGAACAAATATGTTAAGAGGCAGTGCTCACTTCTACGTTCACAGTTTCATATGTAATTGATAGAAATAAAAATTTTGGCAAGAAAACACAAAATGATCAAAAACAAAACTATAACGTGAAAGCCATTATATCATAGAGAAACAGATAAAAAGAATATCTAATTTGACATTCATGACAATATGCAATATTTTAAAATACAAAAGCTACACAATATAGATCTTGGTGTGTGCAACATAATTTAGTAATAATATAGGAATTGTTTACCATACTCTTGGAGACATATGATTGAGTACAATCTTAAAAGAAGAAAGAAAAAGGCACAAACATTGAAGGACTAGCTGATACAACTACCATTACCAAAAACTGGGCAAAGAGAGACATACAACATTAAAGTTGCATAAAGGATGCATTACCTATGGATGGGTATAAATTGGCAAAATGTTTTGGCCTTTGCTCCAAGATAGCAAGGGCTTTATGACTAGGTATGTGTTCAATCAAAGAACATGTTAGTGTCTGCACACGCACCTGAATAAAACTTAAACTAGCAACAAATTACTTTAATCACACCGTAAGCATAACTATTTTCTTTTTTCTTTTTTAGTAATGTAAAATATAACTCAATTAGGCTTAAGGATAGCTTGAAATATATAGCTAAAGCTACTACATGGAATGGAATAAGATATCTTTATGCCAAGGAATAGTAGTGCATGTATTGAATGTGACCATACCAGGCATGAATTCTACTGTTTATACACCTTTTCTACAGAGGCAATATTTTTTTCTGTGCTGTTGACAAGAAAGTACCATTCAAATAAACTTTGAATCTCAGGGTTGCTGTGTTTGATGCACGCCATTTCTATAAAGAGTTATCCATACCAAAGGAATTGTGAGAATATAGTTCCGTAGTAAGGGAATATTGTCAATTTTTACTAGAGTTTAGACGAAAAGATGACAATAATGCACAGTTAAGTATCTGGCTGAAAAGTCTCAAAAGTAAGAATAGAAAAGGGTGTGAACTTATATTTTTATATAACGATAAAAATCTAGCTATTAATTTTTTTTGTTAAGCACTGAATAAACTATCCGGTACATTTGATAGCTCACAACTGTGTGGTTTAAATAAGTCAATTAACAAATTAATAACTTAAAGTTAAGTGATGAATATCATTCAACTAGCGTTTGTAAGTTTTATCATATTTTTACTTTCAATCAATCATCCTCTTCAATATTTTAAGTGAAGTGCAACTCTCTTATATCATATGAATTGGTGCTCCAAAATCTAATTTTGGTATATACATTCATACTGATTCAAATATTTCTTGGATTTATTTGAAAGAAATAAAGAAACAAAGGAACAAAAAAAGTTATGAAGATATGATTTCATTAAGAAATCAAATTCAATCTATTTTTTAATTGTGTAATTAATTATGGTTTTTATTGTGTCTGAAATTGATTCGAAAATTACTTGTTGTAAATATGATTCAATTGAATCATTTCTAGTTTTTCTTTGTCTTGGTTAATTTCCATGTTTCTTGCTTAAGTACTTGACATATTTTTTCCCTTGATCATTAGTACTTTTTTTTTGGTTTTAGATGTTTGCAAGGTTGAATTCTTTGATTGAATAATTTGTGTGTGAGGCACATGATGGGAGTCTGATGGGCCCAAAGGTATAAATTGCTCCACTCCAATGTTTCGCAGAAAGTATAAGTCTTATTTCTAGTATTATTTTATATCTTAACATTTGCACATTAGAGGGTGAGCCCTTGTAGTAATAGATAAAGTTGTTTCTTTATGACTATAAGATCACAAGTTCAAGTAATGCAAATAGCCTCTTTGTAAAAATAGAAAGGGAAAACTATGTACGTTATGACTCTCCTTAGACTCTACAAAGCGGGAAGCTTTGGGCATTGAGTACGTTAATTTTATTATTTGCACCTTAAAATTTTAATTCTATTAAAATTTCGTTAATAGGATATTAACTTATCTGATGTGGCATGCCAACTAAGGTGCCCTTGGAAAGTGGTGAAATTTTACTAATGGTTGTTACTTTTGAAAAGTCTTGTGGGTAAGTTAGGAAGAAAGTGTTTTCTATTACTAATTATCCTTAAATTGATGGTCAAATGAAGTGATAAAAAGAACTTAAATAATTAGGAAGATTAATTACTGTTTAATGAATTTGCATATAATACAAGTATGCATTCATCAATTGATTATTCACCATTTAAAATTGTTTATAGTTTTAATTCATTAACTTTTTTGGATTTATTGCCTTTACTTATTGATGAAAGAGCAGTTTGATTGAAAAGAAGAAAGCTGATATGGTGAAATGACTTCATAAACTTGTAAAGCGTCAAATATATAAAACGAATGAGCAATATGAAATTAAAGCTAATGTTGATATAATAATGCTATCTTTAAACCTAGTACATGAGTTTGATTGTATATAAGAAAAAAATTACATTATAGAGGATGGTCTATTAAGTCATTGAGAGGATCAATAAAATGCTTACAAGTTGGACCTTAATGATGAGTATAAAGTTACTATTATTTTTAATGTTTATGATCTTTCTTCTTTCCATGTAGGTGACGATTTAAGGTAAAATCCTTCTAAAGAGAGGGGATGAAGTGAGTGTAATTAATTCAAGGATCCATTGTATATACCTAATAGACTAATTATAAGAGTTAGGAGTAAAAAATTTAAAAGGTTTGAATAGGTTGATTCATAATATATATGGAGATCAAGCTTAAGAAAGCATGTTAAAAACTATATTAGAAAGCTTATTGGATCCAAAAGAAAATCAAGCACTAACTAACATGATCTAAGCTAAGGTTAAAGAAAATTTGGACACATAGACCTATGATATTAAGAATAATTTCATGAATAATCACCCATTTAAGATTCTAGTCTTTAGTTTATTGTAATTAAACTATACTTATAAAGTTCTACACATGTTTGGTATTTTTTGTTTTCCTATTTGAATTAAGAGTTATTGTGGTGTTAAATTCCAATATGATCAAGAAAAATCCTGAATGTGATAATTTTAATGTGACATTAACGTTTTGAATTGAAATAGAATTCCTTAATTCTTGGTTAAGCTAGGACTGATAATTTCCTAACTAAATAAAATTATCATAATTAATAAAAATAGCATTAGTAGTTAGTGTTTTAATGTAACTATAAATCCTTGTTGCCCTTATAATTATCATAATTAATAAAAATAGTATTAATAGTTAGTGTTTTAATGTAACTATAAATCCTTGTTGCACTTATAATTTAGATATTTGTATTATTTTTATATAAAGGAGATTTTAGTAATAAAAAATACATATTTTAGTTATATTAGTCTTTTATTTCTTTTTTTATTAAACCTTAGAACTTATTAAAAATATAATTTTAAGTTTTCCAAAATTCTGGTCTAATTTTTCTCAAAAAAATTTCAATCTTACTTGTGGATTGTCTAATTTTTTGGCTTAGGCAGGTCATATCACAACCTCTTAGATTAACATACTTTTAGGTGAATTTACTCCGCTAATTCAACCACCTAACAGAAGGGTGTGACATTGATATTTACAGTGTAAAGTCTACAAGTACGAAAAATAGATACTGATGCAGGTTTCCAACCACTCATCTAACTTAATTTACAGCCCGAATTGCCTCTGCCATTGAAAGTCTATTGGAAATTGATAATAAAAGAAAAACTGTGGCAAAGAAGAAAAGAAATGTATGTCCCATATCTGTCTAATGATTTTATTGACCATTTAGTCCACTCAACCAGACCCAACCTGAAGTGAGGGGGAGAGAGATTTTGGTCTCTCTATGTCTCGCAAAGCTTTTCACCTAGTGGGAGAGTTTGGCGTTCCAAAGTACAAACATATAACCTGCTTTCCATCCCCACCACCACTTGCTAATGAGATCATTCCACTTAGGAAGACTAGTTGTGGCTATGAGTAAATCTAATCTTCTCCATGTGGTTATCGTCAGATTTTTGAAATGAGATTTTAGATATGTTCTACAGGTGTCGGGTGGGGATTACATACACTTAACATAAGTCCGATTAATAGTTCCTGCTCTTGGTGGCACAACCTTGTACTTTTTGAAGAAAGTTTACATATTTTCTTATTCATTTATAATAATAATAACAAAAGAAACATTTCAGCTAAAGCAATAAATTCCATTTCCCTTTCAATTCTATAAAGGTATCACCACCTCTAATAATGGTTTTGTTAAAGCCTGGACTCTTATCTTAGCCAATAAATTCCATTTCCCTCTCAATTCTAGCAAGGTATATCACCACCTCTAATAATGCTTTTGTTCAAGCCTGGACTCTTAGTCTCTTAATTTAATTAAATGTGCTTGCCAAGGTCAGCACTAAGCCGTACCATACATGATTAGATTATATAGTTATTGGTTCTGTGGCAATCGAAAGCTATCCGCTTCTTCTTCTAAACCGAAAGCTACTCGCTTCTTCTAATTGGTAAATAGAGCACCTTGGACAATTGGTAACTACCACTTAAAAGTTGCCAAGCCTTTTGTGCGGTGTCTTCATATCTAATCCATTTGGAAGACAATGAATTATGGTTACCTTCATGTCATTGGACATCCCATTAAATTTGGTTCAAATGCGTATTTATATCAAACTTTATCATCTTCTAGAATGTCACCAAAACAATTATATCTATGTATATATATATTGGCAAATGTTAGAAGAAGCTCAGTATACATAAAAGCAGCTCAGTGACAAGCCATGTTCATCACCGCCATCTTCTTCTTCTTAGAAAGCGGGTTAACGGATTCTGAACAAGAAACAAATCCTTTTGGGAAACTGCATTTCGAGAAGAGTTCTTTGCACACACAAACCTGTCCTGTAATTGTTCCTAGATGAGAACTGGGGCTTAAAGAAAATTAAAACTAATTGGGGGTTACTATTAATGTATTATTGCTTTTGTTATTATGAAGTGATTTGTTGAGTCATCAACTCTTTGTACAATCTTTGGAGATTATGATTATAGAAAAGAGCTTGCCTTTCTACGCATCTCTAGCTTCTTACGTCACAAGTCCGGGTGGGATTAAGAGCAATTTAATTGGAGTATAAATGATCTTAAGAAAACCTGGCGAGCAATAATACTCCACCCTACTTTAAAGATTGACTTCTTGACTCCTTTTGTTTTTCAGCCACAGAGAGGATTGCAGGCGGAAGCTATAGAACCACGTCATTATATGAGCATAACATGATCATACCAATGCAAGTAACGAACAATCTTTAACACTCTAACACTCATTATGACTCATATGCATACATGTATAACATTTGCTACATCAACGACAATAACATGATCTGCATGATATTCTAGTGGTCTGCTTTCTCACTGTTTACTCCAAATTGCAAATAGTGGGGTCATCTCAACTTCTTTCCACTCTATAAAAGGCCACTCCTGATGCATCCACCCTCCTCCAAATAATAATAAATCCACATCTTCCTTCTCTTGCAAACCATGCAGCCTGCCGAGGTTTCAGGAATTCATTATCTAGTTCCTTCAGACCAGTCCTTATATTCTGAGAATAATCTACCAACATTCCAATTCAACAGATTCGATAATCCATTCCGTAATTTCCAAATTCCCCATCAACTTCAAGAATTCAGCCTACAACAACCATGCCTAAGCAGCAACTCTACTTCGGACGAAGCAGATGAACAACAACTTTCTCTCATCAATGAAAGGAAACAGAGAAGGATGATATCCAATCGGGAATCTGCGCGTCGATCGCGCATGCGCAAGCAGAAACACCTGGATGAGCTATGGTCGCAGGTTGTGTGGCTCAGAAATGAAAACCACCAGCTTATGGATAAGCTTAATCATGTCTCGGAGTGTCACGATCGGGCCGTTCAAGAGAATGCTCAACTCAAAGAGGAAGCCTCAGAATTACGTCAAATGCTAACTGAAATGCAACTGAGTAGCACTTTCCCTACCTTGAAAGACCTGGATGATATCCCCTGTAATACAGCTTATCTCAGAACTGAATCTTCAAATCATTCCATCACAAGTTCTACTCATTTACTTGGCTAAGATGGGTTATCTTTTCTTCCATTTTTGGTTCTTCTTTTTGTATGCAAGTGAGCCAGTCCTAGTCTCTCCACTAGCTGTACGACTATAAACAAGAGTGGCAATAACTCTTTTGAATGCCATTTGAAGCTATGTTCAATTACGATTGTCACATATGTTAGGACTTGTAAACACTACTCCATAATCATTCTCTTCACGACTTTTTACCAACGTTAAAACTATCAAACAACTGAACATTGCAGCTCAAGGAAGAAACGCAACTTAAATTTGATCTTTAAAACTTGAAAACATATCTTCCGGACGGGATCACTTCATCAAATGTAAGAGACAACAGCAAAATGGATTTGTGGACATGGACGCGGTGAGCGTTGGGCAGCAAAAGACAAGGTTGGTGGGCAAACATATTTAATGATTCAAAAATTACCATAAAAAACGAAACATATAGAGAAATCTGTCGTCTCATGATAGGTTGGAACATGCTTTCTCTTTCCGTATATCCATAAAGGACAAATAAATCGTTCACCTCCAAAACTTTACTCAATTTCATCTCCAATACAATTAAGTAAACCTCCCTTTGCAGCTTTGCATCGTACACTTGTCCCATGATCATTACCTTGGTCTTACTCTAGCACTGTTTTGACCAAAAAAAAAATCGCATCAACAAATTAAATTCTTGCTCGATCCAGCTTCTCAGCGACTTGAATCACTAAAATTGGATCCAATTAATCCTTTATTACCTCCAACTTGATGCGTAATTGAATTACATTTTGTTGTCAAACAATGGGGATATTATGTTTGGCTGTCGACAAAGTTTCACTTGAAAAAAAATGGATGTTAAATGACTGTTAGGCCTGTCCTTTCTCTTCTTCCCGTGCCTTGCCTTACTGTATTTTGTTCACATATATTTGGTTTAATATTGTCCGTTTAAAATATGGTTTTTGTCGCAGCAAGTTTGATGAATGGGGTTAAGGCAAATGTCTCCAAAATGAAAGTGGAATCCCCTGGACACTATTCTTCGCTGAAACAGTGAGAAGCAACCATCCATGAAGAATTTACATGGCACAAAATGCTGCTGCTTTAATCTGTCGAGGAATAATACAAATATTTGCAGAGGCTTTCAGCTGGTCTTCTTCATAGCTAGCGGGCTCCTGGTAAGACAAGCAAGAAGTTAAATGTGGCAGTATGTGTTTATCCACACCATAATGTTGTAGCGGGCTACGGAATCCACCTTTCACCGCAGTCCTTATTAAGGAAGACTTGTAATTTGCTCCTATATTTTCTCTACCTGCAAATATTTTCTGTTTGTATTCAAATTGTATAATCTCTTTTATAATTTGAATCTGATTGTATCAATTCCTCATTCACGGGGATTTGATCTTCACAATCTCATTATGTATCCTATAAATAGTTCACAGATTAATGCAAAAGTGTGCAAGTCTTTTCTCATCTTTTGTACTTAATTTTCATGATATCAGAGCCAAAAAAGAGGTCTAAATACCAAATTTCTGTTTTTCTTCTTTCTTTCTCTGCATTCTTTCTTTGTTTCTCCCTTTCTGATCACGTCATGACAACGTAGTCCTCATCTCTCACGTCTCTTATGTTAAGTCAAGAACACTTTACTTCTATTAATTTTGATAACAATTAAATAATAATAATCTTAGAAATGTTTGAACTGTTTTGATAAGTTTGTTAAGTGCGTAGAAAAATGTAAGTGACACATGGTCAAACCCATAAGATATAGAAAGTCAACACCAGAAGAAACGCGAGACTAGAAGAAGTATAGTACCAGACGATGCAAATGGAAACTATTATAGAATGTCAGTCAGTTAGTTAGTTGGAGTTAATTACATAACTCAACTAATAACAGTTTCTAGAAGATTCAAGAAGTAGTTTCTTAAGAAGACAGTTGAAGACTTAGGCTATAAATACTAGTTCTAGTTATAAACTAAATAACATTTTTATAAGAGAGAAAATCTAAATGTACAATACTTAGAGAAACATTGTATTCAAGGTGCGAAAGAAAAAGAACAAATACATCTGTAATGTGAAGCTCAAAAATATCTTTCCTAGAAAGAGAAAGAAAGGATAGAGTCTGGAGAGGCTAAGAAAGTAGATAAAGAATACTTTGTGAGAGAGACCTAAAGAGGCTCTGCAAATGTAGAAAGAATACTTGTAAAGTTGAAAGTATAGCGAAATCTCAGACAAACTCTGAGGACTGGACGTAGTCCAAGGTTAAGGATGATCCAGTATAAAATCGCAGCGTCTATTCTCTAACCCTTATCTTTTAATTTTATTGTTGTTAGAAGAGTAGATAATAATTCCTCCAATTGTATTACTTATCAACTTTAGTATATTGTATTTGTGATCATCTGAATTTTGTAAAGACACCTAAAAATTCCTAAAGATTAATATTTTTGAAAATTTTACACAATTCAACCGCCCTTTCTTTTGTATTCTACATATTATACGTGATTTCTACATTAACAAGCGATTTACTTAAGTTGGTATAAGAGCACAGTTTTCAAAAAACACTGTTACAAAGTGAGTACAAAGATCTATGGCTGAAACACATGTTTTTATAGCAAAAGGTGCCTCAATCATAAGACCTCCCATATTCAATGGTGAAGATTATCATTATTGGAAGGGAAGGATGCGGCTCTTTATAGAATTCACACATATTGATCTTTGGGATATCATTGAGAATGGTCCATATACACCAACAGATAATAAAGGGAATAGCATCTCTCGTGACAAATATTCAGCTGATCAAAAAGCTAGTTTTCAATTAAAATCAAAGGCCAAGTTCTTTTTAAGTTGTGCTCTGAGTAGAAGTGAATATGATAAGGTTCATGGATGCAAATCTATAAAAGAAATGGGGGACACATTAGCCATTGCACATGAAGGCATAAATCAGGTGAAAGAACCCAAGATTAGTATTCTTGTTCATCAGTATGAGCTGTTCAAGATGAAAGATGATGAGACTATTAATAAGATGTTTAGACAATTCCAAACAATTGTTAACGGACTTAAAGCTCTGTGGAGAATCTACGATAGTCAAGATCATGTCGGAAAGATTCTCAGAAGTCTTCCAAAAAGATGGAGACCTAAAATAAGGGCACAAGAGGTCAAGGACTTAAGTAAGCTGAAGCTAGATAAATTGATTAGTTCACTAAAAATTTATGAAGTAGAGCTTGATGCAGAAGATAAACCCAGAAGAGATAAATCAATTGCATTAAAGGCTGGTCAGAAGAATCCGAAGATACAAAAAAATAGAAGCATGTCTTCAAAAGAATTAAAGATTGAACAAATCAAGAATGATGATGCTAGTGAATCTGATTAAGATTCAAGTGAAGATGATGATGAACTATCCTTCATTTCAAGAAAGATTAGGAGGATGTGGAAAAAGAAAGAAAAGGGAAATAAAGACCTTCTTTTAAGAAGAATAGCAAAGACGATTCAAAGAATGACAAAAGTTCTATCGATTGCTATGGGTGCAACAAACCAGGACATTACAAGTCTAAATGCCCGTTGCTCAAAAGAAAATAGAAGAAAAGCAAAGAAAAAAAGAGCATGATGGCAACTTGGGAAGATCTGGATTCGTTTGAATCTGACTTCTACTCAGAAGCATCAAAACAAGCAAATATATGATTGGTAGTTGAAAAGGAATGCGATGATAAGGTAACTTCTAATTTTAATGAACTTCAGGATGCTTATTTAGAATTATTAGAAGATTCACATGCTATATTAGAACAATATAGGATATTGAAAAAGAAATTTGTTAAAAGTTTGAAGAACACAGAAGTGTTAGAAAAAGAAAACATCTGCCTTAAGAAGCAAGTAGACGATATGAAAAAGAAATTAAATGTAGATAGATATGAGAAAATTAATCAATTAAAATAAAGGATTAACAATCTCTCAACAAATTTATCAACGTTTACTAAAAGTACAACAAGGATGAATGACATGATTGGAAAATATAGACATCTAAATGATAAGAGTGGTTTGGGCTTTAATAATAATAATGTTCGTCATAATAAGAGTTTTGTTCCTAACAAAAAGAAAAAGAAACAATATTCTTATTACTCGATGAATAATTGTAAGTTTAACCCTAAAGGACCCAAGAAAATATGGGTACCTAAGAAAGATATAATATATATTGCAGATCTCCTTTCTTAGAAAAAGAAACCAACATCATTGGTACTTAGATAGTGGATGGTCGCGACATATGACAAGAAGAAGGTCTATGTTCCTAGACCTCCAAAATAAGAAAGGAGGATCAATAACTTTTGGAGACAACTAATAGGGCAAAATAGTTAGAATCGACCAAATTGGTAAAGACTCATTTGCATCTATTGATAATGTTCTACTAGTTAAAGGCTTAAAGCATAATCTAATTAATGTAAGTCAATTATGTGATCCTAGTTTCAAAGTATCCTTTAATCAAAATTCTTGTGTAGTCAAAAACAAGGATGATTCCATATTATTTTCTGCCAAGAGACAAAATACTCTCTATAAAATTAACTTAGATGATTTAAAAAGTCAAAATATTTCATATTTTATATCAACAGGTGAGGAAAAACTAATTTGGCATAAAAAGCTAGGTTATGTTAGTTTTAAACATATTTCCAAGTTGGTTAGACATGATTTGGTAAGAAGATTACCAAAAAAAAGTTTCAACAAAGATTTCTTTTGTGAGAGTTGTCAAAAAGGAAAACAAGTTCAAGCGTCTTTTTCCTCTAAAATGTTGTAACTTCATCTAGACTTCTAGAGTTGTTACATATAGATTTGTTTGGTCCAACTAGAAAACTAAGTCTTTGCAGAAAGAAGTATGGTCTCGTAATTATTGATAATGTTGGGCCCCAATCATTCTTTATTGATGTCATTAAGCATGAATTATGTTGATGGTATGATTTATTGCATAGTTTGATTAAGTTGAAGGTATTTATGGATAATTAAGATTAATTTGCGATTAGTATGGAATAAGTGGTAATGAAAGAGTAAAAGTATAA
>JAOSBK010000008.1:14708945-14721635 GCA_027568895.1 Erythroxylum shatona
GATGACGGCTCATTCATCTATTTATTGTTATATGTTGATGATATGCTCATTGCTGCCAAGAATGTCACAGATATTCACCATTTGAAGGCCTTATTGCATGGTGAATTTGAGATGAAAGATTTGGGAGAAGCAAAGAAAATTCTTGGCATGAAGATAACACGTGATCGAGGAGCTGGTATATTATTCTTGACCCAAGAGAATTATCTCAATAAAATTTTGGAGAGATTTGGCATGCGAGATGCCAAAGCAGTTAGTACTCCTCTTTATAGTCATTTTAGACTATCTGCTGCTCAATCACCACAGTCACAAGAAGAGAATTATATGGCACGAGTTTCGTATTCTAGTGCCATCGGCAGTATTATGTATGCAATGATATGTACTCATCCTGATATTTCACAAGCTGTTAGTGTCGTTAGCAGATATATGGCCAATCCTGTCAAAGAACGTTGGCAAGCAGTGAAACGGATTCTTAGATACTTGAAGGGCACCTCAAATTTTAGTTTGAAGTTTAGTAGAACCAACAACACTTTGGTTGGTTTTGTAGATTTAGATTATGCCGATGATCTTGACAGACGCAGGTCTCTGACAGGTTATGTATTTTACATTGGAGGTTATGCCGTTAGTTGGAAATCTACTCTACAACATGTAATGGCTTTATCTACTACTGAAACAGAATATATAGCAGTTACTGAGGCTATCAAAGAAGCATTATGGTTAAGGGGTTTATTTGGCGAGTTATCCCTTCATCAAGGGGTTACTACTATTTATTGTGACAGCCAGAGTGTTATTCATTTAACGAAAGATCAGATGTATCATGACGAAGTATATTGATGTGAAGTATCATTTCATTCGGGATACTATTGTTGAGAAGAAGGTCCTTATTCAGAAGATTAACACTAAGGACAATCCTGCTGACATGTTCACTAAGGTTCTTCCAGTTTACAAGTTCAAGCAGTGCTTGGACTTGATTGACATCTATAGTTGGTGATATAGCCCTTTTGGGGCATTGTCGGAGAAGGTGGAGCAGATCACTAATTGTTCGAGACTAAGTCAAGGTGGAGATTTGTTGCATGTGATGGCTTGGCCCCTCCACTTGGTTGCCTACATTACTAAATGTCAAAGAAAGAAGGCTATGATTGGTGACATGAAATTCAACAATATCAACTTAGCTGATGGCATGCAATGAACTTGGTTAGCGGCATGCAAGTATGTCAAATAAAGTTGGTGATTTATTCAACAATTATGGCTTGTATGCATTCAACAAATATGGCTACCGTTTTCTGTTTTGGCCTCTTCAAATTTTGTTAACAATTTATGGCTGCAGGTTAGAAGAATTTGGACGAAGGCTTGGGTTTCATCAGCTATAAATAGAAGGGATGTTTGCAATCTTAGTACATCACCATTCCTTCCTTTCTGAAATCCTCCTTTCCTCTCTGTATATTTTTGAGTTGTTGAAAACCTTTTGTTCCAGCTTTTGTACTTGTATATATTCTCTACATATTAGTAAAATTGCTCACCCTCCGGCCGTGGACGTAGGTCACATTGACCGAACCACGTAAATCTTTATATCCTGTCCCATTTATTTTGTCTATCTTTATTTTCGTTATTATTTTCGGGCTATTAAATTCAACCGATATCCAATCCGAGGGTATTTTATCTTAACAGGTTGTGCAGTCAATCCAAAAGCCTCCGGGTATAATCATGCTTGTTAAGGCTGGAGCACCTGTTGATGCAAAGACACTCTCAGCATACCTGGAAAAAGGTGATTGTATCATTGATGGTGGTAATGAATGGCATGAGAACACTGAAAGGAGGCAAAAAGCCATGGCTGAACTGGGATTGCTTTATCTTGGAATGGGAGTTTCAGGTGGTGAAGAGGGTGCAAGAAATGGGCCTTCATTAATACCTGGTGGGTCCTTTGAGGCATACAAGTA
Source organism: Erythroxylum shatona (assembly GCA_027568895.1). Taxonomy (NCBI): domain Eukaryota; kingdom Viridiplantae; phylum Streptophyta; class Magnoliopsida; order Malpighiales; family Erythroxylaceae; genus Erythroxylum; species Erythroxylum shatona. The sequence continues at coordinate 14,710,880 of JAOSBK010000008.1, forward strand.
CATTGAAGACATTCTTCATAAAGTGGCAGCCCAAGTTCCCGATAGCGGCCCTTGTGTTACTTACATTGGAAAAGGTGGATCAGGCAATTTTGTTAAAATGGTGCATAATGGAATTGAATATGGCGACATGCAGCTGATTGCAGAGGCGTATGATGTATTAAAATCAGTTGGAAAGTTGTCAAATGAGGAATTACGAATTGTTTTCTCAGAATGGAATAAGGGTGAGCTGTTAAGTTTCTTGATTGAAATCACCGCTGATATATTTGGAATTAAGGATGATAAAGGAGATGGATACTTGGTTGACAAGGTTTTGGACAAAACTGGGATGAAGGGTACTGGTAAATGGACTGTTCAACAAGCTGCTGATCTATCAGTTGTAGCTCCAACCATTGCAGCTTCTTTGGATGGAAGGTTCCTTAGTGGTTTGAAGGAAGAACGTGTTGAAGCTGCCAAAGTCTTTAAAGAAGGTGGATTTGGGGATATATTGACTGACCAAATGGTTGACAAACAGAAGTTAATTGACGATGTGAGACAAGCACTTTATGCCTCCAAGATTTGTAGTTATGCACAGGGGATGAATCTGATTCGTGCTAAGAGTGTTGAGAAGGGATGGGACTTGAAATTGGGTGAACTGGCCAGGATTTGGAAGGGAGGTTGCATCATCCGAGCTATATTTCTTGACAGAATCAAGAGAGCTTATGATAGGAATCCCGATCTTGCTAACCTTCTAGTGGATCCAGAGTTTGCAAAGGAAATCATGGAGCGTCAGTCTGCCTGGCGAAGGGTTGTGTGCCTTGCCATCAATGCTGGTATTAGCACTCCTGGTATGTCTACTAGTCTTGCTTATTTTGACACCTACAGGAGAGAGAGGCTGCCAGCTAATTTGGTCCAAGCTCAGCGAGACTATTTTGGTGCTCATACTTATGAAAGGATTGATATGGAAGGTTCTTTCCACACTGAATGGTTTAAGATTGCTAAACAGTCGAAAATTTGAAAAAAAACGAAAACCCTGCTGAAATTTTACTCGGTATTCTCAATAAGTGTGATAATTATTGACCATTCTCTGGGACCTTATGAGCAGATCTAATGCAATATTTCAGTACTTTTGGGTGTTGCTATGATAGTTTCAGTCCTTTGTATTTTGTCCAGAAACCTTCAAGTTTAAAGCTCTTTTTCCAAGTAGACATTTTGTTCCTGCGGTTCAACTCAATATCTTGTTTGGATTCCAAAATTTCTCAATTATGTCATTTATATTAGAGAATGGTTCTATCCAAAGTTCGAAGAGAATTACAGAAGTGAGGGATATCGATATCGTGTTCGTGTATATAAGCATGAGCATTTACTATGGATGTTAATTACAAATGCGAAATAGTTTTTCCGCCTTAATTTTAAAAGTCAGATGAACATTCAGCTTGGATGTGAACCATATGAGTTTCTGAAAAGCTCTTTTCCCTTGAGATTTTTTCCACTCTTTCACAAGGCATTAAAAATTTTCAGTATCTTCCTTTGATTTACGCTAGACGAAGAAGAATAGTCTTCCTATACTGAGCTTATTTTCTAGTTTGTGCCTGGTTGTCAATGGACTTGCAGGAGAATTTGGCACCACGATTAGTTGACATTCTGTTCCTAAAACTGTTGTTGCTTCTAATGGCTGGCATGGCATTTGTCTTTCTAGATCGTTACATTTTCTTTCCAGCACTACATACTTCGTCCATAAATTGCCACCACAAATGAGGACACAAATACCATACCATGCGCGAGTATTGAGTTTTAGGTGATTGTTAAAAAAAATCATCATTGTCTTCTAGCCTGATCTGGAATCTCTTGTCCTCCAAACTCGATCAACATAACTTATACTGCCATGTAATTTCCTACCGTGATATGTATTCTCTTATCATGATGCTAGATCATAAGTTGAAAAATAATAATAATAAAAGAAAACGTAAAATGTAATAAGGAATCTGACAAGGTTCGTAATTAGTTACAATGTAAACTCCTTGAATGCAACAGGTAAAGACCAGCGAGATATATCTTCGCTCCTGGAAAAGAATAAAAACAATGAGTTTTGACCCTGCAATTCAGCAACATGAAAGTAATAATTTCCGCTTGGATCAGGAAAATTTGTGGAAGGATCTAACTATTTCCAGCAGGCACTACCCTGCCCTGGTCGTTGCGTTGCTTCTTCACTTTTCAAGACTCCTTTCCTATTTTCCATTAACCTCATCCCAGATGCATGCGACATGGAGAAGTCAAGTGCAAAATATTTAGATTGCTGACTTTCATTGAGTAAACTGATCCAAAGAATCAACAGAAAATGACTGAAAATTGTCTCGATCAGTTCAGTTCAGAATATTAAATGGAATCTGTGCTTGGATATGTTTCCTCTTTAAAATTAGTAAGGAAGAAAAGAATGGTTATGTTCCGCGCAGAGAACTCTACGAACCTTGCTCCACATGGCCTGGACTACTTGCTGCATTTTCTCATAGTGGCAAATCTTCTGTCGTTAACAACCTTTTCATCTCTCCCTTTATCATTCTTATTCTTCTTTGAGAACAGAGAAAACCGCTTCAACTTAGCTTCCTTGCGGCGCTTAGAGCTTGTTCTTCCATGGCTACTTTGACCATCATCACGCTTACACTCACGATGGGGAACAGAGGAAGCGTCGGAAATCATGGAGTCGTCGCTGTCTTCTGTCTCATTGCCATGCTCGTCATTGCCAATGGCACCATCATCATTGTAGTCCTGGTGTTCTTCATGATCATTGAAGTCATAATCGTCTTCCTCCGTGGCGGAGGCGATGTATGTTGTCCAACCAGATTCAGTGCTGCCACATCCTTCTGTGCCAAACATTTGATTGAAAGGATCCATCGTCCAAAATGAAGAGACAATGGAGCTTCGGAATTTATATGAGAGCTATGAGATGCTGTTATGTTTGCCTTTAGGTGGTGTATGGGAAGTCAGAAATGGAGACAGATGCTAGCGTCAGAGTTTAAGAGGCTGCTACAAAACTCCTATTTATGGATGACTAGAATGACAGCTTGAATCAATTTATGCAACATGTCAATAAAAAAAAATGTAGTCTGCTTTCCATGCACAAAACGAGATGTAACTTTGTTTGTGAGAAAATATTTGTTAAAATATTTTATTAATTATTTTAGACATTATTTATAATTAAGTATAGTTCAATATTAAAAAATAAGATACACCGAAAGATAGAATTTATTTAAAATAAAATTATCGTGTTTTATTAAAAATAATGTGCAAAATTTTTTATAATTTTAGAGCTATATTTGTGTGGCGATTGTAGGTCTGTAGAAGCCGGATCTTTCGATTTTTGCCTTTTTGGTAGCTGCGCTCTATAGGTGGCCGGGGTGGTCATTGTTTTGTGAGAGAGAAAATTGCAAAAAAATCTCGAGTGTGCAACCGTATTTTCAGATGTTTTAGTGTTGAAAGTTTTATAACTAATGTGGTAGGGATAAAAGTTACTTGATTAACATCGACGCTCAAAAAGGTTGACAAAGAAATTAAAAAATAGATTTTAAATTGATACTAAAAAATAGATATAAATATGAATTTAAATATGAATCTAGTAATAACTTAAATTGATAGATACCTATATTTTACTTATTTTTTATTGATTATATTTTTTCTGTTTCTAATATTTATAGTAAAATATAGTAAAATATTTATATTTTCTTAAAATAAACAACTTTAAAATCTTAACTTTACTTCTTAGTTTTTATGTTTTTAATCATATTTTATTTTCTTATAGGATGATAATAATTCAAATGATATGGATATGAAGTTTTGAATATTGTATAGTTTACATAAAGATAATTTGAAGTTTTGGATATTTCAATCTTTGTTCCAGTTCTTGATTGTAAAAATATGTTGCTATTGTACTAGATATTATGATTTTTATTATTCCAATTTTATGATTTTTTAAGACATACAAATCAAAATCTTAATTTATTATTATTAAAATAATTTTAATTTAGAATGTTCACAAAAATCTGCTCTTTATATTTTATATTTAAAAGTTATATTTTTATGTATTATACAATCAGATGAATATCCGAAAACTTGAACAATCCAATAGATTTGGATATGGATAGGAAATCGTAAAAATCGATGTATATGAATATGAATATGAGTTGGGTTATAAAAAATAGATATAAATATGAGTAGAGTAATACCGAACCAAATCTTACTCTTTATCATTCCTAATTATATGAGTTCTTTAAGTAATTATTTTGAAAATTTACAATAAAATTTTTGGTGGAGAATTTCTCGTAATTTATGTTGATGAAATTGTAAGTTTAGGAGACTATTTTTATTTCAAGTATTATTTATTTATGTTATTTTAAATTTAATTACTTGAGTTATTTTATTATCATATTTATTATTAATTATTGTAAGAGATGTGAGTGAAATTTTGGGTAAAACTATTATTTTTCAATAAAAGTGTTTTAACTTTTAAGTTAAGTGGCAGTTTTGCAAACGTTTGTAAAGTATATAGAACTATATTACCAAATTTTAATTATTAATTTGATTATTTAGTTTTTTCACTTTTTTAAAAAATTGATAATCGTTAATATAATTGTTTTATATTAAACAATCGATATATCCAATTCAAAGTAACTGAAGCAGATAAATGCATCGTTGGGGGCGTTCAGATTCAACAAGGAAGTCACAAACCGATTGCAAGTGTGAAAGGAAAATGTAAGCTGAAAAAGCAGTTGAAATTCCTTGAAGATTTCTTTCTTGATTCTGCAAAATGGATGGCTCATCGACTTCAACTTTGTCCTTATCATCATAAATGTGAAACAGCAGCTTTTGTTAATGCAGAGGAGCCCAAGTCCCCAGACATGAGAATATCTATCTCCTCAAGACTCTGGATTCTGCTTTGTAATCCTGGAGAATCCATACCTAAAAGCTTGTCAGCAGCTACACTGAGCCTTTTGGGACAAAAGTGCAGCAGACCTTGCTGGTTATTAATGTTCCGTGTTCGAAAAACTTGAACTTAGGATCTATGTAAGATGCATTGCTGGTTTCTACTTTCTCATGTCCGTTTCACAATCAAGCTGGCTAGTTTTGTCAGCTATTGGGATCAGAGTGACAGGTAACTGGAACATACTTAAAAGAGGGATTTTGATTTAATATATGAAAAATATTAACATTTAAAGGCTTCGGTTAGTTCTAATTTTTAAGCTAATTAAGTCTTTAATTTCAATTTTTAATTTTTGAAAAACTTACAAAACTATAAATTAATAAAAATATATTCTTTAAATATTTATTATTAATTAAAAAATATAAATAATAAAATATAATTTAGTAACTAATTTAAAATTATGTTTAAAATAAAAATATTTTCAAATATTTTTTAAATTTTAATTTAAAAATAATTATTTATGGAATAAATTTTAAAATATTTCATAATTAATTCTAAATAATAAACTATTATAATAATTAAAATACATTAATAAAAAGATATTAGTTTACGAGTGAAATTTACATATTTGTTTGTTTATATATATTTAAACATAATATAATAAAATTTTCATTAATAAATATTATTTTTTGTGACCATATTGATATTAACAATCAAATAAATATTTATTTTTTAAAAATAAAAATCTAAAGAAAATTAAAAATTACGATAAAAAGTAGAACTAGAGTCTACTGAAGTCTACTGACTTTTAGCTAATCAAATTGCAGTATTTCATATTAAAAACCATCTTGAACTATTGAAAAATATTGATATGAAAGAGTCCGAATAAAGGGAGTTTCTTCACCTTGTTGGCATGTAAAATAGATAAATGTAACGTATGATACATAAGATAATTAATAAATTAATATCTCTTCTTTATCATGTGGCTATATCATTAATAATAGGACATGTATTAAAGTTGGTCTTACGAGAATAAGGAAATATTAACAGGTTTTACTATATGTTTAGGAATTTTTTTAATTGATGAGATAATAGTTTATTTGATAATATTTTCCCTTCTTTCCACAATTGAATTAATTCTTACATTATAGCTAGTAATAAACAATAAAAATAACAAATAACAAATAATTTTAGCTTTGGTAAACTATGTCCATTATTTATATTATTGAACTAAGAGAAGTTTTAATCCATATTTTAATGATAAAAAATATAATACTATTAATAAAAAGTAAAATGAAATGAAGTAAAGAAACTTGTAATCTATCGAGAGGATAATACCAAGATTAAGAAATATCAAGGCATAACAAGTCCACAAAGTTATTTGTAAATTTTGTTGTACTTCCTACTTAGTTACTTTAATGCTTTAAGGGCTTTTAATTCATAAGTGTATCATACTTTGAACTTAATACACATTTTTTAATTGTCACCGGGAACTAAGTTTTTGATTTTTAAACAAACTTTTGAGAAACTTTTGAACTTGAAAAATATTTAGAAACGTATTTTTAGGTATATTGGTCTACCAATATGAGCTAATAGATTGGTCAAAATGTGTACCGTGAGATTATACGTCAATAGTTAATATATTGGTTGACCTATACATCTAAACTGGTCAATAAATGTCATTATTAATAGTTGTTACAGTAACGCTTTGTAACAATTAGTTTTTGTATCTAATAAAATTTTGGAGTAAGAATACTTGGGTATTTAATTGTTAGACATCTTTATGATGTTTGAGAGTTAAAATAACATATTTGTAAAAAAAAAAGCATTTATAAGGATTCATTCCTTGATTGTCAAGTGATTGTGAGCCCTTGAGCATTAAAGTGAGAAAACAAGGATTATTCAAGTCATAAATATCATTTGGCCTTGTTTATCTTATATTTTTTTGATCCAAAAAGAGTTAAGGTTGTTCTTTATCTTTAAAGAAGATTGTACAAAGGTTTCCTTTTATCTTAATAAAGATTATTGTAAGGAGGTTTCTTTTTACGTAGTTGAAAGAAGATTTTAATGAAATCCCAAGAGAGATTTGGGGAGTGGATGTAAGCAAAGATTATTTGCTGAATCAAAATCGATTTGTCATTTCTCTTCTTGACACTTTTTATATTATTCTTGGTTAGTTAATTGAAATTGTCTAAATTGTCATTTCATATCATCATTCAAATTGAAATCAATCAAGCTTCAACTTTAAGTTCAAAAAAGTTTTTAAATTCACCAATACTTAGTTCACCCCTTTTAAGTGCCATAAGAAACCAAGAAGTGATATTAGAGTGGATCTCTTTTATTATTATTTAGATAAAATTTTGGTGACAAGATATTCATGACATATTTATGTGTATCCACATCTTCACCTATCCAAGAAGGCTGGAATGTTACTAAGGCTCCTCTCTTTAATGGAAACGATTATTGTTATTGAAAAACTATAATGAAATTTTTCTTGATAACCGAAAATGTTGACTTATAAATTATTTTTCTAATAGCTCATTTATTCCTCCTAAATTCATAAGTGACATAAACAATTTAAAACTAAAAGATGACGAGACATTCTTTATTATAATTGATAAGGAAGACATTTCTCTCATCAGTAGAAGATTTAAGAAGATTATAAAGAGAAGAAGTTACCTAAGAGTAAAGAATTCAAAGAATGACATAAGTGATTTCAAAAGTGAGCACTCAAATGGAGAAGTAGCTCATATATGTTTTATGGCTATTGATTATGATAAGTTACGCTCTAACTCTAAATATTGTAATAGTGATGGTGAAGTTGAATTATCATATTATCTTCCAAACTAAAAAAAGTATCAAAAGCACTTAGGTTTATACATAGTTGAAAATGAAAAGATGAAGAGTGGATTGCATAACATTAAAGCATATAAGGGTGTGGTCATTGCTTATAATCATAATCTAGATGCATTAAAGCATGAGAATGAGATATTGAAAAAGGAGATCATTGCTCTCAATGACTCCTTATCCAAATTCATCAAAGGAAGTGAGAAAGTATGCAAGGATCATAAAATAATTGTAATGATAAGCATGATATTTGATACAATTATAAGAGTGCATCTAATTCTAAGAATACAATTATCAACCGTAACATCTATATATTAAAGAAAATTTACCTAAAATGACAAATAAAAATGGTGTATATATATCTAAGCATACATATAAATCATATGCACATGCTTCATCCATTGGGCCTTACTTTAAATGCAGGTCTCATACATGGATATATGGCTCTCAATATTGACCTAAAATTCAATACTAAAGAGGCAAGGATAGTCTTAACTTCTATATAAAGCAACATGATTGCATGCAATTTCATTCACATACATCTAGGCCTCAACATTGCTTTAAAAGAAAGAATCAAAATTACCATTACAATAGGTCTTATGTTAAACATAATGCCAAGATATAAGTTCACACTCCTTATAGGAATCAACACATTTAAGAAAACGTGACTTATATATAAAATTGTTATGCAATATTACTATCAGAAGAGAGTATTCAATGCTTTTGTTATCTAAAAAATAGCTATGTAACACTTATACATGCAAAAAAGGACTAGAAATGCATTCTTGAATCAAACCTTAGGTCTCACTATCATGGCATCAATCCAGACTACTAATATAACATGATGTGTCTTTATATGGTGAATATTGACATATTGATAAGTTTTGTTTCTCAAAATAAATATGATAAGTAAACCCTTAAGGAAATGGGTTGAAAAGAAGGAAAAGACTAGAAATTAAGGGCCCAAATTCATTTAGGTATCTAAAATACATTGATTGACTTATTTTTACATATCTCTAAGAAAAAAAGAAGAAACAAATAGTATGTGAATAATGGATGCTCAAGGCATATGACCGGTGATGCATCCTAATTTATAACACTTAGAGACAAAGATAGAGGATTTATCTCATTTAAAGACTACATCAAAAGTACGAAAATTGGTCTTAGCAAAGTTGGAAAGGAAGATCACACTATAATTGATAACAATGTTTTAGTTGGTAGATTAAGGCATAATTTGTTAAGTGTGAGTAAACTATTTGACAAAGATTATTAAATATTTTTTAAGGAAAAGTTATGCATTATATATATAATTGTTGATAATAACATTGCATTTTTTTAGTAAAAGAGAAGGAAGTATCTATATGATTGATCTTAATAATCTATTTAACAAAACTATGAAGTGTTTAATATCTATAAGAGAAGATGTATTAATTTAGCATAAGAAATTTAAACATGAAAGTATAGATTTTATCTCCAATCTCAATTCAGAGCAACTTGTCAATGGGGCTTCAAAGCATCAAGTTTGAGAAAAACAAGGTGTGTGGAGCTTACCAAATGAAAAAAATCCAAAAGCTCATTTAAAAACAAAAATTCAGTAACTTCCACTAAAAGTTTGCAATTACTTTATATGGATTTGTTTGGCCCTACTAGAGATGCTCATCCTAAACGGTAAATTTTATGCTTTATTATAGTAGATATTTTAGTAAGTTTATATGGATTTTATTCTTAGCTAAAAAAGATAAATGCTTTAAGGCATTTTTTTTATGTTTGTCAATAGAGTTCAAAATGAAAAAGAACTCTTTATTGGGGTAATTAGGAGTGATACGATAGGGAGTTTGAGAATGAAGCATTTAAAGGCTTTTATGAAGATAATGATATCTTTCATAATTTCTTTTCTACAACAAAGTGGAGTTATTCAAGGAAAAATTGGGTGTGATAAGGTATGACTAGGACTATGATAAATTAATATAACCTCCTAAAGAACTTTTTGTAGAAGTTATATGTATGTCACATTTCCAATTGAGTCTATACAAGACTAACTTTAGCTAAAAAAACTATATGGGAAGAAGCCTAACATTATAAAAGAAGCCACAACTACTGAAAGTTAGGTTCTTTCTATAAATTGACCTTAGTAGATAGACCTAGAGACACCTAAACCATAGCTAATAAATGGATATTTATAAATAATGTAGATAAATTATATTGATCAACCTTTTAGTTTTGAAATTTATGATGCAACTAAATATGTTTATAAATTCGCTAAAGCTCTATATGGTTTGAAACATGCTCTTCAACCTTAGTATGATAAATTAAGTGCATTATTTTGGAAAATAGTGTTAATAAAACAAATTTGACATAACTCTTGTTATAAAATTCATAAATATGATATTTCTGTTGTTGAAATTTATGTTGATGATATTACTTTCATAATAACTAATGAAATCTTGTATAAGAAAATTTTTGGTATGAGTCAAGAATTTAAGATGAGTATGATGGGAAACCTTAAATTCTTTCTTAGACTTCAAATCAAGTAAAAAAAAGGGAGAGAACTTTTATCATTCAAACTAAGTAAAAGAAACAACTAATCAAACATTTTGGGATGGATCAATCCAAGTCATTAAATGGTTGACTAGTATAATCATTTTGAACGTTCTTTTTCTTTCACCCTTTTGACTCATTCACTGTTAACTTAAGAACTCTTATTCATTTTCTCTAAAAATCTAACTTCTCATTGTTTCACCTAGATAAGGCAATGATTTAAGCCAGACTAGGTTTAAAACTACCTATGATTAGCCCAAAACCCCTTATAGGTGTCCTAAGCCCAATTCAAAGCTCATTCAAGCCTATTTCATATTTTCTAAACTTGAGTGTAATTTAGTTTTGAGCAGTCTAAAGCTAGCCAGAGCCTAAATGTAGCACCCCCTTACCATAGGATATGTATCGGGACGCCCGTAGGTCAATTCCGATACACACCCTATGATAAGGTTGCGCTACGAACTATCTCTAACACTCCACATG
>JAOSBK010000008.1:14759624-14771721 GCA_027568895.1 Erythroxylum shatona
TGTAATCTGTATAATTAAGATGTGAGAGAAATTAAAGGGTAATTTTGAAAATAAAATTATAAACATGCATGAAAAATTGTGAGACATTTATTTTGAATAATTAAAATCCTTCTAAAATGGTACTTATTTTAGATAATAAGGAGTATAAAATTAAACGGAAAATCACGTGGTATGCATATAATTGCAGGACAATGCAATTAGCTGTAGTTAATAGTTCAAAAGGCATTCATCTGTTGTTACATCGGAGAAGGACACAGTTCCTTACTGGAGACGGACACGATAGGATGTCAAACCTTAAAATTGGTGCCGACTCGCTTCATAATGCTTGTTCCACATGCATGCAAGTATGACACGTTGGCAAACTTGAACCCATTATTTTGTAACTATGATGTGATAACAAGTTCAAGTGATTTCAAATAAATTATATTATGCGTCAATAACTTAAAATTTTGAAATGAACGATAAATTTTTTTATTCAATTCAAATAAAAATCCTAATTTCTAAGCATTGGATTTGGAGGGGACGTTCTGCCACTAGCTAAGCACCCCTGGTGCATACACACTCTTTTCGTATAGTCACTGTATAACAACTACCCAACAAAATAATGTTAACGGGAATAAATTAATGAGAAAAGATTATTGGTTACTTATTACGATTGAATAGTTTTTTTTATATCATAGTTTTAAGTAATAATTCATACCTCTTATGTGTAGGAGAAATGGTTTTGATTACCGCAAACACTAATATTTTTAATTTTTAATTAAATATAATTAAACTATAATTAATTAAAATATAAAATATAATTTATTAAAATGTAATCAATTACAATATAATTATTTAAAATATAATTAAAATGTAATTGATTAAAATATAAATAATTGATTAAAATATAATTAATTAGTTAATTAAATATAATTAATTAATTAAAATATAACAAATTTTTATTTTTCAATATTTTTAACAAGCTAACTACTATCAATGATATATTAATCATTCTTTCTTCTCAGCCAACAGTCATAATTATAATGATTATATTCATTCTCATTCTTCACTATATTTATTCTTATTCTTATTATCATTCTACTATGTGAACCAACCGCCCTCTAAGTATTTTCTTGCAGTACTCAATGCTGTACAAGGGTATATATTTTTGCTTGCATCATTCTTTCTTAAAGCATGCCATGGATTTAGCGAATTCATGTGCCAAATAACCCTAATTTGATTTTGGAGTTAAATGAAAAGATCATTCATAAAGGGTAACTAGGACTGAATATTTTGGGTAAATTAAGGATCAAAGCATCCTATAATCTCATTATTTAAATCATAGGGCCAAACCCCGTTCTTGTTATAATCAATATGATACTTCAAACCAATATTTGTAAAAGTACAATGTAGGAATGCTTTTTTTGGATGTAAAGAGTGAACAACCTTTTATATGATATATGTATTATTTAAGTTTTCTTCATACCTTTTTCATTAGTTACACACAATTGTTACTCTTGAACTTGTTTAGTAGTAATTGCATAAAAAAATTTCAAATATTTATTCATCTAAATATGTATATGTAAACTTGATATTTTTTTAACCTTCTTTTTCGACAAAGGCAACCAACCTAGTGACTACCCCATAGGATGAAATTTACTATCACACAATAATAATTCACCCAACCCAAGCGTAGGGTAGAGCAGAACATAAGGGCCATGCATAAGATAGCAAACATACTTCGCAATAAAGTCCATACACCTGTTAGCCTTCCTTGGCACGTATTGGATGGTTATTTGCCAGTCTCGACAGATGAGCCCTTTAAAACTATGTATTAACTGCCTACTACTGTGAACTTCTACCTCATTGAGGATTTGATTAATGGCTAACACCATGCAAACTGCATGATTTGAAAAATACTTGTAAGCTCGATTTTAAGGATTCTGCCCCTGCCTATAATCATAGCAAAGCCCCTAATCTACGCACCATTATGGTCTCTCATCAATCCCTTATAAATAACCCAGTAGTTGGGTTAATAGCTCCATCCACATTCAATTTCAACCAACCACACACTGGAGGCTGCCAGGGCTGCTCTCTATTGTGCTACACATTAATCAACTAAATGGAGCATTTCATATAAATGAGCTTAATTTCATAAACTATGGTTATAATGTCTTTGACTTGTACAGACAGAATGGAGTCCTGTTGTTGGAAAAAGTTTAGGTTCCGCCAAGTCCATATACGCCAAACTACAACCCTAAAACAAATATCTTAATCGTCATTCTCCCTAATGCCCCATTTATCATTTATTTTTCAAGTTGTGCTGTAGCCAAGCTTGAAGAGGTAAAGAGAAAAATTCAGACCAGAAATCTACCTACACGAATTGGTTCCACACTAATTTGGACCATCGACAATCACATAAAGCATGAATTAATGTCTCTGCATCCTCCTCACAATGTTGACAATGAGTATCAGGAATCATATGCCTACGAGCTAACTCCCATCATGTAAAGAGATTGCCCTTGGCTACTAACCAAAGAAAAAATTTGATCTACTTTGGACCCTTCCACTTCCAAATTTGCGTTCACTCGTTGCTTCTGGGGGGCTTGTCGCCCTCCGTTAAGACAACATACGCTGACCTAACTAGGGACAAACCATTAGTTGAATGTCATCAATAAAACTCATCCTTTCCATCTAAGGAAAACAGAATCAGACTTAAAGGTAGATTCATTAGGATCCTAGGAGGAAGCCATGCTATAAATCGATGCCATTTCTAACTTTAATCCGATTGCACAAAAGCATTCGCTAGCTCGATCAAAGTATTCTCTAGAATGTCACTATTCACATATACTGCCAGAGAGCGCTTATTGACCAATCACCTGTTAGTCTATAAGCGAGCCATTTTTCCATTACTGATAGTCTAAGCGAGGCCAACAGAAAGTTTACCCCATAAAGATCCAATTGCTTTCTAAAAAGAAGAATTCATCCTTTTTGGCATTGATGGCACAGTGTCCTGAATTTCATATTTTTCCCTCAATGCCTTAACTCATATCTTGTTGATGGAATGAGTTAACTGTCATCCATCTTTCATAAGGAATGCTTCATTCATCACTCAGAGCTTCCTTACCCCCAAACCTCCATTTTATTTACGATGACATAGATCATCCCACACCACTAAGATGAGCTTACAATTAGTAATGCATGAGCACCAAATAAGTTGACGAACATGCTTCTCAATCTTGCCGCAAAGATAATAAAGTAGTTCAATTGTTTGCATGGCAAAATAAGGAAGGTTTTATAGCACTGTCTTGGCCAACGTCATATGACCTGCCAATGAAAGGTTGGAAGCACTCTAACCTGATAGTCATTTATGCACTTTCTCCATAATGCCTTCATAGGTTCTCCTGGTAATGTGTCCATACAGGATCGGCATGCCTAAGTATCGGCCTAGATCATTTGTGGCCTGAAAACTTAGTCAACGAGACAATGTGGCTTTTGCCTATTTTGGCACATTTTGTGAAAAAAAAATGGTAACTTTAGTAGTGTTGATTCTCAGCCTTGATTGAGTACAGAAATCCTCCACCAACTTTTGGACAATCTGAACTTGTGCCTTGAAAGCTTTAGCAAAAAGTAACAAATCATCTACAAAAAACATATAAGAGATAGGAGGGCACTTACTATTAAATCGGAAAGGAGTCCACTGTTCATGCTCCACTAATTGAATTATGTCTTACGCAAGTCGCTCAGTACACAAGACAAAGAGATATGGTGGAATAGGATCACCTTGTCTAATACCTTTTACAAAGACAAAAAGAATATGAGGTTTTGCCTCTACTTAAAAGGCACATACTAGACAATGTCACACACTCCATGATCAGATTTATCAAACCTGTTGGAATTCTCACTTGTAGTAAGGTGTCACATAAAAAATCCGATGAAAGCATGTCGTACGGTTTCTCCCAATCCACGTTGATTGCCAGAGAACCCTTACACCTATTATTTCGCCGCATAAAATGAATAACTTCTTGGGAAATGATGATATTGTTCGTAATGTGTCTCGTCGTTTAGGTACAAAGCACATTTGTGCTAGGCCAATAATCGAGGGAAGGACACCTTTTAAACTTTTGACCATCACCTTGGAAAGTGTCTTGCAAATAACATATAGGGTGAAACATCTTGATAGAGGTTGCATTCTCCATCTTCAGGATGAGCATGAGGAAAGTTTCGGTTAACTCGTTCAGAAGGGTTTGAGTTTTAAAAATGTCCCGCACAAAGTTACAAACAGATGTGCTAACTAGTCTCTAACATTTTTGGAAAAATATGGGATAAATTCCATCAGGACCTGGATTCTTCATTGGCTTCATACTGAAAATGACATTTCGAATTTTCGCATCTGCAATTATGCCCACTAAACCTGCCATCACTTGATCATCAATATAAGGAAAAGACTGACCCTATTCTCAAAAATGGAGATATTGTTAAGGCAAGTATAAATAGTGGTAATATATCCTATGATATGCCTTCTCAAAGACTCACCATGGAGCACATTTCCTAGATCATCCTTAAGGGCCTCCACTCTCATAGCTCACTTTTTTGGATCATTGTACGATGACAGTAAATCGTACTTCGATCACCGGTTGTAGGCCAATCTACTCGAGATTTTTGTTGCCAGTAAACTTCTTCCTAAATTAGAATTAGATCTAAATCCCTTTTTAATTCTTCCTCCACCCTAGTAAGATTAAGAGTCCTATACATAGCCAATGCTCATTGAACACCACCTAATTGTTGCTAAAAATTTGTTTTCCATTTAAAAATATTGCCAAACTCATTTGCATTTCACATGGATATTTTGTCAACAAACTGAGCCATGTTAGGGGTAAAGTTGCCAGGTACATTCCAAACACTCCTCAAAACACTCATAAATCCCATATCCAGCAACCAAAGAGCTAGAAACTGAAATCTCTTCATAGATTGATGTTGTTTTTATAGGGGCAAGGTCCGATTGAGAATGAGACAGGGATCAGATCCCAGTCTCAGAAGGTGGAATACAGTGGTATTAGAGAAGCTCTCAACAAATGACATATTGCTCACTACTTTATCTAGCCATTCCTGAACCTGACCATGCCCAAGTAAACTTCTACCCTTGAAACCTAAGATCGAGCATTGTGCATTAAAGATCTACTCCTGAAAAAAAATCTGTAGGCTCCCTCTTCAATGAACCCCCTAATTTATTGGAGTAATGCAAGATATAATCAAAATTAACACTAACTAGCCACGAGTTCGTAAGTTGACTTAACCTCAGAATATTTGGCCAAAAACTTTTACGAGCCAAAGGAATTGAAGTTATATAGACAACAGTGAGTAAAAGCTTATGCTCCAACATCTCTATCTCTAAATGAACATATTGAAAATTATTTTCAAGAATTTTGATTTGCAATTTATTGTGCCAAAGGAGCCAGATGCTTCCACCAAAATCAATAACTTCAATACGATGAGAGCAAGCGAAACCACTGCATCAAATGAATTCATCCACTTTCATCCCAGAAACATGAGTTTCCAACAAAGCTATAAGATCGTGCTAATACATTATGCAGAGATGAAGAAGATTTCGTCGAAAATTATAGGACGTTGCCCATTAACAAATCCACATGATATAACTAAAAGCCAGACGAAGGATAAATTATGACTTCATAGCCAGAGTCTCCTCATAGCTTACTTTTGGTTGATTTTAGTAGTACTGCTAGTGGTGGGAAGATTCTAGTGTGACGGGCTCAATTGAATATGATTTGGACAAGTAGTGTCATGCATTGAGTTGCCCGCATAAGTATCTTCACAAAGTTCACTTTCAGGATGTGCTATCACATCAAATTGGGACTTGAGTTTTGGAGGCTCACTTCCACTTTTGGTTGATGACTTTGGTAGATTCGAGGCTTGCCTTTTCCAATTGCGTCCCTTCCACGAAGTAATCATCCAAACCATAAGTTGGCTTCTCCGAGTCCACCAAAGCTGTCAACTGTCCTGCATTACTAGTGACCATAGCTACTTCCTCACTGTCCTTGTGTGAAGTGCCAAACTCGTCACCCTGCTTAGCATGTTTTGGGCAAGCAGTGTATAAATGACCATATTTCCCACATGTAAAGCAGATAGTGGGCAATCCTTCATACTCTACCTGTAGAAGAACTCCATCCACCATAATATGCGATATTAAGGACCTACTTAGGTCAACCTCAATAGTGATGAGTGCATATTTGTCTCTCGATGCATTCTTAGTCTAATAATCAATCTTAACAACATTCCCAATTAATAAGTCGACTGTCCTTAGAACACTTTTATGATAATACTTAAATGTTATTCTCAGTATCTAAAACCAAGTGATTACACTTCGAAGGATATACTCCTCCTCCAAATATCCAACGTCCATGTTTGGATGTTAAGATAATGCCCAAGAATAGTCTAAGGGCCTCTTGTTAAGACATATTATAGGTTGTTATCTCTGTCAAACTTAATCAAGATGAAATCGTTTGCAAGATCTAAAATCTTAAAATCTCCCTCAGTTTTCCATAGTGCGTGCAATTAGGAATTGCCTGCCATGTATCCAGTCCGATGCCTTATAAGCTTCACAATAATGGCTTTCCTCCATGACTGCTCCAATAGACTTTGAATCTTTGCAAATAACTGAATCAAAGGAATGGGACCCTCACGATTTATTATCACATCCTCTTCTGTCAACTTCAGCCCCTAGTTAGTTGTAAGTTGATGCTTCTCCTTCAAGGTGTTCCTATATAGAAGAGTGTCTCGAAAGGATCGTGGTAAAGGGTGAGGTTCATCCTCACCTTGAGTCCGAAATCGTTTTTTCTTAACACTCCAATCATCCTCTAGTGGAAGGGTTGGCTCCTTAAGGTTGCCATTGGCTTCGCCGATGTCAATCACCTGAGTCATTGGTTAAATCTGCGTCACTTATGGTAGGTTTCTTTTTGAGTTGTACTAAAGTGACATCATCATTACCTTCTTCATAATTGTTCTTTACAATCTTAGGATTTTAGAAGAACTTTTAAATAAATGGACCAAATGATTTTGGGGTGTTAAAACTTAAAAGGAATGAAAAGGACACATTTCACTTATCTTTTGCTTTTTTTAAACTAAGTCTCTCATAACACCTCATTGACGTGGGTGCATACTATATTTCATAAAAAATTATTAAAAGGGGTTATATTGCGTGTTGTTAATAATGTAATAGGATTTATATATTTGTTTAGCAATTGAGGAAATTATGACTGTAATATATATTTGATTTCCGTAGATATAATATTATACTATGATTTCCACTTTTCGACATCTCTATATACAATATTCATGAATAATTTGTTTAAGATTATGGGCATTCAATGGCTCGAACCTTACTGTTGTAGAAGAATGAAACTTAATAAAGCAAGGATAAAATGGGAATATGCTTGAGCTTGGGTGGTTCAAAACTCATAAGACAAGTGTAGTGGCAAAGTTGGTGAGAAATTATTAAAGCAGGAACAATAACTTCACAGGTCACACCTTGGGGCTAATTGCAAAATACTAAAATTTTCATCCACAAGTGAAAAGGCAGCGAGGTGAGAGAGTTGGAGGTTGGCTCGTTAATTTGTCACTGAATCAACGTGACAACACAAAAAAAAAAAAAGAGAGAGAGAGAGAGATGGGAAGGGAAGAACTCGATGAGAGAGTGCTGAGGTAATGAAGCACCAACTTCAGAATTTGTTCAAAGACAACAACTATTCAATAAAAAAGAAAAAGGAATTGCTTCTCTGGTCAATTTGGAGAGAACTTATGGAACTAATGATAACCAGTAATAAAAATAGAAGAGAAGCTACTGCTTGTGAAAGCCAACGTAACTTGGATTCACTTAATCACATGTTTCTTGTGATGATCATTTGCGCACTAACTAATAACTTACAATTACTTTTCACCCTCCCAACATTCTTTGCTGCTTTGTTGTCTTTCCTTTTACTCAATTCTCAGCAACGCCAACACGAGTACGTCCATCTTTTCAAAAACCTTTTTTTTTTAATATTACTTGTGCAATCAAGCAACCAACTAAAACTTCATTTTATGTCAACCGCAGTGTTCACCAACCCCACTTAACTTTTTGAACACATTTTTCATTCCTTCTAGTTGTGTTAATATGAAGGAATGGTACAGAAAACAGTAGGAGGGTCTGCCCGGCTGCTCAGATCAGAAAGAGAGTAAGTAAACAGTAAACAGTAGTTCTTGTTGAGGACAGGAATTCATCAAACTCGTAAGATCAATGTATAAAATTAATAGGCAGAGGATGCTAAATCAGCTTCTACGTATCTCCTCGTTAACATGCTATTTGGTGTTTAATTGCCTAGTGAGAGAATTTGTTCTGATTCTCATCAGTCTATTCACATCAGTGGAATGGTAAAAAAGGGACACGTTTTCATGTTGCCACATCTCTCATCCTAAACCGCTGATATATTCTTATAGCAGATTTTAAATTCCATTGAAGAGACGAGGTATTTAACCTCTATCGTCACTTAAGTTCTTTGGTGGTTTTATCTATGGGGCATGTGAAATGTAACTTAAGATTACTCCAAGTCAACATTAATCATGGATTGTAAAGGGAAAAGATTTCTGCAGCTAAAAGCCATCATCTGATGTGTCTGCAAATTATGATCAGCAAAAGGATTCATCGACACATTAACCTACTAAAATTTGTTCACCACGATAGCTAGTCCTTGCCAACAATGACCTGAGTCCGAGTGTCTGCTGCAAGCGTGTTTCTTTTCATCTTCTTCATCTACCCAAATAGACCTTTTGTACCCATCATGCTTCTCACAGCCAGAAAAGCATTAACGACTGATATCTAAAAACCGTTTTCATATATATTCTCACTGCACCCTACCCTTTTCGTCCATCTTATAACAGATCTTTTCTCGTTTTTTTTCCGTTCAGAGTTATGTGGGAAGAAAAGAGGAGCAGACTTGTGAACATGACAATTTTCAGGTAAAAGAAAAAAATCAATATAGGATAACAGCTTAAAGAAAAAGAGAAAAGCATAAGTTGCAGACTTTTCTTTGTCACCTACAAAATTGAAGTACATGCACCTAGCATGTCTCTACATATGTTCCCGCAATCTTAAAACACAAAAAATAATTAGTACTACAAAATTTCTTGATCAACTCTAACCCTAATTACAGAGGACAAAAAACAAAAATGGATCACCAGAGAAAGAATTCAATTGTGGTTTGAAACTGGAGCCTCTGAACTGGTTTCCTTATGGCAATTGCATGCTGGCTTTGCCAAGAACGTGGGCTAGAATTCAGTTGTGGTTTGAAACTGGAGCCTCTGAACTGGTTTCCTTATGGCAATTGCATGCTGGCTTTGCCAAGAACGTGGGCTGCTCGTCACCGGCCATGATCACAGCGAACGGGGGCTCCACATCAATTTTCACTTCAACTTGTTTGACATCTGTTTCTAGATTGGCCTGTCTTCGAGAGTTAGACAATGACCTTCTGTAGGAAAAAACAAGAATAATCAATGCCACGGCAATGAGTAGCAGCAAAAGAGCTAAACCCCCAAAGAGGTAAGGGATTGGAGAATTCCAGCGTAGGAATTGAACACCATTTGCAGTAGTAGAGTTGGTTGCTTGACTCATCTTAGACGATGATGTGTCTCTCTTTCTTATAGGACAAACGTAAAAATTAGTTGGATGGTCCTTGTATATATAAGCGATACCAAGTTAAAAAGGACCTACAGTACTTGGATTAGAACTCAAAGCTGCTTTAGGCTACGTTTGAACTACGTTCCCAAGTAGTTTCGACGCAATCAATTAGCTCTCTTGCATTCAACGGGACGCCGCGTCCACTAGTTTTAAGAAATTGTTTGCGGTTAAAGAAGCAGAATTTTGGTGGCAAATAAAATACTTCTTAGAATCTCAATTACACAGCCGAAGGTAGAGCGAAATACGATGAATTCATCACCCAATTAGTATTTGGTGGTTCTCTGATACTGTTGTGATTAAAAAAGTAAGAGTGCAAAATTGGGAATTAGGACATAGTTACCCTTTTGTTTTTGAATCTTTTAAGCAAAAGATTACAGGTGAAGGGACTCAAGTTTTTGTATCATATTTGCCCTAACGGAAAATTTATGGGTTTTTGTACTTACTTATTCTAAGTTATTATTTATGAATTCGCTTGTACTTGGTTTTCCTAACTTATCATATATGGCTTTCTATACTTAGTTATTCTAGGTTCAGTTTGTGTCTTCATTGTCATACTTTCACCTTTGATCTTTATATAAAGGGCAAGCTGTTAGATCTCTAAGTTTAAGATAGTAGAATCGTACGAGTATTGACGAGCCTTGACCAGTGTTTGAGATGCGAAACACCAAAACAAGGCAAAGACTTGTGATGAGGTAAGGACGAAAAGGAGCAATGCCAAGTGTTGGTATACATTGATGCACATTGACGGAAATCTTCAATGAAATGCAAGATTCGAATGTGAGATCAAAAGAAGGCTTGAGATTGACATCGAGTGGAAGGTCCACATCGAGTGGAAGATTAGCTGGATCATACATATGACGAGAATATGCGAGAGTTCCAAGATGACTTAGTAAGTAGATTAAGCATGGTATGAGTGTTGGGGGAGTTTAGGATCTTGTACGAGCTAACTTGGCTAAGGCTAGGTCTATGTTTTAAAACCCGAATTGGACCAGCCGGTTCGACCGGTCCGACCGGTGACCGGTCGGCTCTCCGGTCCGGATGACTCTTCAAAACCGGTCCTTAATTAAACCAGTGTGAACCAGTAAAAACCGATCAATTGACCGGTTAAACCGGAACTAATCGAACCGGTTCAACCACTGGTTCAAAAATAAAACCTACCTTTTTAAAAGTAAAACCCTTCGCCGCCTTCGGCCTTCTCTGTTCTCTCTGTCGCTGTTCTTCTCTGTTGAAAACTTGAAATCTCTGTTGTTGTTGTTTTCTTCTCTGCCTCTTCACTGTTGGAAACGTGGCCTGCGTGCTTCATTAAATAAGGTAATCCTTTTGAGTCAAAAAGATTAAAGGAACCGCACGCACAGCATAGCACGATTTATATCCTCCATGACTTTTGTGTTTCGTTTTCTATATATTATAATGATGATTCGTTGTGGGCTTGTGGCATCAAACAACAAATGTGATTATTCCTTCTTCTGGATTTTCTCTTTCATTCTTGTTTGACTATGTAAAAGAAACAAACCTTTTTAATCAAAAAGTTCTCGTGCATTGCAATAATCTCTGTTCCTTCTTTATTAAAGCTCTTAGAATCAGAATTCAAGATGATGTGTTAGAATCAGAATGTGGAAAAGAAGATCTTTATTTCTCTTTGAACAAGAAATTGAAAATAAGAGCCCCTATTTTCTCAAATTCACTAGCCTTATTCTGCCCACAATTCCAAAAATGAAAATACCATGTTTATATCAGCTTTAATCTGTAAAATGTATTTTCTGCCAATTATTGCTAATTACCAATGAATTATAAATTTCTGATCATAGGCTGTAAATAACTTCTTGTTATGCTGACTGCAGCTATTTTATTTTTTGACCTTTAATTGGTGTTATAATGTAAAGTTGTTTATGTTAAATCCACGCAGGAGGTTCAATACAATAATTTTAATATCGTGCCTTGAGCTTCAAACCAAGAGATCGAAAGTTGGTACCTTTAATAAACATGTTGTTGCCAAACAACTTGGTGCCAATAGTTAGGAATATATTCTTATTAGTGTCCTTCTTTAATAGAAACCTCTTGTTATTGATCCAATTATATAAGTTTGTTGCAAGCATAGTTATTATTGGTAAACACTGATCATACTCTAATTTCATTCAGATAATGATTTCAAAAAGCTTTTGAAATTGTTACAGAATCATATAGCATGATCTTTAACTCACTGTTTCCTCTAATTTCTTATTCAAAGATTGCATATCTTGAACCATCTTTGTTTTTTATTTTGTAGTGATGGATAACAATGCTTCTTCTACACCATCGCACACGTCGCCATCCACTGATCAAAGTTGCAGCCAAAATCCTCGTCAGAGAAGTGATATAGCATGGAAGCACTGTTATGAGGTACAA
>JAOSBK010000008.1:14789019-14807297 GCA_027568895.1 Erythroxylum shatona
AGGCATCTTGAGCAAGTCTAAAGCAAGGGATTTTAAGGTGGGTAACATCTTTATAATTGAGAAAATGAGCTAGTACAATTACTTTCAATAAATGGAATTTAATGCTTTCCAACAACTTTGAAAATGTGTATTTATTACTCTTTAGGATGATTTGAGAATGTGACATGTGTCTTTTTCTTGTGAATGAATTGTGAGAATGTTTTCATATTGTGTTGATGATTGTAAAAGAATGTGAAAGTGATTTTTGAAAGAATGCAATGGCTATAAAATTGCCTTTCGGAAATGTGTCATTTTGGCCAATATGTTTGAAAAAAAATGTGAAATGTATGCTTATATGGGTTTGTGGTGGTTCCTTAAGTAAGTCAAGTGCACTTGTCTATAGGCTTTTACCGCCTTCCCGCTAGTGGCATGGAGCTCCTCATGGACTCCCCTAAGTTCACGGCTACACATGACCACTAAGCGAAAATGTGTAGTACGTTCTGTTTTGGATCCACCCGAACCATTTCCGATGTGTTTATGTGGTTATGATTTGAAATCATTTTGATGCATTCGTTGTGTTGATTTTGTAAATTGCTTGATAAGTTGTAAATTTTGGAACACATATGTGGCATAGTTGTCAATGTAAATTTTGCATTGGAATTAAATGATTCAAGGATTTTTGCTTGTTCTTAGTTATAAATATGTTACTCACGAGCCGTCGAGCTCACCCCCCTTCTTTCCTTCTCATCCACAGGCGATGAGCAAGAAAATGAGTGACCGAGCCGAGGTCAAGGCATCACTCCCATTTGCTTCTTCTTCTTTTTTTGATTTTGAAGCTATATTTTGTAAACAAAGCTTTAGTTGCATTTTTTGTGCAAAATTATTGTTCATGTGGCTTCTTTGTAATTTGAATTTCCGATACTTTAATGTATTAGGGCTAGAAATACCCACTAAAGCTTTGTAAGAACTCATATTTTGATATTAATGAAAGATATTCAGGTTTTATTGTATTTTGCCAATGTTGTTCCAACAGTTACTTTGCATTGTTTTGTAAATGTCCATAAGGGTAAGTTTTGTGTATGCTAGCTTTGAGGCAAATTCTGGACTGATATAGGTTAAATTGGATCAAGTAGCCTTCTTAAAAGTTATAGAGGAATTTCATAGCTTTCCAACGATGCGTAATATGCCAGTTTTGAATGTGGGAGTTGAAAGATGTGAATTTTTGAAGTTTGGGTGCTGTCTAGGATGCCAATTTCAGGACAGTAAGTTTGAGTGGAAATTTTAATCCTTATAAAGGTAAAATTTTGTTTATAAAGTCTTCTTGAAGGTGGAAATTTATCTTTTTATCTTTTCATTAATATAAAGTATGACATTTTTGGAACATGGAGCTGAAAGATATGATTTTTAGAAGTTGTGTTACTGTTTAGGATGACATTTTTCAGGCAGCTACTTTGAGGTGGATTTTGACTCCTTTAGAGGCCGAATTGGTTTTCAAGTCCTTCATAGAAGTTGTAGAGATTTCTTTTATATTGCTAATGATATCAAATTTGAAAAATTTGGAGTTCTGGGTCAAAAGTTATAGAGTTTAGAAGTTAGGTTGTCGAAGGGTGCTAGTTGCGAGGGAGACCAGGCCGCCTCTCTCCACTCTTTTGGCTATAACTTTTTCGTCCAACCTCTGATTGACCTGATTTTTCAAGCATTGGATTTCTAAGACATTACTCTAACACTTCATAAAAATTTGTAGGTTTTAATATTAATTTGAAAAATATTTATTAAATCAAATTGAGAGAATCGGTTAAAAGAGTATGAGTTGGATATTTTTCTGAACATGCTTCAGTATTTTGGCGATATCTCGATATGTAGCGATCCAATTGAGTTGATTCTTGTTTAAAAATAAAATAGAGACATGGTATTACAACTTATCTGAAGGAATCAATTTTCAATTTAGGACCCAAGACTTTTAAATTTTCACATATGTTCGGAAGTATGTGATTTGGGTATTTTTGTTGAGTTTTGGCTTAGTGTGGAATTCCTCCCTTGTGAGACGCGCGTTCCGATGTCACATAGGACATCAGGCACGTGACTCGCAGGGGTGGGATTCCAACATTTCATCCTTAATTGATCTTCAAAAAATATTCTTCATGCAATCTTACTACCTTAATACTTTAATTCAATTTAACAATGTCACATAGTCTTGCTAACATTAACATAATAATAACTCCCAAAAATTAAATCCATCAAAACCTCAAAATTCATTTAAATCATGTTTAACTAGAGAAAAAAGTTCTGGGGGCCAACATCAGACAGAACCTAATAAGGAATTACCCTTATTAGCAGCTTCATGATACAAAAACCTGGATTCATCAATCTTCAGGTGTCTGCTAATATAAATTTTGTTAGTATTTGGACCAAACAGATATAGCCAATTGCTAGAAAACCTAAGAAAGACACATGCTGCAGATTGAAAAAAGAATTTATGAGAATCGTAGGGCCTTAAAAGAGGATAAATTGTGCAACCAAATATTTTTAAATCAGCATATTGAGGTTCCTCGCAAAAAAGTTCTTGAAAAGGAGACTGATTCTGAAGGACTACCGAAGGAAATCTATTAATAACATAAATTGCAGTGGAGAAAGCATAAGACTAGAATCTTAAAGGAACACTAGCATGGGCTAAAAGAGTGAGTCTTGTGTCTATGACATGTCAAATTTTTTGTTTTGCAGTCCTATTTTGATCATGTGTATGGGCACATGATATTCAATGATTAAAGTGCTATCATTTTTTAATTCACCCCCCAGTTTGTTTGGAATGCCTTAATCTTTTTACTAAATTGAAATTCTATCATCACCTTAAACTAAATAAATGTTTGATAAATATCGCTTTTGAGTTTCAGAGGATACAACTATGTAAAATGAAAAAATCATCAAAACGGACCAAGAAGTACTTGAATCCATTAAAAGAAACCATAGGAGCTAGGCCCCAAATATCCGCATGAACAAGATCAAATTATTCCTTTTCCTGTTTACCTGTTAAAGGCAAGGTGATTCTGCTGAGCTTTCCCAAATAGTAGGACTCACATTTATTTATAGGAACATGTTTTATTGAGCAAGGTATTTTAAATTACTTAACAACTGAACTAACAACACCATAGTGTGCATGTCCAAGTCGCGAATACCAATCTTACAGACTAACTTTGCTTGCTGTAAATGCTTGTGGCTATTACTGCTGCAAAGTTTGAATTTTCACTCCTGAAACCTTGTAGACGCCATCTTCAGCAGGCCCTCGTAATAATATTCTCTTGGTTGTCTTGTCCTTTATAAGAAAATGAGAATCATGTAACTCGAAGAAGCAAGCATTATCCTTAGCCATTGTATTAATAGAAAGCAGTTGGTGTTAAATGGAAGGCACATGTAGAACATCTTTCAAAAGTAAGGATTTTGGCTTAACTAGTAGAGAGGTTTGACCAATAAGATGAATAGGCATACTTGTGCCATTACCTACGACCACGGTGTCAGATCCTGTATATGCTTCAGAGATTCTCAGATTGGTCAAATCTGGTGTCATGTGATGAGTGGTAGCACTGTCAACCAGCCAATTACTCTTACCAACACCTTGTAGCATAGTAACAACATTCACAGAAGGTGTGACATAATTCTGGTCAAAGCACTTCCTGCAAGTGTTTACTTGCTAATTGTTTAAATTACAAATTTGGCACAGATTAGGAAACCAATGCCTGTTGTTCTTGTTGTTGTTGAAATTGCTTCCTTTGTTTTTGTTGTTGTTTTTGTGGAAACCACCACCATTCTGTTTTGACAAAAAATTGTGATGTCTTACTACATTTGACATTATAGATCTTGGCTTCCTGGAGTTTTGCAGCAGAATTTCGTGAGAAATTAGTCTACCAGATAGTTCAGAGAATGATACCTGTGATTTTTTGGCACTCAAAGCAGAGATAACTAGATGATAATCAATCATTAACAATCGAAAGATGTTCACATTGAATTCTGCTGCACTAATTGAAGATCCTGCTGTTGCCAATTCATCAGATATCAATTTTGTTTCTCGGAGAAATTGTGCCATTGGTTTTTCTTTAGGGGTCAAATTTTGTAGCGACATATGAAGTTGGACTTGTCTCGTGCTACACCCTGCACCAAAGGTTTCTTCTAATGCTCACCAAGCCACTTTTATAGTTTCAATCCCCATGACATATAGGAAGGCCTCCTCTGTTAAAGAGGGCATTATCCAACTAAGTAATAGTTGGTCCTACAGAAACCATTGTATATAGTCAGGATTAGGCTCAAGGGAATTTGTGCTGGTTTGAACTAATGGTCGTGGTGCTGGAGTGTCAGCAATGTGACTGCTGAGATTATAACAATTGATTATTAGTTTAAATTGTGTTTTCCAAGCTAAATAGTTTGTGGGCTTGAGTTTAACAGGAAAAGAAAACTAAACATGATCAAGAGTTGCAGGAAGTCGAGGGATCGAAGAATTTGTATTGAAGTTTGAGGAGGAAGAAGTTGTTGTTTTTGGTTAATCCATTCCTGTGCTTTGATACCATGTAAGATAAAAGAATTAATTGGAGGATCAAGCTCATCGTTAATTGATACACTGTGATGAATATATATACAAATCGCATTAAATGAGAATGTCTCTATTCTAGTTATTCTAGCTAACAAGATAATATTGTGATCCTAAATTATTGTTATGATTTGGTTGACTCTGCTGTGATCATGATAGTGCTAAGATCATGCACTTAGATTTCATCTAACATTACCTAACAACCATAATACTTAGGAAACTCCATCAACTCTATTATCACAATTTTCATCATTCTTTCACCTTGGAATTTGAAGTGAATGTGCCCAATTTTTCAAAAACACCATTTAGATGCAATTTTTTTTAACAATATGCTCCTTCAATTTCCGTAGAAAACATCCCCACACTTCTTCTTTTGTATACCTATCAATAACAATATTGAATACACAATGTTTATAGCTCTACTAACCATCGAACAAGGGTGAATTTGTTTTTCTTGGTTCAAGGTCCCTTGGAATAGGTTTACAAAGAAAAACACTCAAATACAATCACTAGGCACAAAGGGTTCACTAAGGGATTAATATATAAAAATGGTTAGTTATTTGGCTCAAGCTCAATCCTTGTTCCTTTTATCACTTTCATGAACATACCATAATATGATTATGTAACCTCAAAAAGATGAAATGCAAGTTCTAAAAGTAAACATATATGGAAGAGAAAATTATATCACTTACAAGAAAAATAGGATTGGGTGCAATCCTTTAGTCTTAAAATAGCTCACTCAGTGATGTTTACTCATTCAATAGCATGCTCATTCAATCAATTTAACATTATAACATCCAATTGTGACAAGTTATGTAATCAGTTTAATTATATTATGCATCTTATCTAACATAAATCTTACCCATAATATAATTAACTTATTAAATTGGATTATAATGACAATTTAAATATGAAAGATGTATAAGTATGCAAACATGCCTGATGAAACTATGTACAATTAGTTAATGCAAACTACACAAAACAAAGGTTTATTATTATATTTTTATATAAATGAAAATTGTAAGATAATTCAATGCAAAATAATGCATGCAAAACCATCAATTTATCCTCCCCCACACTTAAAATCAGCATTGGCCTCAATGTTGGATAAGATAAAATAATAATAATCCAAAGAATAGAATGAGGAGTAAGGGTACAGAAACCTCCTGCAATAACTGATTGAATTGTTAAGAAACCAAATTCTGCACCTTGTATTCTTATCTCCCACCAAGTGATACATGACAAAATTATAGAGATAGAACAAAATAACACTAAAGTTATCCTTACAAGTTTCCAAAACAAAATAAAACATAGGGTAAGATTATAGTCTTATGCATGAAAGATAAAATGCAAATGTAGTCCTATGATCCTATGGTATCACTATCCCGAAGCTAAGAAAGCTCTTAACATATCTTCAATCTTGGTTTGTGAAGCCACGAGATTGCCCACTTTAGCTCGAAGATCTCTAACTTCTACTCGAACTTCTTGCAATTGAGCTAGAACCTGATTGTCTCCTAGAACTGGATTAGCTCTAGATTGTTGTGCAACAGGTGCATTCGGATTGTCCCTCTCTTGATACGAATTGACCCAACTGTTAGGAGCATCTTCTTTATAGTTAAATTCCCTCATTTTGTTGGCATTGATGACATCCACATTAGTAGTATAGGCCATTTCTTCATCTCGCTTAAGGACCTTGAGATGCCCAAATAGTTGGCTCAATAACACTGGAAACACAATCCTCTTCGTCTCAGCCTTGTGATGTGTCACTTGCCATATAGAAGTCATTATCATCTAGGCAATAGCAATGCCCTGGAATTGGTCATCAGAGAAAAACTTCTAGTCCAAAATGTACAACTCTTCATTACGGTGGTACCTTGAATCACTAGCCTTAGGCATTACATTATACGCAAGCAGGAATTCCACCAATCTAGGTCCAATATGAAGGGAATTGCAATGCATAATGGTGAGCTGGTTTGTGAATCTCCTAGTGGCTCTAATCCCAAGTTGAGACATTGCCTTAGATTTATCCCATTTACTATCAATTGTATATCTTGCTCGTTTGTCAAAATATGGAACACTACCTCCCACTGGAAGCTCTAAATGTCCATTAATCAGATCTTCTGTATGACCACTGCTTTCCCATTGACTTGAGAAGTGAGCACCAGCAGTTGTTTATCAACTACCGCATTGAAGTTGGAAAAAAATTGTTTCACTGCGGCTACATAGTATGCACCTTTGAGGTTCAATAGTTTGCCCCAATGAAATTTGTCCAATTTTGTCCTCACATTGTTTACTTCATCAATACCCTCTTCAACTGAGACTTCAATCACAAATTTGTTGTTCTTTTTCTTGTTAAACCAAGCTGCACATTGCTCACTGATGAACATAGCTTGATCAAAATCAAATTCCTCTACTTTTGCGACAAAATTTTACCCCTAGTAGCTCGGGAAGATTGAACAGTACTCTTCCTCGCAATTTGCTTAATTTGTGACATTGAATGTTAGTCACACAACCAGTTATAGTCTCAATAAAACAAAGCTCAATCCCAACAACCAATCAGCAATTCTCAACACAAGCTCAATCGCTACAACACAAAACCAGAATAGTTTCTATCTCGACCACAAACCAGCACTCTCAATTTCAACCACAACCTAACAATCTAAACTTAAGCCAACCATCTCAACACAACTACAAACTAACAATCTAACACAAGCCTAATGTCAATCGTATGGATTTCAAGAATAAATCAGAAAATTTTATCCACGATTTTACCCATAGTTATGAAAGAACACGTACCCATTCCAAATCGAAGTGAAGATTGTGGATAATTAGCCTGAAACCTCAAAAAGATTCCCCAAAATCAACGAACATGAAGTGTGATGGCGGTATCTTGGCAAAGGAGAGCAACCAAGGAACGATTTAGGAGAATAGGGTTTGGGTGGGTCGGAATGTTATGGGGTGGTACTGTCGAAGGGAAGAGAAGAAGAAAAGAAAAGAAAACAAATTTAGTTATAGCTCTAGTAGAACTTAATATCATTATAAAATTTAAAATCCCATAAAAATCACATTTTTAGATAACTATGACTGTGTTGACATGGCTTGAGACATAACCATGTCTCAAATTGTAGATCTCTTCATATAATTTTAAAATATGACAAAGACACTTAACACACTTGTGTCATTTAAGCGTGAATCTCCTTGTGTCTCTATATGCCACATGATCACGCTCCATCCTTCTTCTCTGTATGCTATATGATCATGCTCCATCCTTTGGATCTTATTGATTTTTTCCTATGCATAAAACACGAGTTGTAACATAGTTACGTCTCAGACCATATCTCCCTTTAAAATCATTTATGCCATATTAATATGCCTATATATCTTTAGCCCATTTCTTTTCTACCTTTGATTACAAAAAAAAAATTGCCTTAAGCCATACCATATTTCAAGTTGTATTCACCTAAAAAACTTTTAAGAAGTGCTATTTCTATACCAAAACTCCAAGATTATATATCTGCATATATGATCCATAGTGAAACAGGTCTTACTCTTAATTTTTATACTTTTAGATGTGTGAGCTCACCGGGTTATAAGTTGTGACATGAGTTTCATGCTTCTACAAAACCAAGAAGATCGTGTGCATCGATATTTTATAACATGATCTTACACCTTGTATTTAGAGGGGAACAGGAGGGCCCTAAGTAATGTGGAGTTGGCAGTATCCTCCATTAATCAGCGCACACTTGCTTTTTCTTTACAAATGTTCCTAATGCATCGA
The DNA here is from genome assembly GCA_027568895.1 of Erythroxylum shatona. Taxonomy (NCBI): domain Eukaryota; kingdom Viridiplantae; phylum Streptophyta; class Magnoliopsida; order Malpighiales; family Erythroxylaceae; genus Erythroxylum; species Erythroxylum shatona. Next base: position 14,797,353 of record JAOSBK010000008.1, read on the forward strand.
GCATACATACATATGCATATAAACGTAAATTCAACGTCGACAATGTCCTCCATGAAGAAAAATAAAGCCTCTTAAAACGAAGTTCAAAGCTAATCCATTTTATATATGCATTTAAATCTTGTAGAGGAGAAACGAGGATGTGATATATTAATTTCAAGTTTAATTTCCATGATTTTGGTTAAATGGGAGAGATGAAATAATGTTAGCATTTATTTTTCTATTTTAATTCTCTACTTATTAAATATTGTAATGTAATTATTAAATTTTGGTAATATTTTTATGTTGAGACTTTTGTTAATCTTATAAAACAATCTTATATTAATGAATCCGTCATCATAAAAAAGTCAATAATTGAATTAAAAATTTAATAAATTGAAAGATTAAAAGATAAAGAACATCAAAATTAAAATATTAAAGCTATATTTAACCCCAAAATTAAGCTCGTTATGAAGAACAGTTTTGAATTAACACAAAATAATTGTACGGACACCAAATTTCTATTTTCTAAACGAGACGGGCATAGTTAACCTTCACTCTCTACGAACAAGTTGAAATTCAGCTATGATTTCTTTTCACGCTCTTCCATTATTCCTAGCACCGCAGTTCTGTTTGGTAATGTCTTTACAGATCTTTTACTAAGATCAAGCTTTTATCTACTTTTTTATGTGGGACAAAAATAAATGGTTCTTAGTACTTAGTACAAACTACAAACACAGCACAAGCCAATATTCGGATGGGTTCTCGATTTCGAAGACTTTTACCCTTTGTTGAACTTTATACTTTTTTGCCACGTAATGTTGACAGGTGGGAAACACAAATAATTGTCGTCCATCAACACATATCTACAGTTTATCCAACACATTTTCCGCAGCTTTTGGTTGTCCGGTAGGAAATATACACTTTTAAGCAAACTTTTGTTAAGATTTTTTTCTTTCTAAATAATTAATGAAAAATCTCTATGACAAAATCGAACCATGATGATGTAGCACATTTAAGATTATGATGACATGACTAGATCTTGTCGTGCAAACTACCGAAGAAATTTCGATCTTGTTTACACGGCAGACTTGATATTTTGGATCCTTACATGGTTAACATACCAGACTAGATATTTTCGATCCTTACATGGTTAACATATTAATGTACAATCTCTATATATATGTTACCAGACTAGATATTTTCGATCCTTACATGGTTAACATATTAATGTACAATCTCTATGTAAATGTTACTCATCTTGTATGCATTCTGTATTCCAATGAAATGCAAAATATTTCGTGTAATTGGTCTGCAGTTCTATCAACATAGTCTTTTCCACCAAAGTTGTCTTAGCTCAAGGCTTATTATTAATGATTTTGATGATAACTACATAATATTTCAAATTTTAAATTGGACTTATTTCCTTTTATTGTTAATGAGTTTATTCTCAAAAGGAAATAAAATCATAAGAAATTAAATAAGCTTCCTTTTTTACGAGAACTTTTGTTTATTAACTTACCTTATTAGAAATAGTTTATCCAAAAGGATCCTACTAATTATGAATGTCGTATATTAGCCCAGTTTTTGACAAAAATGACATCAAAGTTATTCAGATTTAAATCCATGCAGTTGACTAAGGATGCAAGTGAAATAGGCTAGTTGAAGAAATTAACTATTTAAGAAAAAACAACAACACTTTTAAAGGAAAGAGCATACGCAGACGTTCGAAATATTTGAGCAGCATCTATATTCTTGAGAGTTATATCATTTTTATTGTGTTTTAGAAACTGAACTCGTTCTATCCAGAGAGTAATTGTTTTCTATTCTATATTTTATTTTTTTGTGAGCTTTTAGAAGCTTGTTATATACTTCTAGTGTGAATGGTTGGAGAACCTTGAAAAATGTGTACTTGTGAGCTTGAAGAGACTCTTCAAATTACTACATGATTTTATAGTGAAACACTCAAGTTGAATACTTGGGGACTAGACCTAGGCTTAGGTTGTAAGCCGAATCAGTATAAATCAACTACGTTTTTCTTCTCTCTCTATCTTTTATATTTTCGCATTATATTGTGTGTATGTTCATTTAAGTAAGAGGCTCCTTTATTTTTATAATAGGTCCCTTCTATTTTAACCTACTGGCGGTTCCTTTCATTTTAGCAAGCGTCTTCCTTTTTTATTGTTTTCAACAAGACTTATACTTTAACAGGCTTTTGTCGTTTAACAAGCTACTATTGTCTGACAGGCTCCTGTCCTTATACTAATTGAAAGTAACTTGTGAAATTTTTTTAAGTCATACACAATTCACCCCCTCTCTTGCATGTGTTTGCTTTATCATTTGGTATCAGAGCAAAGTTTCACATTTATTATGTTTTACAGTATATGGTAGAGCATGGTAAACATTTTGAGAAGTTTTGAAGGACAATCTATCTCAAAACCTCCTCACTTCAATAGAAACAACTACTCATACTAGAAAGAGAGAATGACCATATCTTCAATCTGTAAATATCGAAGTATGGCAAGCAATTAGAGTTGGAGCTACAATTCTCACTTCTGATAACATAGAAGTATGGAATGATGCTGACAAGAGAAATGCACAAAAATGCTAAGGAAAAACATCACTTGATATGTGTATTGTCTCTAGAAGAATATAAAAAGATATCCTACTGCTCTACAACAAAAGATATGTGGTACAAACTACAAGTCATGCTTGAAAGAACAAATGAGATAAAGAAGCATTCAGTTTTTTAGTGCATCAATACGGAAGTATTGGTATGAAACAAGGAGAGACCATAGATGAATTCTTCGGACATTTCAACAACATCATCATGACCTTAAAGAAGTTAGGAAAGATATATCTTAATGATGAGCTCATAACGAAGATTCTGAGATTACTACCAAAGGAATGGAGACCTAAGGTGATAGCTCTAAAAACGACAAAGGATCTAGACACTATTTCACTTGACTGGCTTCAAGGAAACTTAATGATCCATGGAACCGAGCTTAGGCGAGATGAAGGATCCTCCTACAAAAAATTAATGGCACTAAAAACAACTGACGAATGAAAAAGTGATGAAAATGACAATGAGTTGCAAATAGATGGATATGACGAGTTCAACTTTATGGTTAGAAAATATGTCCGCTTCTATAAAAGGAAGCTGATGAAGAAAAGAGAAGGAAACAAGAAAGCTAGAAACAATAGGTTCCTATTAAAAGGCAGCAAAAGCAATAGCAATGCACAAAACAATCAAATCATATGTTATCACTGCAAAAAGCATGGACACACATGACCAAAATGTCCTCTTCTTCAAAAAGACAAGTCAAAAAATAAAAATCTAGAAAGCAAGTGATGACTGCAACCTGGTCAGATGAGGATTCTGAAAACTTTGAAGAAGAAGAGTCAAAAGAAGTCAGCAACTGTTGCTTCATGGCTGAATCAGGAGGCGATGAGGTATATTATTCTAACTATGATATTGAAGTTGATGAATTTCAAATTGCATATAATGAATTGTATGATTAGTATAAGAAGTTGACAGTGAAGTATTTCAAAGAAGTTGAGAAGTCCAATAGCAATAATGCATCTCTGAAGACTAAGATTAAATCATTAAAATCTGATAATTAAAACTTAGCGATCAGGAATATGTCTCTTGAGGTTGAGTATAAGTAAATGGTTTCTGAAAAGGAAGTTCTCGAAGAAAGAGTAGCTAATTTGGAAAATACATTGCTAAAAAATGGTTTTGGTAAGGTAAGATAATTAGAAGAAAAAGTCACCGGCTTAGAACTTGAAAAGGAGAAAAGTACTGGAAAGCTCTTTTCTTTAGAAAAAGATCTGGAAATTTTCATTGATGGAAGAAAGAATCTTGACGCATTGCTTGGTAGTAGTAAATGCATTTCTAGCAAGGAATAATTAAGATACAGTGAAAATAACAATATCAGACCATACAAAAACTTCTTTGTTAAATCCAGCAGCAGCTATAGGCAAAACAACAAGAACTTGCTAAGTGACAAAAATCATAACAATTATTATTCATCTATTATGTACAATTATTATGGTAAACATGGTCACATTAGTCATTCTTGTAATTTTCGTAAAAAGAAATTATCTCAAATGTATGTTTGGAGATTGAAAGACCAAACTACTAACCGAAAAGGACCTAAAGAAATTTGGGTACCTAAAATGAGAATGCTTTCTGCAAAAGTGTTTCAAAATAAATACAAGGGAGAATCAATGAATAGTTGATAGTGATTGTTCGAGACACATGACAAGTGAAATATCACAGTTCAACTACATTAAAAGAAAGGACGAAGGTAATGTTATCTTTGCAGATAAAAATAAAGCAAATGTCATTGGAATTGGTAAAATTGGTGATTTTGACTCTAGCACTATTGATAACATTCTCTTTGTTGATGGTTTGAAGTATAACCTGTTAAGTATGAGTCAGATATGTGACAAAGGTTACAAAGTCATTTTCTATGCATCTCATTCTCAAATTATCAATATTCATAATGATAATATTGTGTTTGTTGGTCCTAGAAATTATAATATATATATATTATGCTCAACTAGAAGAAATGTCCTCAAAAAGTGTTAAGTGTTTTGTCTCTCTAGAAAAGGATTTGTTTATATGGAAGAGAATATTTGGACATGCCTACATGAGCATTTTATCAAAATTGTCCAAAAACGAGTTAGTAAGAGGATTGTTGACCTTAAAGTTTAAAAGCAATCAGGTTAATGAGGTTTGTTTAAAAGATAGACAAGTCAAAAGCAGCTTTCCTCCTAAAAATATTATGTTTACTAGCCAACCACTTGAACTTGAGTACATAGATTTATTCGGTCCTATTAGGACTCAAAGTTTTGGTGGTAAACATTATGATTTTGTTCTAGTAGATGATTACTTCAGATTTACATAGGATTATTTCTTATCAAATAAGGATGATGCTTTTGAAGTGATTGAGAAGTTTTATAGAAAAATTCAAATAGAAAAAGGGTAATGCATCACTTCAATTCATAGCGATCATGGAGGAAAATTTGATCATAGAAAGTTTGAAGAATTATGTGACAACAATGGTATAACTCACAACTTCTCTTGTCCAAGGATGCCTCAACAAAATGGAGTTGTAGAGAGCAAAAACACAACTTTGGTTGATATGGTTAGAATCATGCTGTGTGAAAGTGGACTTCCTCATGGATATTAGGTAGAAGCAGTATCCACAACGTGTTATGTACCTAACAGATATCTTATAAGACCTATTCTAAAAAAGACTCTCTATGAGTTGTGGAAAGGAAGAAAACCAAATGTTACTTATTTTCGAACATTTGGTTGTAAGTGTTTCATTCTAAACAATAGAAAAGACAACCTTGGAACAAATGAAGCTATCTTTTTAAGGCTACAGTATCGCTAGTAAAGGATTTAGAGTATACAATAAAAGAATAAAGAAGATAGAAGAATCGATACATGTAGTATTTGATAAAGTACTACCTTTGACCATAGCAACTGACTCAAATGATGAAGAGCATCCATTGATAGCTAAAAATACATCGAAGAATAAAACTACACCTATAACACCTTTAGAATTACAAAATCAATTAGGCCCCTATGAAGCTAGAACAAAGCAGGCTCCTTTATCTCAACAAGAGCCTATGCATCGAAAAACACCGAGAGAATGGAGAGGTCTTGATATGCATCAATATATTCTAGGTGATCCCTCTCAAAATCTAAGAACAAGATTATTGTTCAAGAACAACTTTATTGCACTCATTTTACAAAGAACCAAAGACAGTTAAAGAGGCCCTTACTAACGAAAAATGGGTTTCAACTATGAAAGACAAACTGAATCAATTTAACAATAACAACAAAGTTTAGAATCTATTACCTCATCCTCAAAATAAGTCAATCATTAAGACTTGGTGGGTATTTCGAAACAAACATGATGAAAATGGTAAGATGGTAAGAAACAAAGCTAGACTTGTAGCTCAAGGTTACAATCAACAAGAAGATATTAATTTCAATGAAACTTATGCACCTGTTGCTAGATTGGAATCCATTAGAATTTTACTTGCCTTTACAAGCTATAGAAACTTCAGGTTGTTCTAAATAGATGTTAAAAGTGCATTCTTAAATAGTTACGTTAATGAAAAGTATTTGTTAAGCAACCCCCAGGTTTTAAAGATGAAAACCCTTTAGATTACGTGATGAAGTTAATCAAAGCTCTGTATGGATTAAAGCAGGCTCCTCTAGCATGGTATAAGAGATTTAAGTAACTTTCTACTTGAGAATAACTTTTAAAAAGGAAAAGTCAATAAAACCTTTTTTATTAAGAGAAAGGTGAATTATTTATTCATAGTACAGATATATGCTGATGGCATAATATTTGGTACTATTAATCCATCCTTCTGTGAAGAATTCTCAGTATTAATGAAGGGAGAGTTTGAAATGAGCATGATGGGAGAACTTTCATTCTTTTTTGGATTACAAATTAGACAAATAGAAAAAGGAATCTTCATTATCCAAGACAAATACACAAAGAAACTCATTAAGAAAAATTACTTTGAGAATGTCAAACCGATAGGTACTCCCATGAACAATGGAACAAAACTTAATAAAGGTGAAGAAGGCAAAGTTAGGGATGAGATAAAGTATAGAGGAATGATTGGATCACTATTATATCTTACAAGCTTAAGATCAAACATTATACTTAGTTTGTGTCTTTGTATACGCTTTTAATCAAATATAAAAGAAAGCTAGCTTTAAGCAGTTAAAAGAATCTTTTAATATCTCTACAAAAATATGGATTTTTGACTATGGTATCCAAAAACTGATTCTTTTGACATAGTGGACTGTTATGATGCAGATTATTCCTATGATAAAGTCAATCAAAATGGCACTAGTGTTACCTGTCAATCTCTTGGAGAATGTCTAGTATCTTGGCCCTATAAGAAGCAAAATTGCATAGCACTTTTGTCAAATTAAAGCAGAATACTTAGCAGCTGCCAACTATTGTACTCAAATCTTATAGATGAAGCATCAACTATAGGATTTTTCTCTAAACTTTTCTCATATTCCTATATTATGTAATAATGCGAGTGCTCTAAATGTTTCTAAAAATCTTGTACAACATTCTTGGACTAAACATATAGAAATCAAACGTCATTTTCTTAGAGATCATGTTTTAGACGAAACAATTGATCTTTTGCATGTTGATACTGAAAATCAAGTAGATGACATTTTCACCAAGCCACTCTCTAAATATTGATTTTATGTGTTAAGAAAAGAGCTTGGTATATGCACACTCTCTGATATTATTTCTACATGAATATTGTCTACTGTCTTTTTATTTCATTTAATAGGCTCCCTATATTCTGATTCCTTATAAACTCTCTTAGTTTAATAGGCCCCTTCATTTTAGAAGGCTCCTCTTGGTTTAATAGAACAAGATTACACATGTACTAAAAGGGTAATTTCCTTTATTTTGTCATTTCAACATTTAAAGACGCATGCGAAAGTTCTAACAAGTGGCTGTACTGATTTGTCAGAAGATATGCAAACGATCACACTTCTTATATTAGCATATAATTGTTCATCTTCACATGAGATCAATGCTCAAGAAATGCCCAATATACCTGAAACAGACTTCTCTCCTCTACTCACCCTCATTGTTCTTCGAAGCGTCGCTTTTGGCTCTCTGCATTCCAACTCTCTATTTTCATCTCAAATCTTCTAAACCTTATCCATCACTCTTAAAATGGCACGGATCAGATCAAAAGGAGAAAAACAAACTCCAACTTCTACTGATAGTCTTGGTGAAGCTCATGTTACTGAACTTATCTCCTCTAAGCCCCAAGTATTAAAAGTGCACTAGTTTATAAATGATGATAATTTAAAAGAACATTCTCGGTTGACTAGACAACCACAAACTAGAGGAAGTCTTGCAAAGCAAGAAAAGAATTTTTGAACAAAAAGAACACCTTGATGATGAAAAAAGGGGGACAAGAATCCAAAAAAAGAATAAGGGATAAATAAACAAGGGAAAGCATATATGATTGAAGAAACTATTGATAGAAACAAATTGTTTCATGAAGAGATTATTCCTAAAGTAAAAAGGGCAAAGAAGATAAAAATAGCTGCACAAAAAGGAAAGACATCAATAGCACAAAAAATGTTTCAATTAACATAAGCGAAAGTTCACTATAAAATGCAGTACAAGAAAAAAAAGGGGTTGCTAGGCATCTACTTGCCTCTTATGATGTTTGATGACCTAGGTATACCTATCTCTTCTTACTTTATTGCCATTGGTTGAGAAATTTTTCTGAAATTAAATGAGACAGTATTCGCTGAGCTAGTCAAGATATTCTACACACACGTGAAAAAGGAAGAAATAATTAGAAAATTAGTTATTATCTCATAGGTGCATGAATGTGAAATTTTAATTTATGAGGAAATTTTAGGAGATGTATTGGAAGTAGCTCTTATCAGGAGAATTAATTTTCCCATTCATAAGTGGGATGTTGATGATCTATAGTTATTTGAAGTTATCAAATCCATCTACCTTCATGCTAAAAACACCCAAGATAGGAGATCCTGAAGTAGACCATTAGACTTAATACCACGATGCCTTGCATCACTTTCAGCTACTTCAATTTTTCCTAAGAGTAGCCTGTGCAACCTGTTGGATACTTTTATGGTGTATAATTTGCTAAAAGGGAACAAAATGAATCTTCCAGCTATGATCTTGAGGTTCATGGTAGATAAGGGGAATCATAAGAATACCATTATTTGCCTACCTTATGGAATGTTGCTCACTAAGATTTTCAACCATTATGGTGTTCCTTTTGTAAATTTGAATTGGTATGCTCCGGTTAAGTTTCACCCTTCTATTTCCTATCAATTTGGATATAGATTGCAAAACAATGTATGAGTAAACAAAAGATTTGAAAAAGTAGCAAAAAACTTAGACCCCGCTCTAGACCAACAAACTTCTATCTCTCCTTAGGATGAAATTGTGCAAATCTTCAACAAAAATTGAAGAATATTCAAGCCAATTAAGAACAAATAGATAGCATGCAAAATCAACTTCTTGACATGCATATTTTTCTCAAAAGAATCCTTGAATCTCTTCGATAACTCTGCTGCTTTTTTTTTTGACTTGGTTTATTTATACTAATGAATTTTTTGATGCATTATTTACTTTTTCCCTCTATTTCATTCTGTTTTATTTTACTTCCTCCCTATACTTTATTATTTTTTAATAATGACAAAAGGGGAGAGTTTATGTTGATATTTCTTTTACTGCATAAATGATGATATAATGCATATTTCTCAATGCTTCTCAATGTATATTTCTCAATGCTACCTCGATCATATATGTTATTAATTCTACTATTAAACTTGTGATAATTTGTGATACATAAACGATAGGTTCCTTTCTTACGAGTAGGCTCCTTCTAATTATGTATGAACATATTAAAGTCATAGATATCTTTTGAAATCATCTATTATCTCTTTAAATTTTTAAAAAATATATATTATTGCTTATCATCATAAAAAATGGGGAGATTGTTAGCTCAAGATTTATTATTAATGATTTTGATGATAATTACATAATATTTCAAAATTTAAATTGAACTTATTTCCTTCTATTCCTAATAGGTTTATTCTCAAAAGGAAATAAAATCATAAGAAATATACTTCTTTTCTTGCAAGAACCTTGTAACATCTCATCACCGATGGGAAGGGTAAAATAGTAATTTGGGACGGGTTATGAGTGTGTAAACTAGTCTCGGCATGTTCGTGCATAATATGGCCTCCATATATACATAAATTGTAATTTTTGTATATGCACATGAATGTACATACATTCATGACATTTTCCGGCATATGTGTTTATTGTGAAAAAAATATGATTTAGTGCTTGAAAATTGAATTGGAGTGGATTTTTGTGTGTTTTACATTTTTGTGGAATTTTAGAA
>JAOSBK010000008.1:14821586-14831975 GCA_027568895.1 Erythroxylum shatona
CTACTTTTGATTAAAAGAATTGAATGTCAACCTATTTAATCTAGCGATTGATTGAATAAAATCACAAACTAGTTGCGCACCTAGCTGTAAAATCAAACAATCAAATAATGACCCAGAAAAATAATTAATACTTGACTAATAAATCAATTGAAATAAAGAACAAAAGTCTCACAGCATGCAAAGTTCAATAACTAGAATTCCATAAACCAAGAAATAAAAAATTTAGTTCCCCCAACATCACAATTTTTCCTAATTATTTAAGACTTTCACTGGCGTTGGGACTGTCACGGGCGTTAGTCTTCTTGTTCTGCCTCCAGCCCTCTTCTCTATTTTCTTCTTATACAACTGTCTCCCATTCACTATTCATCGATGGGACAAATAAGGTTGGGGTTTAATGGTGTTCCACGAAGCTGTTCATCTACGCAACACGTCTGCACCAGCTCCAAGCCTCTTCTTCCATACTCAATCACCACCCTCACTTATCACCACCCTCACTTGTGCCTTCTCTACTGTTGCATGATAAGACAATTTAATGTTGGTTCCTCTTTTAAAACCACATACTGCTGGGTCACTCTGCTGCTGTTGCTATGTCTTCTCATGCGTTTTGAGTAAAACACCTGCATTAAATGCATGGAACGCAACTCTCTCCAATGTTTTGGTTGCTTATTTATGTTGTGCCTCTTGGACGTTGTCGTTTTCTTACTCCCCATCAGGTGTTGCGTTTTGTTTTTGCCTCATGTCTCCATGTGCTGCATTTTAAGTTTTGGTCTCATATCTCTATGTGCTGCATTTTAAGTTTCTGATGGTTGCACAAGGCCACGTATAATTAGGGTCAATGTCTAGTTCAGCTCTTTTTATCCCAAAATTGTTGCGGTTCTTTCTATTCAGTTCCAAAATACACCTTGACATAAAACAAGATTAATTCCCATTAAGTACAACTTTAAACCTCAAGAATAAAGAAAATTAACACACAAAAAGACAGAAAATAAAGGCATTAACAGCATTACCACACGTGGGTAGTCTATGTTTTGTAATTTTGTTGTATAGTGGCTCATGAACTGTTTTTATTAGGTTGGTTATGTTGATATACTTTATGATTTTATAAATTAACTTTTGACTGTCTTGTTGTTTGTAAAGGGCCTTATATATGAACTTTTGATATTGTCGTTGAGATTGATTTTGAGTGGACTTAAAAGTACAGAAGTTATGGTAGAATTTTAATGTGAATATAGAAGTGCATTTAAAAGTAATTTGCAAGTGTTTTGATTGAGTTTTGGGATTTTTAAATTACATTCATTATTTTGTCCAAATGTTTTTAAAAGATATTTAGTTAGCCTTGTATAGTTAGATTATGGGTACAGTAAATGTCCTTAGCACAGGTATGTGGCAGTTGTCATATGCCCGATGTGGTATCGGGCCGTGACAAGGTACATTTCTTCCATATATAATATTGGGGTTCCTACTATTCAAATCTAATGATGTTTCATTCTATTGTAGAAAATCAGCCTTTAATAAAGATGCGTGGCACATTACTAAGGAGAATCTTCTCCAAATTCAAGTACCACTTTAAATAATTTGTAATCCATCACTTATGTATTCTCTTATATACAAAAGGGAATAGAAAATTAGGCTTGCAGTCAGAGTAGTCCCCATGATTGGGTTGATCCACTATTATTAATAATAAGACCATTTAGAGTCGTAAGTTGTTTTTTGGTTTTTCATAACTAAAGAATTCTAAACTTCCACCGTATTCCTCTGTTTATTTTTAAATCACCTGAAATTCCTCTCTTTCAAAATTTCCTTTATACAAGTAGCTAGGAAGACTATATAGATGGTTTTGATCGAATTAGGGATGTTATTATGTGAAATTAGCCATTGAATCATGTCAATAAAGAAGTAGCTTCTACAGCCCCATTAACACTTAGTTTTAATCATACCTTATAGGTCTTTTAAGAAATCACCTAGGAAAAAAGGATGTGGTTTCTAAATCCCTCAAACACATAATTCACCTCGAAACTGTATTAAGGAAAGGTAGCCTCTCTATGGTTCTTGCCTATCTTATACAATAAGTTAGAGCAAGAAGGAAGAACTATGAATAATGGAACCATTCGACCTTACGACTCCTTTAAGTTAACTAGTTCCTACAAGTTTTATTGTTAAACTTACTTAGTGATTGGTTTAACCAAAAAAAAAAAGAATCATGTAAATTTTCATTAAGTTGATAGGTAGTAGTCAAATATTGAATTAATATTAAAAATTCAATCAATCGTGAGTGAGAAATGAAAATGTAGACTTTAGCTTTGAGGTCAACCATATTCCAGCATTGAAGAGCTTTAAAGCCTCTAATTAGTGGTTCATGACCTATCTAGTTGTCACACCATTTCCAATTTTACATCATACTCGTTCTTTCATTATTCCTCTCAACTTTAAAATTTACTTAAAGAACTAGGAGTGAGTAGCCTTAGGCTTAATGGCCCATAAATAACTACCTTTAAGGATGTAATTATAGATCTATCTGATCTATAATAGATCTTTGTCCAAAATTGTGTGCCAAAGTTTCTTCAACATTAAGACCTTATTAATTATACTGATTGAAATGATAACTAGACCACCCTCTTCCTTATGTTTTAACCCTGTCTAACCATTTCACTTTTATATACTGACCATCTGGAAGTTGATTTCCATATAAGAAACTCCTCATCATCCTCTTTATAGTTTTGATAGCTCCTATAAATAAAAGCATATTAGAATAATAGAATGTGTGTGTGCGTGTGTGTGTGTGTGTGTAATTGAGAACATATTTAATTAATTACAAACTCCCTTCAAAGGATAGATATTTATTAGTCCAATTTATCAGTTTATTCTGAATCCCTTTCACCAGCAGATAGTATTCGTTAAAGAAAATCCTTCTAGTGGTGATAGGTAAACTAAGATAGGTGAGTAGGCCTATTTCCTTACCATCCCCATGATGCCAATTATCCTCTCTTCCATTATGTCAACACTTGCTGCTAGGACAAAGTGACTTTTGTTAAGGATGACCTCTCTTCCATTATGTCAACACTTGCTGCTAGGACAAAGTGACTTTTGTTAAGGATGACCTCTAGAATTAAAAAATCTCCTTAAATTGGCTCAGAGAGGACATTAGAATTTGAATAGAGATAAGATGGGCCTTACAAAAGAGAAATAAGTCATTAGCAAAATACAAGTTAATAAAAACAAAAACCCTTTGAATTTCTTACATTGAACTGGAGTAATTGGGCGAACACGTCCATATATAATATAAGGAGGTATAGGGAAATTGGGTCACCTTGTCTTATACCTCTGGCTCCTTTAAATAGGTTAGTAAGGACCCCATTAATAAGAATTGAGTAGGAGGGAGTTATAATACAAGCTTGTATTCATTTAATGTATTCATTAGGTAACCTATCACCTCCAAAATCTAGAGTACAAAATTCCATTCCATACAATTAGAAGCCTTTATAAAGTCTATATTAAAAGAGCAATTTTCTAGAAAATTCTTCCTTTAATATCCTTTCATAATCCATTGAACAAAGGAAATATTATGCCCTATAAGTCTCCCCTCTATAAAAACATTCTGATTAGTACTAATAAGAGATCCCAAAACAATCTTCAATATGTTTGCCATGATTTTTGAAATCACTTTGTATAGGAAGTTTAATTAGGCAATAGTAAAATTCTCAAAAGAGCTAAGGTTTCTTGACTTATGAATCAAGAAAATAAAAGTTTTGTTATGCTTTTTTAATAATACGCCTATTATGGAAAATTTTGAGATCACATGTTTAACCATTAGATCTATTTCAAACTAAGATTTTTGGAAGAAGCATCTATTAAGTCCATCTGGCCTTAGAACTATATTAGGGTTTAATTAACTACTTTCTCAATCTTCCACTCCTCAACTAGCTTAACCAGATTAGCCATTTCCTTCTATAAGAATTTTTTAGAACAACATATCTAAAATGTTGAGAGGAAGAAGGGACTGCTTTGGATTTACTATAGAATGAGCCATTGAACTTCCCAACCTTATTGAATATTTCCTCTTGCCTTTTGAGAATCCTCCCATCCATAGATTTGATAAAGGTAATTCTATTATAACTCCTCTTAGCAACTATGGTTTCAAAGAAGAACTTGGCGCATCTTTCGCCCTCCTTAAGCCATTTGACCCTTGCCCTTTGCTCTAATAACTATCATAATTATTAATAACTGATAAGTCACTGTTCAAGCACTGATTCTTAGAGTTCAACAATATAGGATCCACTAGTTTAGTAGAAAGTTAGCTTTGGGCAATAGTTAATTTATCTCTAGCTAAAGAAATGGCTTACAATGTAGAGTTACCTATTTTTGCATTTAAAAGCTTCAGCTCATCCTGAATGGCCTTCAATTTTTGGATAGATATGAATTGTAAAGTACTTGCAACATCACACTTCATTTATTTCCTTAATACATCCTAAAAACCTTCCATATCAGCTAGGAAGTTATTAAAACTAAAGAGAAATCCATATTTTTATTTCTGGAAAATATTTTCCAATCCTTATTGAAGTGTGATTAGAGAAAAGGGGTTTGGAAAATAAGCAACATTTTTAGGAAATTAGATTAACCATTCCTGATTGATCAGTACATAATCTAATTTTTTCCTCAATGACCACACCAAGGCCTACTTACTACTCTATATAAAAGTGTGCCCCTAAGATTTGAGATCCATGATCCTTAAATAAATTGCCACCTTATATATATCACTTGCATTTCTACGTTCAAACTTTCCATATCCATTATGCTTAGGTTGTAGGCAATTATTATTCTTCCAAAAATATGATCTTAGTGGTACAAAATAAATCTACACTTTTCTTCCAACCTATTAAGCATTTTGAATTTCTCCAATCTGATTTTAGTTTCCAAAGGCGCATCTATGAATTTTCTTGAATGACAAAACCCCTTAAAGCTGAGTGCTTATTAAGTTAATTAATATCTCTAAAACATTCTATAAAATAAGGTCATTTATCAAAAGCTTTGTCTTTGGAGTTTTTACCTATGCTACTCCTACTAGCCATTCTTCTTTTTACACTGAATTTAAGTATTTGGGTCTCTTTCCTCTTGTGTATGATTAGACGATGAAGTGTGGCAATTTGTATCCATTAGAGTGGATTCTATTGAAAGCTAATTTTTCTTATGGGTGTCATTCGAAGGATTCATCATCCTCAAATTTATTTCCTTCATCTACCTTAGATGATTCCCCCTTATAAATCTCCAACCTAAATTTTCTCTTATGAAATTCCTGTATGAGTTTGTTCCTAGACTATAAATCCATTAATAGGAACTAGGTTTTCATCTTCCTCATTTAAACCTATAAGTTCATTGTAGTCACCCGTTCTAAAGACTTATCATGTTAGAATCCATCTTTTACTTAGGGATTTCAATGATGGTTTCCATTGATATTTAACCTATACATTGTCTTCAATTAGTGTCCCATCAAGTTGTAACCTCTTTATAGGAGTAAAATATAGTAAGTCTTTAGAAGTATCAATGTTCACACATATTCTAGCATAACTAATTCTCTTTCTCTTTGATGTATTTTCATCCATACAAATTGGTTTTCCCAAGTAGATGGAAATCAGACTAAGACCTTTTATAGTCCAATATTCAAGTGGTACACTGTAAAGATTCGTCCATATTAGAATTACCTTACTTTGACAACATTTTCTTGGAAAACAAGTTGTCATGGCTGAAGAAAAAGAGGTAAATTGGACATATAACAAGGGCCCTCTTCCACTACCTTTAGAGCTTAAGACTTAGAGTACTATAAGGAGTAGTGTAAAGAACAATCCTAGTGTTCTCTGATCACCTGCTTCTAACTCTTTTTAGTTGTTAAGTTAGGCAGGCTAAAAGAAGGTTTAGATGAGGATACTAAGCCTCCAAAGGATGATGGATCAATAGAAGGACCTAGAGGTTAAGGTTAGGTCATGTTAGTTTAACAATGAAAGGGCATTGGTGGAAAGTCATCAATAGTAAAAGGGGGTTAGTTGGTAAAACTAGAAAAGAAGGCATGTTAAAGACATTAAAAGATTATGAGATAAAACATAATCTATCTTCTAAAAGTTGTTACCAAAGAAGGGAAAAAGCCAAAGGTGGGAGAGCTAAGGAATAGGAGAAAGGCCATATTAGACTACCCCTTGAATAATGTTTTATGCATGAATTAATGGAGAGAAAATAACTTTCTTGAATTATGTTTTATATTCTTAACTTTATTATTGTTATCTAATATCATAATTTTTTTCATCTTAAAAAGGTGGATATTGTTGAACCAAGGGAGGCTTCAATTGATATTGTGATGATAAAATAAATTCATAAACTCAAGAAGATAGTGTATAAAGTTGGTAAAGAGAAGTTGAAGTTTGTAATTGATGAAATGAAGATTGAAACAAGAACAAAAGGATATCAAGGCTCATGAAGATTATTTTACATCTTGTGTTATTATTTGTAAGCTCACTTTGTTAATTTGATTATCTAAAAGACTCACAATGCATACTAGTTGCATCTTACTTCATTGTATGAGTCTTTACAATCACCAAGAGGCATTGAAGCTTTTGATTTAATATAAAAGCCTTTTGATCTTTCAAATATTCTTTAAGGACTATTTTAAAAAGTTTTTAATCATGTTTGGATTAAATAAATTAGTTCAAAGCATTTAAAGTTGATAAAATCATGTTTTTAGAGTGATTGATCATCCTATATAAGTTAGCAGTCAACAAATATAAGTTAAAGTTGTTAAATTTGATGTACCGAGAGCTTCTAACAACATTGGTTGATGTATTGATTTACTAATGTACCATATTTGTTGACTTATAAGGTGTACTAGTCGACCAATGTTACAACGACTAGTGAATCTGGTATTGTAAATGCATATTAGTAGACCCTTATGTTATATTGATCGACCGGTGCACTATATATAGTCATTATAATGACTAATTTTTTTGTGCCAATGGATAATTTGAGACCTAAAACACTATAAATAGGTATTTTCCCATTAGTTTTAGAATTAATAAGGTTTTAGGTATCATATATACATATTACAAAGAGTTTTCAATCAATTGAGCATCATTGTGTCACATTTATGCGATTGAGCCTTTTTAGGGTTATCAACTGAATAAGTGAGTTTTTAAGTTGTAATACTTTGTTGGGGTGTTAAATATTATACTTGGGGGTTAATCCAAGTGGTATTAAGATTCCTCTTCACCTAGGAAGAAGTCTGTAAGAAAGGTCACTCTTTATCATGAAAGATTATACAAAAGTTGTTCTTCTCCTTGAAGGAAGAATTATAGTGAAATTCCAAGAAGAGTATTGAAAGTGAATGTAGGCAAAGGTTGTTTGCAAAACCACTATAACTCAATTTGCGTTCTCTTGAAACTTAGGAACATACCAAGAATTTAATGTGCTAATAATTCCATCATTTATTTTAATCTGCACTGAACCACTGCATTTGACAACTTGCTTTCTTTCATCACCTAATCTGATAGTAATATTCCATTCTTTAGAAGAACAAAATTAATCTTTATTGAAAGTCATATGATAAGATGCACCATTGTCTATCTCTTACCAATTGGTATAACAGAACTACTCACAGTCAAAACATCATTCATTCCCTCTTCTATCCTTTTTATTGGAAGTATCATAGATTATAACAACACTTACTTTTCCATCTATTTCTCTTTTCTTGTTTCCATTCTTCTGTTATAGATAGTCTAACTTAAAGTGTCCTTTTTCTTTATAGATAAAGTATTGAATAGCTTTAGTCTTCAATTTGGATAATGATTTACTTATATTTCCTGTATCCTTTTCCTTATTCCTTTCTCTGCCAACAAACATACCCATATTTGATGCATTTTCATAAATGCTAAAAACCTTTTTTATTTAATTCTTTTTACTGTAAAGCACCTTTTCCATCACTAACAAAAATAGTCTTTCCACTATACAATATGATATCAACAAAATTATTGTATAAATTATCTAAAGAACACCAACGTGTAGCTTAATCCTTATCCTCAATTTTAACCCCAACACCTTATAAATCTAAAACTATTTGATTAAAATTATCAATAAGACCTTGCGCTTGTGTAATTTATGTCATCCTCAAGGTAAATAAATGTTGCTTTTAATATAAACGATTCATAGGTGATTATTAAAAAAAATACTTTCAAGTCATTTCTATAACGAAAAAATGACATTTTTAATCAACCACCTCTCTTAAAACCTCATCACTGAAATTCAATAGTATTGTGGTGTATGTCTATGATAAAATATATTCCTTTTCCAATGTCTCCAAATTCTGTGAAAATTTTTCTCCTCTTTTTAAAACTATTGTGTATCCCAATTGAATAACAATCGCCCTTATCTTTAGCTTCTATAGAGTAAAATTAATCAATCCATTAAATTTCTCAATATTGAACTTATGAAAAGACATCTTGTCAACAAAGATATATGCTCTGAAATCAATTATTGAGATACCAAATTGTTATAAAACCAGTTGCACACAAATGAAAATAATATAGGAATAAATAAAATACAAAAATTTACATATTTTGACCAATTATGTGACCTAGATCCACGACAAAGAGAATTTGTTATTTCTGTGAGAAAGACGATGCAAGGAGAATAAAAGACAATAACCATCTCAATCTCCCAGAGATTCTACCTTATAAAACATCTATAAAGGTATATTTATAGCTTAGAATTGTTAAGAAATCACCAACAAATTTCTTAGAGATTTGTAGAAATTTCTAGATTTAGGAAAACTCTAGAATTGTAAAAAAAAATAAAAAGAAAAAAATAGAAAAAGAAAAATCTAGAAAAATCTTGCAAGTGGACAACTTGCAAATCTAGAAGTTTCTTGCAACTTGTGCAAGTTGGCAAGTGGCAAGTCTAGAGTCTTCTAGGTTGGTGGTGCTTGTCTATAAATAGGCAATAGCACCATTTGTTGTGTAACCCATAAGTTAAGAGAGAAGTGAGTTAAGAGAGAGGAGTTAAGAGAGAAAAGTGTGGTGTGTGTGTAGTGTGTCTCCAAAAGTCTTTTCTATTCTTCTTGTTTTGTACAAATCCTTTGATATTTTGAGTCTTGTATTTGCGTCTGTTTATTAATAAAATTATCGTCGTTTTTTTAACACATCAATGCTTCTAGCTGATTACTATTACTGGACTATGATCCCTCTGTTAGTTTTCAAGAAACTTGATCAATTTGCAAAGTGAATAATTTGTCCATTTTATTTTTGCTTTCCTCTTCTTTATGATGGTTTCAAAAGTTTTCTTAGTATCATTTGATAAATACAAGCATAGCTCACTAATTTCATCGCGGTTATCATTTGGAAAAAGTAGATAATACTTTTCCAACCTGTAAACTTCTTCTCATTGGATCAAGAAAAGACTACTAACAGGAGATGTGGAAGTTCTACTAACTTTCAAGGAACAAGCACTAGCAGGAGAATGATTGAAGCAAATTCTTGCAACAATTAAATGATTTCATCTATAACACGAGCCCTTTTGAACAGTGTCACAAACATTTTAGAAATTTCTGTGGGTCGTAACTCTTGCAAGTTATGATACTTTAAAGGTACTATAAAGACTAATACTTCTATCAAAGTTGTTGGCAATTGGAAAACTATTGTTAAAAACTTCATTTTATTATAATAATTATATTAAGACTTAACTGCTAATAAGTTTTATTTCTACATAGTTGAAGAAGAAAGCAGTAACATGATATTTGGTACTTTGATTAACATTTAGAGACCTAATTGCGCATAAAAGCATCTCTGATCAAATGTAGTTTCCTATTGACATCCCCTGCATTCATTCGATCATTGGGCAACTCGGATGAACATGTAACTCCAATTTCCAATACTGCTAGTAAGCAATTCTGCACCTTTGGTTTCATGGAGCTCAAGTTCATATTGATCTCAACTGCGTTGTTATCATTTTTTCTGGAGGTTGCTTCTCCTGTAGCTTCTGTTTCAAGAAGAACTGGGTCTACTATATGCTCTAGTCTTTGTGGCATGGCCATGTGAATAAAGTCTCTAATATTCAATCCGTGTTTAAACATTTCGTCAACTGGTCTTCTTCCTGAGAACATTTCTAAGACTAGGATGCCATAGCTGTATATATCTCCCTCTTTTGATGCCTCACTGCCCATTCCATATTCTACAATCAATGAAATAATGAAAAGGTCATTTGCAACAAATTAGCTGATCTTTTTGTTAATTGTCTAGCTAATGTGATGAACAAAAGTGATAATTGAACATGATAAAGTCTAAAGCAACATTAAAGGGAAAGAATTTGGTACCTGGAGCAGTATAGCCAATCGTCCCCTTTATCCTTGTAGTGCTAGTT
>JAOSBK010000008.1:14865503-14887650 GCA_027568895.1 Erythroxylum shatona
AACAGAGTGCAGAGTGTTTTTACATTTTTCTTCTATCTGATTCAGTTTATCACTTCGTTTGATTGTATATTCCAACATTTTTTAATTTCATCAAGAAAATATTTAGCACACTTTAAAATGGCAATAGAGAATAGAGATCTTCTCCTTTTTTCTGCAGCTTCTCTAAAGCAGCCTGAAGTAGGATTTTGCACTTACTACCTGATCACAGCTATTCTTATACTCGGGAACAATCTCTTAAGTAGGCTATCAAGAACTCTGAACATGTATGCCTAATGTCCTCTTGTTTATCCGGAAGGAACGTAACTCTCATAGATATACTAACAGTCTTCATTAATTGGATTAAAGCAATCTTAATTGCAAAAAATCTCCAGTCTTCTCACTCTCCTGACAAAGTTATTGTCAGGAAAAATCTCTAATGTGGTTTTTTTTTATAGTTTCTATTTTTCTATTTTTCAGTTTTCTTTTAAATAAAAATAGAAATATGTTTGATTGTTAATGTCAATTTAGTTATATTTTTAATAATAATAATAATTACATATTAGATAAAATCTAAAGATAAATTTTTAATTAAATATATTTATTTTAATCTCTTATATAATATTTATTAATAAACTATTATTAAAATAAATAATTTAAAAACAAATTTTATTTAATATATTTTAATTATTAAAATAAAATTTATTTGAAATTTATATATTTTAAAGACATTTTAAAGACATTTTATTTATTAAATTTATTTTTAATTTAATTACAAAAATTAAATAAAATTATTAAGTAAAATTAAATGATTCATAATTTATATTAATTTTAGTTCATTAATATAAAAATAAAATAAAATTATTTGTAGTTTTATTACTAATTAATATATTAAATAATTATATATGGTTGGATCGGTCGTGCTAGGCCCAGGTCCAACCCGAGGATGGCGTGTAGGCCAATCAACCCATTCCCAAGATAATGAGTCAAACACGGCAGGTATTTACTATATAAGTTCATTATCTCCTCATGATGCAGGTACGACTCTAATAACCCTGATACTCTTTATTCATAGACACAAAACCTACGACAAAGAACTGGCTTAAGCATCGGAGGGGCGAGCCGGCGATCAACCCCTGATGTGCCTTTATTGTTTTTGCAGATACTTCCTAGCTGAAATCAATGAAGCCCATGGATCCAATCAACGGCGCCCAGCCTCAGCAAAATCAGACTGAACCAGTGCTAATCTAAGTCATACACCTTAAAATTAAGGTACAACATAAATAAATGACAAGGAATATTATAACATAGAATAGACTATAAAATGAACTCTAAATATAAAATATTTTAAGAACTTCAAAACATCACGGTTTCAGAATTTTTGTGCGTCCTAAGACAAAGTATTTAAAGATCTTACGTTTTTGAATGTGCCAAAAGCAAAATAATTAGTTGAAGGAGTATAAAACAATTAAAATGGGTAACAATTTAGAGCATTACCGAATCAAACCGACACGGTAGGTTTCTCTATTTTCCTGGCACGCCAACTTGCATCCTATCAATACATACGTAGAAAATACTTGGTCATGCATTGGATGATTGCACTGAAGAATACACAACATTACTAGTGCAGAATGTAGATGGAGTATGTTTCCCGCGAAGAAGTTCAACTGGAAAATATATCCCTCCTTTTTGGTAGTGGTGATTGCATGCTTGGTGCATTGACTTGACTACTGAGTGTTGCAGTTCGAGACGGATCTTATTTTTTTGAGTTGTGCTTTCACTGAAATCAACTGACCGCGGTTTAGAGTTTAGACAACTCTAATCATCACAGCTCCAAGGAATTACTTCAACCGTTGTCATTTCAAAGATCCAAGTCTTTCCATGGCATAACTAATAAAATTAAATGTTCTCTTGGGTGTTAAATACTTTTCACGTTTAACTAATTCAATCTATCAAACGTCTAAAGCAGGAAACTATAGATTATTTATTAAGAGGACTTAGGGAATGACGTCTCTTGCTTCTTAGACTCTGAGAGTTATATAATGGTTACTACTATTTATTTATCAATGGAGCTTCTTATTGGTAATTCAAAAGAACAATTAAGATAAAAAAGAATCATTGTACACAACATTGACTAAGCAGCGTTGGATGCGCAATTGGGTATCAACTCATATGAAGGGTTAATGATGTTGAAAGTCATATGCATACACGAAAATTTGAAGGGTTTGTGCAGGAATCTTCTCAAGTAACTTTGGAATGGAATTTGCTTTCAGTACTAAATGAATTAACAAATCCAACCCAGATTCTCTTTTAACTTTTGTTCTGTGAAGAAGCATATACATCCGCATATAATGGTTATAATCTGATTAAATATACAAAAATAATAATTAAGAAGCTAGATATATGGTATGAATCTCCTTAGATCTAGCAGGTCATATGTTATTCTGTGCTCGGGATTTAATTTCTATTAATTATTCCAATTAAAAATTAAATTGTTGTGCAACAAAAAGGAAGATTTAAATTGTTATGCTCTGAATCTCATCAACTTATTTATCAATTAAACAACTTGGAATGGCTTTTTACGTGATCTGTAAAGATTTGGGATAATGTTCAGGGGTATGCCATTCATTAATAACGTGCTTCTTTTGTTTGTTTGGTAAGGCAAGTGGATTTGAACCTGAAGCATTGTCATTGAACTACCAGGAAACAAACAATCCTAATCAACTACAGAAATGAAGAAAGTAACATTTCAACCAAATTGTTTGAAGAAGCATACCAAATACATGGTGGAAATTGTTATCATTAGTGATTTAGAAAGTCACTTTCTAAAGACTTCCTAGTCATATGTTAAAGCAGACCATGACTACTGGTTTCTACTCCAACTACCCTCTAAAATTTCCAAGTCGTCCAATA
Organism: Erythroxylum shatona; assembly: GCA_027568895.1. Classification (NCBI taxonomy): domain Eukaryota; kingdom Viridiplantae; phylum Streptophyta; class Magnoliopsida; order Malpighiales; family Erythroxylaceae; genus Erythroxylum; species Erythroxylum shatona. Next base: position 14,868,393 of record JAOSBK010000008.1, read on the forward strand.
CCAAAAGTTTCTTGCTAAAAAAAAAAACAATTTCGGGTGGCCACGTCTAGTATTCTAATCCAGGAAAAAGAAATTCAATTATAGTTTTCCTAGAGGTTATTGTCAAAGATAGCTGGCTAAGAGTACAAGAAACGGATGCACTCAAAAGAGACCTATTTGGAGACTATTTCGGATAAATGAAGACCGGTAAGTGACTAAGTAAGTCGTGAATTTATATTATGTTTTGTGAATGTTGATAAATACCCACTTCAAGTTGTCCGCACTAATCTTTGCCTGACGTAAATAATAAATAATATTGGCCATGGGGTCATAAGATCACCTCTCGATCATCTTGTTGCTTCAGGGGAGGATTTGATCTTTTTAAAACGAATCAATTTGTTTGAGGACACGAAACCCCTGAAGTCAAAAAGCAAGATATATATCAAAGTGAAGCCTCAAACAAGCAAAGCAGAATTTCATTTATGCTTGCTTGCGATACTATATATATTGTTATTACCAGTATTATATACAACCATCAAATGAATCGTCAATATCAATTTTGGTAAACCTTCTAATTAAGTCATATTTAATGTTTTAAGTTGATTTCTAGTTCGTACCTACTGTTTTTGTTTACCATATTTAATATGTGTATTTTCTAAAACTATTCATCTCTAATTATTCAGTAAACCTTATATTGTGTATTGTTATATTTTCCTGATATTGATAATCGTCTTTCATAGCTTTTTTCATTTATTCTCTTATTTTCGTGTTTCCATTTCATGTAACTTAAGTTATATATCAACATTGGATACAATGTATAGTCCTTCAATTATTATGCTTTTTGGTTATGGTACAACGGAATATGAGCATGCATAACTGATCAGGCAGACAAACTTTTTCCTAATATATATTGAATTAAAAAAAGGCTATTATTAATCGGGTTTTCTCATATGTCAATACCAAGCAGGAATCAAACCAAAACATCACTGTAGTTAACTTAGCCCTCGTGCTCTTTCTCTTCAACATTTCCAATATAAGTGTGTTTTAGATGTTAGAATTGTAGTTTAATCTTAACAACTGTTGGATAATTCAGGTATAATTTTATTAGATGATCTATTTAAAAATAAAATTTATAATTTTTATTTAAAATTAAATTTATAAAAATAAATATATCCAAAATCTTTAAGAATAGATATATAAGAAGTCAAAAATTTAAAATTTTGTTGGAATTGAAATTATTTTCTATAATGGTTGTTCAAAAAATTGTGCGTACATAGTTTAATTATGAAACAAATTTGTTATGAGAATGTCATTATGATAGTGTACTCTGATACTTCCAAATTTGGAGACAAATTAATAATTTCTGCTGATTACAAGGTAATTTATCAGAGTATGGTGAACCCAAGTTCACTTCAATCATTTTCCCTTAGAGCAATCATTTGAGGTGGGTGATTATGACCCCAATAAAAGAAGATAATGACATCACCATTGTTATATCGATCGGTCAGTCTTTCTCATTTACGCGTCTTTCCTTTACATTCTCCATTGTTCTACTTCTACCATTTTCACTTGATTCGATTTGTTAAAGTTTTCACCATTAAAATAACTATCTAATAATGACTAATAAATTTGTTCTTACGTTAGACTTAACATATAATTTGTCAAACTCGTGTAGTTAAAATTACCTGCAATAAATGTGTCAACAAAATTACCGCAATCTGTTTACATGCTATATATAATTTTTCCTGCTTCGTTTCCAATCACTTTAGTTAGGCATTCACTTATAACGTTTAACACAATTGAATTGGTACTTAAAGTGATGTTTAAGTTAGTTTGTGTAATCTAAATTAGCTATTGCAACTTCCTAAATCATATATAAGTTAAAAGTAAGGGATTACGGTTGATCTTTAAGAGACCTACACAAAATTATATAACTCATCTCTCTAAGTGTGAAAAAAATTTGAACATAAGAAATCAGTGTTTAAAGTGTAAAAGGAATTTAATCATTTGCGTTTGTCTTCGTATGACAGCTTCATCAAGCAATAAAATTACTTGGGTGCCAGCAAGATTGTTCTGGAAGGGCAAAGAAAGTATTGTTATAGTTATGATGAAAGTTGAAAAGATCTCGGAGAAGGACTACAGTTTACAGAAGAAGGCATGTAAGTAACAATTGACTAGAAGCTACGTTTGCAGTATCCTCTGCTCATTAATTTACATCATATTCTCGTAAGGTAAAACCACCCAAAATTTATATAATCCCATCTACAACAAACTGGGAAGACAGAAAGAATCATTGAAAAGGATATGGATAAAGGAAAAAGAGAAGAACAGACACCATCAAGATTTGAAGGTGGCAAAAAAAAAAAAAAAATGTTTTGCAGATGGTCAAGTAAATCACTGGATTTCAAATATCACCTTACTCCTAATAAAAACAAAAAACAAAAAACAAAACCGTGACCTTAAACTTGTCCAGATGGGCAAAGCGTGCATGAGACGGGCTTGGCAAAGTACGTAGGGTTATGATCACCGGCCATGATCACAACAATCTTTGGTTCTACATCCACCGGAGACATCTGAACTTGTTTGTCTGATCTTTCTTGGTCAGCCTCAGTACTGGAAGGTGGTGGTTTTCGGTAGGAGCAAGCAAGAATTATCAAAGCCACCGTGATAAGTCCTAACATGAGCGCCAACCCAACAAAGAGGTAAGGGACAGGGGAGTTCCAGTGGCCGAACCCTCCGCCAGATGTGCTTGTTCCGGACGCAGAATTGCTTTCAGGAAACATTTGCTCTCTCTTTCTCTCACCTGGTTACAGTGTTATTGGCGTAAGACAATGAGTTAGGTGGTCATTGCATTTATAGGCTTAAGTAAGTTTGGCGTTCCATGAAATAGCGGTTTTATAGATTAGAACAAAGGAAATGGAGAGAGAAAGATATATTAAAGCAATCATAATGTGTATTATACATGTAAAAGTGGATATTAGATGATTCTTTCTTCCACTCTACTTATGCCTAAGAGGGCCATTATTGATTGATGTTGAAGTTTGATTTCGTGGTTCAGTAAAATATGGTAACAAAATTACCATGCATGTTTCTCAAACAAAACTGCAGTATTCTATTTATTCATTTATTGTTCCTTTAGTAAAATAGAGTAATTAATTACACCTAAATTCTATTTGTTCTGTACATGTGAATTATGAAAATGCTTGAGATTTCACAACCCTAGATCATGAATAATTTGAATTTTTGAAAGTTTGCTTATGTTATATATGAATCATCTATAAGAATGTGATTTAGGATTGAGTTAAAGTGAGAATTCAGATTTACATTGAACAATTCAGATTGGAATGTGAAGTTAATATGATATTTATTGATTTAAATTTATTTTTTAGTAATTTTAATAGGGTATCATGTATAACAATGATTAGGAACTTGAGCCCGAGGCATGTTAACGTAGTTGTTAGTATTATGAAAGTAACATTCATGTGTTCATGTAGTTAAAAAGTGAGTAGTTAATGTCATTTTATATGTTAATTGACATGCCATTAATTTAACTGTAAATCTGCCAATGACAATTAAATTGAAATTAGAAAAAACACATCTTAACCCTTAAAATTGACTTCCTTTTTTTTTTTTTTCCTTTTCTCACTGTAGATGGCTCCAAAAATAATTGCCAAAACTCATTGGCATATTTACCCGTTGGATGATACATTTAGTTCTTCTCTTATGCGATTAAGTTTTGATGATGGGGAAATTCATGTCAGAACAAAGAACCAACCGACAATGAAAAGAAGAATAAATGTAAAATAGCCCCCAAGGACGGGGCATTTGCTTATCCACATCAAATTACGAAGGGACCCACTAAACGTGTCCTTGAGTCTCACGTATTCCTTAATTTCTCACTTTGATGATCATCCTTGACGTAGAAAATTACCCATTTCTTGATCAAAATTCTTTCCTTTCCCATCCCACAAATTAATGGATTGTCCGAGCAACTTGTAAGCTGTGTGTACTTGAAAATAGATCACAACCCTTTCCCTACTTTATTGTTCTTGTATACTTTCTAGAATTTAAATAAGAAAACACTTTTAACGTTCTCTTATAAGAGTTTTAGACTCAATGATAAACCTAATTTTATAGCTAGTTTAACGGGAAAGAATAAGGAATAGAATTTTCCATTAAAATCACGTCAAAAATACTATAAAAATCTTAATATAATATTTTAAAGTTAAATATGAAATCATAAGATTTCATATGGTCAAAATGAATTAGCTAGAAAGTTAGTATCTAAATAAAATTTTTTCATTGTGATGATTGACATATGAGAAGTAAGAATATCAAATATAAATAGGAAATATTGAAATGATTGATAAATTTTAGAATAAAAATTAGTGAAGTTTATTTATACATAGAAAAAATTTATAGCATATTAATTGCTTCAAGTTAAAACATGTAACTTCTTATATATAAACCGTTTTCTTATTATAATATGTCTTATATAAAATACAATATTTGCGAGATCCTATTATGAGAGGTGTGTAGTCGAATCAAAAATAAAAGAACGGCACTATGTGAATCCACATTGAGGATTGAAGCTGAGAATTGATTCGTTATGGCAAAAATCATGACATACAGTGTCTTTCTGTATCTGTATGCCACAAATAATATTTGTGTACGTAAAAGCTAAAGGCCCGGATTCATCATAAATAGCCCCATACAGATAAAGACCTTTAACTAAGTCTATTCTCATAGTTAATGTGCCCATCTCGCGCGAAGAAAGATGAAGACGACATTTCATTGCATTTATTGAGCAGTTGCTTGTCTGGGTTACCTAATTTTTTGTCAATTTTTGTAGTAATTATTTATAACACACAAACCGTACTATCAGGGTAAGGCCTCACTTCAGGGTTACGATTCCATATCCACCGATTCTTGGAACAAAAGCTACCAAATTCCTGGCTCAGAATTTAGTATATAGTTTTGTATATTAAATTAAACAAAACGAGTGGCTTTAATATAATACAAAGTATTTTTCTATTCTTTTATTTTAATTTTTGTTTTGATATCAATATTAAAATTTTTGGAAAAACATGCTACTTTAAAATTCTATATTTTTAGTTTATGAAACTAATAGGTTTGCCATGCTACACATCATAATATATATACTTCAGTTAAATCTTTTCAAGAAATTCTTTTTCACAAATATTATCAAAAAGATTATAGTAACAATATGATTAAAATTCTTGTTTCTTGCATAAATTTATTATTTATTAGAATATTATTGTATTAGAAGAGTGAAGATATGATGTAATGACTTTCTTTACTTAATTAAGTCAATGTACTCTGGGCATAAGGTTCCTCACTTTATCAGGGTCGGAGGAAAATAATCAATGTATATATGTAGTCTTTTTTTGGTAGTTTTTCAAAAATTCTTTAAATTACTAAAAGAATTTAAAATTTTCAAAATATTCTTAAAATTTTATAAAATTAATCAACTCAAAAAATGAAAACAATTCTAATTAATTAATTTGAATTATTTTATTTCAGCTTGAACTTTGTGGTTTGATTTAAATAAAAATATTATTTAAATGATTTGATTTATAATACTAATAAAAAATAATTTAAACCTATCATTGTTTACCCTTACCTGTCTTAAACAATTTGAATTAGGAGTGTGAAATAGCGCATGCCACCTTTTCCTAAGTAAGATCGTACGTCTTCCTTAACCGCAGTATAACCCTTCACCAAATTAAACTCAATTTCCCTGATATTGAATCCTCCTATATGTATGTCCATTCGCAGCTGCTACACGAGGGTGAAGTGCAACTATTACTATTAGGCAATCAAAACTGAGATTTAGAATGATGGGAGCTAGAGGATAAGGTTTTGCTGTCAAAGGAGTCTCAATAATGGCAGTGGGTAGAGTTGATAATGGGTCGGCTTATCTGAGCCTGACTGACTTTTTACATGTAGTTTGAAATTTACTTAAGTTTAAATTAATATTATTTTAATATAATTAATTAAAATAATTTTATATTCTTATATTTTCAAAATGGAAATAATATTATTTTATCGATTTTGAATAATTTTATTCAAGACACATTTAACTTAAATATGATTTGTGTGAATTTAGAGTGAATTAAACAAAAAACATCTAGCTCTAAAAGTAGGTAAGCTAAGCTAATTTCAGATTAAAACAGTTACAAGTTGAAGCATTGTATTAAAATATATTATTAAATCAATGAGAGAAATTTTCAACTGAAAAAAACCTACTTCATAGAAATTTGAAGTAAAAACAGTTTTGACTAAAATTGCGTATCAGAAGATTTTTTTTTTTACTTTGAATTTAGACCAATCAATATATTAGTAAATACATGTTATTATCTTCTTTGTTTCTTAAAAATTAAATAAAATTTTTGCAATGTTGTCATCTAAACCACGTACAGTGTATGCGTATATGTAAATGGTTGCTTAGCAAGTGAGGAAATGAGTATAATTGTTGAAATATGAAGTTTCATCATCATTTTTTCTTATTTTCTCTCTCATGGTAGTTAAGTTTGTTATCATTGTTTAAGTGTACATATTCTAGATTATTCTTATGATAAGGTGTAAATAATGAGCTGTATTTTTTTTTTTTTTGTTACAAGCACACAATCTTCGTGCTCGTTTTTTACATATTGAATCATTTGTAATAGTTCAAAGTAATGAAGAAAACTTTCTCATCTACTGTGTTTTCTTCTTCTTTCATTCTATTTTCTTCTTCTACAATGACAGAAAGTTAAATTTGCCGTTGTTTCCTCTTACTCATAATTTGTTCATGGTATCAGAGCCAAGCTTCTTAAATCTGTGAGTTTTACTACCCAATTTTTAAACTTAACAACTTGTTTTATTTTTCATCATGGCTAATAAAGATGAAGTTGTTGATCCTTCAAATGGAACTATAAACATGACTCAAATTCTGATGATCATTTATTTTTACAAGGATATGATAACCCTGGAATGGCCCTTGTAACTGTATTGCTCAATGATAATAATTTTCTGACATGGAACAAATTCGCGAGGAGAGCTCTAGCAACTAAAAACAAATTGGATTTTATCAATGGTAGCTTAGTGGAGCCAACAGATGAAGCTATTCGTTTGAAATGGAGAAGGGTGGATGAAATGGTTAGCTCATAGATAATCAGTTCCATACATAAGGATATAGCAGAAACCTTTATCTATTTTACCTCTGCTAGAAAAATTTGGAAAGAAATGGAGGAGTAGTTAGGTGAAAGCAATCGTCCTCAGATTACCAGATTCAAAGACAGATCTCTTCTATGGAGCAAAGTAATTCTTCTGTTGTTATGTATTACAGTAAAATGAAGAAATTGTGGGAAGAACTAAATGTTCTACAACCTTTTCCCCAATGCTCTTATGGTTTAATGAGATATTGTACTTGTAATGCTGCTGGAAATTTTCTAGACATTATATCTCAAACTAAACTCATTCAATTTCTTATGGGTTTAAATGAAATTTATGATAATGTTAGGAATCAGATCTTAGTTCTAGAACCTATGCCTTCAGTTAACAAGGCTTACTCAATGATTCTGGGGGTAGAAAAATAGAAGAATGTACAAACAAAATTTTCAGAGAATACTGAAGTGAGTGCTATGATGATTAAAGGAATTCAATCTAGAGTTGATGCTAATAGAAGTATTTCTTATATGAAAAGGGAATTACAGAAAGTAGATGATAGAAGCTGTGATTATTGCAAAGGAGGAGGATATACTAACGATACGTATTTTAAACTTTATGGGTATCCAGATTGGTAAAAATAGTTGAAGAAGGGCAAAGCTGCAGCTGCAAAAGGACAAGTTAATATGGTTAACAATCCTTTTGAGAATAATCCTAGTTATGATGTGAAAGAATCAGTGAATTAGTGGTCACTTGCAGTCACAGAGATGCTTCAGCAAGAGATTACCAGGATTTTGAAAGGGAAGCAGATGGCAACAACAGAGCAAGTGAATTTTACTCAGATCTCAGATTTTGCAAGTAATTATGTCCTAGAACCTATATTTGATGGGCTTAAAGATGAATGGATTATGGACACTGGTGCAACTAACCATATATATGCATTTAAACACTCATTCACCTAAAAAAACCTTAACCAAATTTTTTTTTGTTCATTTACTTGAGGGAACTGTCAAACAGGTCAAATCATATGGTGATGTGATATACATGATAATATTAAATTGAAAAATGTTCTATACATTCCTGGTTTTAGACACAACCTACTGTCAGTAAGTAAATTGGTTGAGAGGAAATTCTTGTGTTGAAGTGTTTACCTGAAATTTTGACCTAAAGACTAATAGAGTCATTAGAGTGGGGAAATTGAAGGGAAACCTATATATACTTGATTCCAGTTCATACATACCAGACATTATCCATAGATATTGCAATTTTCTCAATCTAGTACCTAGTAGAGCAAATGTTTGTTGCTTAAATAATGTAGTTAATGTCAGTATTCCTATATGGTATCAAAGATTGGGGCATCCTTTAAACATTGTATTTAAACATTTACCTTTTATGAAAGAGATTGATACTTCTGTTAATTGCAGTATTTGTCCTTTTGCAAAACAAACCGGATTGCCTTTTCCACAAAGCAGTAGTAATGCAAATGACATTCTTGAATTAATTCATGTTCACATATGGGGACCGTATAAACATGCTAGCATGCTAGGAGAACATTATTTCCTCACTAAGGCAGATGATCTAAGTAGATGTACATGGACATTTTTTACGAAAAATAAGAGTCAAACAACATCCATTTTGAAGAATTTTATTGTCATGGATAAAAATCAATTTGAGAAGTCGGTCAAGAGACTTAGAACTGACACCCCAAATGAATGTCTATTCTTTGCAATAAATACCTTGCCTCACAAAGACAAGTTTTCTCCGAGAGCTTTTAGGAGTGTTTTCTTAGGGCATTCACTAGAGCAAAAGGGTTTTAAGCTTTATGATCTAGACAACAACAACAATGGTTGTTTCTAGAGATGTTACATTTTATGAACATATTTATCCTTTTACAACCAAGGAAGATTATGTCATTATGTCCCCAAACAGTGAAATTCCTTTACCTATCATACCTGACACCCCAAATGAATTCATGGAGGAGGATGTTATATGTAATAATCCTATTGAGCATACATAAACAGAACCTGAGAATGACAATGATTAGCTGCAAACCAGTAATTCATCCTCATCTGCACCTACATCTGGAGTGGCTCCTATTAGACATAGTATAAGATTTAGAAAACCTCCAAATTGGATGAATGACTATGTTTTAAACATTGAGCGTAGTATATCAAGCTACCAAAAACCCCTACATGTAAATAAACTAACCAAATACACTCCTTCTACCTACCCATACATTGTATTGAAACACTTATCAAATGCACATATATGTTTTGTTGCAATTTTTTTGGAAGTTTATGAGCCAATATCATACTAAGAAACAAAGGTCAATCCAAAATGGGTGAAAGTTATGGATGAAGAAATTGAGGCTTTAGAAAATAACAAAACCTTGGAGACCACTACGTTACCAGTAGGTAAGAAGCCTATAGGATGCAAATGGGTATTCAAAGTGAAACTAAAGGAGGATGGGAAAGTTGACAGATTCAAGGCAAGATTGGTAGCAAAATGCTACAGTCAAGTTGAAGGGGTAGATTTCGATGAGAGTTTTTCACCTGTGGTTAAGGTAGTGACTGTTAGAATTTTCTTTGCTATTGCTACATCAAAGTCATGGAGTCTACACCAACTTGATATTACAATGCATTTTTGCATAGTTATTTAGATGAAGAAGTATTTATGGCATTACTAGAAGGATATGACAAGGCTAAACCAACTCAATGAGGAAATCACTATATGGACTCAAACAAGCCTCTAGATAATGGAACACAAAAATGACAATGAAATTGCAAAAGTATGGTTTTAAGCAATCATGTCATGTTAATTGCCTTTTTACCCTTTCTAAATCCAATATATTTCTAATTTTGCTAATGTATATGGATGATGTTCTAATTACATGAACTTCCAAAAGAGAGATTGTAGTAGTAAAATCCTTTATGCATGATAAATTTACCATCAAAGATCTTCAACATGCAAAATACTTCCTTGGTTTAGAAATAACAAGATCTGAAAATGGTATTTATATTAACCAAAGGAAATATGCTCTAGACTTGATTCAAGATGCAGGGTTAACGGGAAGTAAACTTACTACTACACCATTAATTAAGGGGCACAAGATGAGTATTGATGATGGTCCAAAATTAGAAGATCCTTATTCATACCAATAATTAGTGGAAAGATTACTATATTTGGGATATATAAGACCTGATTTGACTCATGCCACACAACAACTTAGCTAATAAGTACATGATCCTAGGCAGCTTCATTTAAAAAAAGCTTTGCATGTTTTGAGATATATCAAGAACAATCCTTCCTTAGGATTGTATTTTCCAGCAAACAATTCCTTGAGATAAGAGGCTTTCTGTGATGTAGATTAGGGCTCCTATATTGATAGCAAAAAATCATTAACAGGATAATACATTTTTTTAGGAAATTCTCTTGTTAGTTGGAAAACAAAAAAGTAAACCGTAGTGTCAAAAACCTCAATTGAAGTAGAGTACATAGATCCATAACATCAATGGTATGTGAATTGTAATGGATATCATATATCCTAGGAGACTTTCAAATTCCAGAATCAATTCCTATACCTCTTCACTGTGACAATCAGGCCGCATTACATATAACAGCCAATCCAGTTTTTCATGAAAGAACAAAATATGTAGATATTGATTGTCACATTATAAGGGAACAATTCAAGTTAGGCTTCATTTCACCAAGAAAAATCTCTTCATCTCAACAATTGGTAGATTCTTTCACAAAAGTTCTCATTGCTCCATTGTCTAACAAGTTAGTTTCTAAGTTAGGCCTTTGTGATTGTTACCAGGCTTTAACTTGAGGAGGGGATGTTGAAATATGAAGTTTCATCTACATTTTTTCTCATTTTCTCTCTTATGCTAGTTAAGTTTGTTATTATTAGTTTAGGTGTACATATTCTAGATCATTCTTATGATGAGGTGTAAATAATAAGTTGCATTTTTTTGTTACAAGCACACAATCTTCATGCTTATTTTTTTGTATATTGAATCATTTGTACCCGATCAAAGTAATGAAGAAAACTTTCTCATCTACCTTGTTTTCTTTGTCTTTCGTTCTGTTTTCTTCTTCTACAATGGAAAAAAGTTAAATCTGCCATTATTTCCTCTTATTCATAATCTGTTCAATAATGGTGTAAGAAAACTGAATTATGAGATGCTAAGGATAAGTGCAAACTTTGTGAATTATGATATTAGGACGTAGGAACTTACTTTTTAGATTATTTCTTACTTGACTGGCCTTATTTGCTATGTAAATCAAAAGATAAATAACTATAAGAAAATTTATGATGAAAGTTATGAATAGTTCAAAGAAAAGCTATAATGGAGCGGTAATTTAGAAACTAAGCTAATTTAAAATTAGAGTTCTCATCGATGGTTGAGAGATTGAGAAATTAGATTTTATTTTATGAAGGAGATATGCACCTAATTTAAATAAGAGCACAAGATGTTAGTTTATGTCTTACGGTCAATCGATTGACTATATTTTAGGGACATAAGAATTTAAATGTATTTTTTATCTTTTATATATTCAAATGTATATGATAAAGTTTATCAGATAAATATATATTGCAAATAAAATTATGATGAGATTTAAATTGCATTTATATATTATGTTCCTAGTTATTTTTTTATTAAGATTGAATATTAATAAAATGTAAAAAGACTAACAAACATTATGTTTTTCCTTATGTAGAAAGTAGTCGGTCTTATAGACTAAAGTAAAAAGATACTTAAAACAAACATATGGGTACTTATTAGAGAATAAGTTTACTAAACTTATCCTATATCATAAATTTCACTTTGAACATTACTTGTATGTCTATGGAAATTCTTATTATGATGATTGTATAAGTGATCTTTTGACTTGGAATCTTCAAAGTTATCTTGTATATGGATTGTCATATTTTGATACTACTTACGACATGTTTTAGTCAAAGATAGTTTAGTTAGTAGTCAATGGATATAATATAAACTATATAGAGGTAGTTGAGTAATCAGTACATGATTCATCACCCTAAAGTGATTAGGGAGAATGTTTCATTATTCTTTATTAATATTGATTTGGGAATTCCTTAGGCAAGGTAAAATGACACTTTGAAAATAGTTTTCAAATGTCATTAATTAAATCAATTACTAATAGTGTAGAACTGATATGATTGGACTCAAATAGAGTAGACATTAATTTCATGCTCTATATCTAATCGAAATATTATATGATAAAAATATTAAATCGTACAAAAAAATCATGCACGGAAGGTTTCAAAACCTTTCACGGGAGTATAAACAACCTTAACTAATGTATCTGAAGGAAGCAAGTTGGGCAAAGAAATGGATGAACAACTTTCAACATTTCATTACATTAATGCCTATTTGTATTACTACTAAAGATGCAACGTTGACGAATTGCTCCCTAATTCTAACTATTACATTATGACTGGGATGACCTTTTGGAGAATTCTTCTGCCTAATGGTTTCCTACCACGTCACCATACCACCTACTGACAATTAAGAACGCACCTCTGCCATGAATATTGTTTATCCCTACTTGTATATTTGCCTAAATACAAGCGGTATGAATTTTGTACCGTACTGGTCAGTACTAGCAGGAAGGTGTCGTACTAGCTCAAAATGGTACAAAATCTTGTTGTTTTGTGCCCACTGTCAATACCAGCCAGTACTAGCATTTTCATCTAGTATTGATTAGTATTTAAAACATTTGTCAAATATCAAGCAATTTTTAAAACTTTAAATTTCCAATTGTAAAAAAAATTAATCAAACAAATAACTCTCATGCGGACTAGACCACTCTCATCTCATTTTTGCTCTCTCTCTCTCCTTTCTACCCATCTTCCTTATTCATTCTCCTTCGATGCAGAATGTCTGATTTTTGTTTGCCATTATTGTCTACCATCGCGTCACTACCATCACACCATTCTCCACTATCAAACCGCCTATCCAATGTTACATGTTACAAGTCTCCACCTTTAGTTGAATTGTCTGCCTAAGCCTGCTCTCTCTTCTCATCCATCATTTCAGCTTTATTCATTCTCCACTCCACCGTTGCTATTCTTCTATAGTCCACCATCGCTATTCGTTGTTGCTCACCTAGACAAATTGCAGAAATCAAGATTTCTAGATCTAGACCTGACCGACTCTACCCAACCCTAACTTGATTAATATTTCTAATTTTTTTTATGTGTTTAAATTTGCTTGTTTCTTCTCTAAATTGCAATTGCATTGTGTTTTTGGTTATATCATGTGTGTTTTGTGAATGGTTTATAAAATATGCATTGAGCAATTTGGGTTTGAAAATTAGAATTGTTTGTTTAAGTTGGTTCAATTTCAATAACATTTAAGCATTGTGAATTTATGAAGAAATACACATTCAAACAATATTATGTGTGAATTATGGAAGAATATTTTAAGTATTATGATTTGTAAATTGTGTATATTTCAAGAATATGTCATATCATTTGTTATTTAATAATCACAATAATGAGATCAAAGTTGATTCATTAAGCTGTTATTTTGTTAATTAATTTATACGAAACATACAATTCACTAATTATTATTTGTATATAAAAAGTATTTAACATATGATTAATCATTTATATATAACATTCAATATTTGATTAAATCATTTAATATATGTAATTAAGCTAAGAAAATTAGATGTTTACATTTTTATATTTTACATTTTTATATTGTTTATTATTGTCATTAGGAACTAAAATTACAAATATTAATCTTATATTATCAGTAGCAAATACACATTCATTATCTTATCTTATGGGTAGTTAAATACACAGTAAAAAATAGTATGTAAATTTATTAATTGAATTTTGACACATGCCTTTATTTGTTTTTACAAATAAATGAAAGAAAGTTCAATACTCTTAATAATTCAACCACTTTAGAAAGATTCAATGATCCAACTTGGCTCATGTTAGATTAGTTCCCAGAATGAAGAATCATATTATTTGTTTGTTTTATAACAAATATTTGAAAGGTGGAGGAATTACCAGATTAAAGAAACATTTATTTTTGGTCAAAGGTGATGTGGAGCTCTGTGAAAAAGTGAGCCATGATGTGAAATGACAAATGAAGACTTTACTTGAAGAGTATTAGCATGGAAAAGATATAAGATAAAGACTAAATTACGAATTTGGTAGTGGAGTTCTTTTGTTGGTGTTCAAGATGATATTGAGAACGTTGAAGGTGTTAGTATTCCTACCTAATAAGAAGGGAATATTGCACCTAATTTTAGAAAAAAAAAGAAAGATATCTAACTTTTTTGCACCACAATCAACTCTTGGAGCTCAACCTTTAATCCATAATGCCTTACAATCTTGAAAAGCAGCTCATAATGTAGATATGACAATGGTTAGATTGTGATATAATTCAAGTATAACATTTAGTGTTTTCCATTCTTATTACTATCAGCCTATGATAAATGCTCTTACCTCTTATTGGTCAGGATACAAAATTCTTTCAATTCATAAATACAGAGGTAAACTTCATGAGTAGTTTTGTTTATGAAATTAAAAGTTATTTAGATGAGAGAAGAATGACTTGAGCAACTTTTGAGTGTTCAATCATGTGCGATACTTGGACAAATAGAAGACATGAGTCTATTATTAATTTTTTATTTATACTGTAAAGGGAAATAATAATTTTGAAGTCTATTGATACATATGACATTGTTAGGAATGATGATATTCTATTTGAAATATTTGATGAAGTTGTGAATGAAGTTGGGTCAGAAAATATTATTCAATTCATTACTAATAATGATTTCAGTTATAAAGCGACTGAAAGAATATTGCAAAGCAAGTATGATTCTTTTTGTTAGACTCTTTATGTTATACATTGCATTGACTTGATGTTGGAAAATATAGGGGATGCTAGGTATTTTTGTATTATTTATGAGACTATGAAGAAAAAGGTGACTAAATTCATCTACAATTGTGCATGAGTTTTGAATTTAGTGAAAAAGGAATTCACCAATAGTAAGAATTTGTCGTCCTGCTATTACAAGATTTACAACTAATTTTTTATTACTTCAGTGCTTTATTATGATGAAGAAATAGTTAAGACAAATATTTACAAATGATCAGTGAGATGCATCTTAGCGTGCTAAGTTTAATGTTAGATCAGATATTTCTATAATTATACTTGAAGATAATGAATTTCGATCCTAATGTCAATTTATCATCCAAGTTTGTGAGATTTTGGTGAGGGTACTTTTAATAGTGATAAGAAGGCAACAATGAGTTATTTTTATGATGCCATAGAGATGGCAAATGAAGCAATTAAGGCCAATATAAAAATAGCTCTTTTGTATACAAATTTTGTCTTGTAGTCATCATTGAGAGATGAGAAAAGGCAACTTTACTCTCTGGTTTTTGTAGTTGAGACATTTTTAGTGTCTATTTTAGACCAAGTTTTACAAAAAAACGTTGAAGATAATAAGAGAATATTATTAACTATTACAACAATTGTTGTTCATGAGATGATGCAAGATCTCCTAAACTCAGAAATAGACATTTATAACGATGTTTTTGGTGATTTAGGATGTTAATTGCTATTCGTTAAAGAGATAAACTTAATCCAGGTATATATTTATTTCAATTTTATTACTTGTTGAAAATTAGTCATCACTTTATTTTATTTATAATGCTATTTTTGTTGTCATACAGCGGCTGCTTGTTAGGACTAATTTTAAAGTGATAGTCTAAAATTGAAAAGGTTTGCAATTTAAATTCTGAGTCAATACGTGAATGCAACAAGTTGTGAAAGGAATTGAGGTACATTTGAATTCATCTATTCCAAAAAAAAAAAGAATAGATTAAAGCAAAAAAAATTGAATGACTTGGTCTTTGACCGATCCAATTTAAAATTTCGAAAAAGATATGTATTATCATTATTAAGTTGGATATAATTTCTTAATAATTTAATTTTATTGTTTACCAAGATTCTTAATACAAAAATTAGTTTTGTAGATCCAATTTGCCTTAATCATATCAATCTTTTACCTAATTGAGTTTTTGATGAATCGAATTTAATAGATGAGAGTAACGTAGAAGATAATCTTGGATAAAAAAGTATTGACTCGTTATTTAGTGTAATGAATTTGAATAATGATGATGATGAGGCTCCTTTCAATAATGAGGATTTTGTACTAAATGAGAATTGAGGCCAATGCTATTTGAGCAGGTATTCGATTGAATAAAGTTCCAGGTTTTTATTTTTCTCTTTTTTTAACTTTACTTAAATTTGATATATATGTTAAATTTCATTTATGAAATATAATTGTAAATATTTTTGTTTTCGGTTTCATTTCTAGTTGGTTCTTTAACACAAATTACTGTTATAAATTATAATAGTTAGAAAGTCATAAATATTTATTATTCTTTTTATTTGATGTTTTTATGTAATTATTATTTATTATACAATGAAATTGTAACAATTTAAGTACTTTATACTGTCATTAATTTTATATTTGCGTAATGATTAAATAATCTTTTTATATTAATTGGGTTTTTATTTATATGTGAAATATGTAAAAAGCAATATTAACAAAAATAAATAGATTGTTTTTATTTTAAATTTTTATTATTATGATTTTTGGAGATATAGTTAATGTAAAATTATATATTATACAATACAATATATTAAGGGACTATTTTACAATTTTTTAAAAAATTCAGAGACTAATTTATAAATTGAAAAAATTACTCCAAACGGTACCCGATATTAACTAATATCAGTACAGTACTATACCAAAATCAAATCCCATAGTGATACTGATACGGTGTTCATAATATTGCTAAGTACTTGTTTACTCTTTTGAGTTCTTGCATTTTTGGTGAAATCAGGTCCATGACTTTTAATTATTAAATTGTTTATTTTAATAATATATACTAATGTTTTACTAATATTTATTAATAAATATTATATAATATTTAAATTTATTCTTAAATTTATCTAATATTTATTAATATTAATAATAAAATATAATTACATTAAAACTAATAATTAAATAAAATTTTATTTTTGTTTGAAAAAATATAAAATATGAAAAAAAATTAAGAAATTACAACAAAAATATAATGAAATTAACGATTCCTTAATTTTTCTAGATGGTTAAGATTACAAAGAATTTACGACTTTAAAAAAATTATGTATATTTTAATATAATTTAAATTTATCACCTTAACAATTTAATTTAATAATTTAGTGAATATTTTATCTCTAACTTTACTATATTTAAATCTTATTGCTTTTTACACTATTTTGGATTCTTATCTTTTGATTAAAGTAAAAATATTAACAATTGATAAAAAAAAAGTAGGGCAACAACAATTGGTAACTTTTATACCATTTAGAGTATAATACAACATATATACACACCAGGTTGGGCATGTTCGGACTAAAAGTGGCCTAACTCAAGCCTAGGCCTTATTAGGCCCAAATCAGTTGAAGCTCAGCCCAAAATTAATTTTTTTAGAATAATAAAAAGATGTTGTTTTGCATTACCTGGCCATGGTAGCCCAAATTAGACTCTGAACCCAAACCACTTGAACCCGAGGTCTAATTAACTCGTCATGACATACTTTAAGCCTTTTTGTAAAGAAGTCATCAATCTATCGCCAACCTGTTAAGTGTGTACCATATAAAGGGAAAGAAACAATAAATTGTTCAAGAATTAAAAAAGGGACAATCATGAGTTAGCTCACATAATTTGTTACTAGATAAGGGAAATTATCCAACTTCATGATTCGACATCCTTGAAAAGAAGATAAAGCCTAGATCTTAGCTAAAAGAGACTTATTTAGCGGATTAAATTCATGTGGTGTTTGTTGCTTTAGTTCTGGTTAAAGTTAGCTTGTCTTTATTGTAATCTTTCATTTGTCATTAATTTGTATTCCTTTAATCAAACAAGTTGGTGTGAGTAGTTCAGCACTCTCATCCCTTAATCAGAGGTCTCGAGTTCGAGTCATGGGAATGGAAAAATCTATTTGGCCAGTACTTTATCCCTTACAGGCTGACCCGGTGCGAGCGATGATTAGTATGAGAGTAGATGGCTTAAAGGCGCCTTTTCATAATTGGGACTCTCTTAGGACACCTCGTGAGCTAACCAAAAAAAAAATGTATTCCTTTTCGTCGTTTTAACGATTCTTTTACTTTTTTTAAAAAAAATTGATAACTTCTCCAAGTTGAAGGGCTCATCTTTCAATTTCTTCATGCAAGTGTCTTAGTCAAGACAATGTTGCGAATATCGTATC
This sequence comes from Erythroxylum shatona, assembly GCA_027568895.1. NCBI lineage: Eukaryota > Viridiplantae > Streptophyta > Magnoliopsida > Malpighiales > Erythroxylaceae > Erythroxylum > Erythroxylum shatona. The sequence goes on from JAOSBK010000008.1 coordinate 14,886,859, forward strand.
AAATTTAGTATCAAGTTAAGTTCTGGTATGATATTATATGAGTATTAGTTAATATCAGATACCGTTTGAGGTAATTTTTTAAATTTATGAAATAATCCTTAAATTTTTTTAAAATTATAAAATAGTTCATTATCATATATTATCATATTATACAATTGTACTTTATATTTTTAATCTTAGCTCTAAAAATCAAAATAATAAATAATAATCACAATTAATATGAAATAATAATTATTTTTAGATATTTTACATATAACTAATAACGATAATTTATATGAAAAAAGACAATCATTATCATACAAATATAAAATTAAGAATAATATAAAGTATTCAAAAGATTACAATTTCAATTTTCACTATATAGTAAATAATAATTATATCAAAACATCCAATAAAATGAATAATAAATATACTTAACTCTCAAATTGTTATAATTTATGATAAGAGTTTGTGATATAGAATTGAAACATGAAACAAAAATATCTATTATTTAACTTACTATCAATTAAATATATTATATATTTAATTAATTGAAATTATTTATTACTAAAATTATAAATATCTTAATTTAAATTAATTTGTAAAATTAATTTAATAAATATAATTAAATTTAAAAATATTTTTAAAATATATATTTCAAATAAAATTTGATTTAATAATTAAAAATATATAAAAATAAATATTAGTTTATAAATAACAAATAATAAATTATTTATTTTAAAATAAAATATTTTTATTAATACTTTATTAATAAATATTATATAAAAGATTAAAATAAATTTAAATAAAATA